>JASKMD010000015.1:7541665-7604791 GCA_030144725.1 Haematococcus lacustris
CAGGGTATCAGTGTCAGCAGTTGAACCACATCATAACTCACTTGGTGCCTGGCCTGCACGCTGTGATGGGAGCGCGCCTGCACTCTTGGCCTGGGCAGCTGGCAGGGGCAGTGCGCCCTGCTGCCTTGCCTGCTGCCCAGATGACACGCTGACTGCCTGCTGCTGCTGAGCTGCTGGTGTGGCTGCAGCTGGTGCCTCCACCTGGCCTGCTCAGTGTCGCCCCTCTGCCTGCAGCAGCTTCCGCCACGCCTTAGCCTCAGGCAGGCTGGCCCGCACCTGCTCATGCATGGAGGCTGCCCGCTCACTGTCACTGGCCAGCTTGTAAAAGACAGTTTTGTTCACCATGACCCCTGCATCAAAGTGGGTCAGCTGATGCAGCTTGGCATGAGCCACCACCCCTGACATGCTGCCTTCAATAAGGAAGTGAAGGCTTTGGTCCACTGATATGCCCCGGGTCAGCCCGAGCCCTCGCACCAACAGCTGAGTGCAGTGGGTACCATCCTGGCTAAGTGATGCCTGCTTCACATCCGCATGACCAGCAGCTGCCAGCGCTTGCACCAACTGGCTGCGGTCGCTCTTGAATACAGTTTGCAGCTTGAAAATCGTGTTTTTCTGGTAACTTTTCGCTCTGGCAAGCAGCTCTTGCAAGGCTGGTGATGCTTCCAGGGAGATCTGGCCCCCAGTGCAAGCATGCAGCCACTGACTGGCTGTGTACAGCTGATTGAGATTCTCCTCGACCCACAGCTCCTCACTATGTCCCCTTCTGCTGCACTCTCTCCACAGTGCTGCTGCCATGCTGTTCAGCTGCGGCTCACTGGCCAGCTGGCTGTGACCTGATGACACTGCCTGGTGGATGGACAGGGCAAGGAACATGCTCCTGGCATACAGCAGGTTAGCAATGGCCTGGGCAGTGAAGGCTGTCAGGTCTGCCCTGGCCACCCCTGCTGCCAGGCTGCGCACTGAGCTGTCCAGGTAGCCAAGGCGGGCCAAGCCATATAGGCTGTTGGCCATCTCCTGGCTCGTCATTGTTCGCTGAGTCAGTACTGCCCGATCAGCCAGCTGACTGCAGACCTCCTTGTCATTCCACAACATCATGCCCATTGAGTATAGGATGTTGCTGACAACTTGAGCATTGCAGTCAGCCACCAGCCTCATTCCTCTGATTGCAAACTGGTCCAGCAGCTGCCTTGCCTCCTCCCTGCAGCCTGGCAGCTTGCTGGTAGCCCAGATCAGGTTGGCCCAGGCTTGAGGTTTAGCATCCCTCATGGCCTCACCCTGGCTGATGGCAGCTGTGACTGACTGCAGCAGGGGCTGGGCACTGCCTGTGTAGCCTGACTTGGCCATGGCCCACAGTGTCATGCTGATGGCCTGGCTAGCAGCACCCCTTGCTAGCCTCTCAGGCAGCAGCTGCACTGCCTGGTCGCACAGCCAGGTCAGGTCTGGGCTGCTGCTGCACTGCATGCCAGCTGTGGCCAGGCCATGCAGCAGGTTGCTCCATTCACGCCAGCTGCCCTCCTCCATGGTCTCACTGCTGGCACTGTGGCTGGCAATGGCTGTGCAGGCTGAGGTGACAGCGGCTGCAGGGAGGTGGGGCTTGAGCTTGCCCAGGGACCAGGCTGCCTTGCTCAGCTGGCGAGCATCAAACTGCTGCAATGGTGGAGATGCAGGAGGGTTCCCAACCTTGCCAGACCCAGCCCCTCCAGCCATATGCTGCAGCAGGGCCATCACTGCATTGCACTGGGCTTGGGTCATGCGGGCTCTGCTGTTCTCTGACTGCCTGGCCCAGTCTGCAAAGCACCACAGCAGCTGTGCCGTCTGCTCTACCTGGCTGCTGCTGCTGAGGAAGGGCAGCTCCTCCACCGCTGACACCAGCTGCTCGAGGTCCTGCTTAAGTCGGGGTGGCGGGTCATACTGGCGCAGGGCTGCAAGGCAGAGAGAGAAGGGCCAGGTCCTAAACCTTGTGTATTGCTAGCTAGGTTGGTGATAGGCAGCAGCTGGCAGTGGCTGTGCTGCCCCATGACAGCAGTGAACGCTGGCAGCTGGTGGGGCCAGCAGGCTGCATCACTCACTGTGTGCTGACGCGCTGAGTGTCCGCGACGGGATGCTGGGCAGCCAGGGCAGCAGGCAGGGGCGCGGTGCAGGGCTGCGCAGGTGGCCACCCAGTTGATATCCAGAGCCTATGCTATGCCCTGCTCGTGAGGGGACAGCAGCAGCAGGGAGGTGGGGCTTGAGCTTGCCCAGGGGCCAGGCTGCCTTGCTCAGCTGGCGAGCATCAAACTGCTGCAATGGTGCAGGAGGGTCCCCCGCCGTGCCTGCCCAAGGCTCCACAGCCATGCGCTGCAGCAGCTCCAACACTGAAATGCTCTTGACCTTGGTCATGTGGGATCTGCTGTTCTCCGGCTGCCTGGCCCAGTCTGCAGAGCGCCACAGGAGCTGTGACGTCTGCTCCACCTTTTTGCTGATTTCAAGATATGACAACTTCATCACAGCTATGATCAGCTCCCCCGTGTCCTGCTTGGGTCCGGGAGGCGGGTCAGACTGGCGCAGGGCTGCAAGTCAGAGAGGTAGGGGTTATGTATCCTTTTTGCCTCTCTCATGTGATGTGTTTACTTCGAGCAGCACTGATGAAGGCACCTGCTCCTGGCTAGGTTGCCGGGATGCATACGCTGCCCAGTAGGCTGCACCGCACACCTTGTGTTGGCGCGCTGGTTTTCCGCGACGGCAGGTCCGTCACCGTGAGGACAGCCGGTCTCAACCCCCAGCCGATGCTAAGCCAAGGTCGCAGCGAGCAGGTGAGCTCACGCAGAATCGAGCACATGGCAGAAAGCGGCGTCGGGGGGCGGCTAAGAGGCAAGCGCTACGGAGTAGATTCACGTGTACCGCATTGGCGAGTGGCTGCCTCGTTGCTGCGCAGCTTGCGACTAGTCGTAGCAGAGATGGTACGGGCGACACGTTCCCAAGGACGACACGGTCACCCCAGGCGCCATGCACTGACCTTCTGATCAGGCGCCCCCAACATGGGGTTGGTAATATGCATGCGATTACTCCCTCAGTACTGCACCGTTTTCAATAGCGTTTATCACATTGGCATTGGCGGTTTAGCCCGCGTTATCTGACCATCAGAGCTAGCCATTGGAGTCTTTGCTCGCGTACTGCCGCATGTGCCCGCGAACAAATCACATCGGCGAGACGGGTCTCCTTGGCACGGTGAGCCACATCCCTGTGACCCCATCTACCTAGCGTAGTGTGCTGGTTGTGCACATATGAAATGTCCGGCCAACACCCAACGCAATGCCTGCCGGGCGTGCAGCGCATCTAGACGGGGTGGTTGAAGCATCACTTCATGTTCGCTCCTCGCCGAAGACATCATTTGGGTCGGCGCACACCAAGGTATCACCGGCTTACACCACCCCTCCTCCACTGTGTCCTCCACTGTGTTGCACCCGCTGCACCTAGAGAAAAAGCGACATGAAATGTTTGTTCTTGACCCGTTGGTGCATCTCTTGAAACAAATCGCACATCAAACAGCCCAGGCCTCTATCAGTTTGACGGTCTTGAAGTGACATCATGTCCATTAGGCAGGTTTAAGGCCACGGCATGCAACGACCCACCATACCTGCCCCCCCCTTCACCCACCATTGCAGGAGCCCACCTCATTGAGCCTACCCACCCCCTCCCAGCCCACCCCCTCCCAGCCCACACCCTCCCAGCCTACCCCTCCAGGCCCACACCCTCCCAGCCCACCCCCTCCTAGCCCCATCCCTCCCAGCCCATCCCCTCCCAGCCCACCCCCTCCCAGCCCACCCCCTCCCAGCCCACCCCCTCCTAGCCCTACCCCTCCCAGCCCATCCCCTCCTAGCCCACCCCTTCCCAGCCCACCCCCTCCCAGCCCACCCCCTCCCAGCCCACCCCCTCCTAGCCCTACCCCTCCCAGCCCTAGCCACCACCATGGGGGGTAAGAGGCTCAGCAAGAAGAAGCGTCAACAGCTGAAAGAGCTGCATGCCTCACCCAAGGCAGGGTTTAAGTGCAGCCCCAATGGCTTAAAAGCTCAGATTAACAAGGCAACAGATGAGGTCTTGGAGTTACGGGCCCAGGTTGAGCAGCTCCACCAGCAACACAGTGATGCGGTGGCATACTTGCAGCAAGTGCGGGCAGACAAGGAGCAGCTACAGGCAGCACAACAGGAGCTGCAGGGTGACAATGAGTCATTGGAGGAGCAGATTGAGGAGCGCACCCATGCAATCCAGCTGCTGCAGCGAGACAAGCGCCTGCTGTCCTATGAGCTACGCAACGTCCGCCGCTGCCGTCCAATCGCCCCCCGGCTCACCCGGCATCAGCAGCAGCTACTAAACATCCTGATGCGGCACCGGGTGTCACCAGAGGTGCTGCAGCGGTGTGCTGAGGGTGGCTATGGCAGGCTGGACACCCACGTCAACCCCACAGGCTGTGCATTCCAGCAGCCCAGCCTCACTGCTAACCCACCCGCACTGACAGCCAACTTCATTCCCACGCAAGTGGGGCGCCGTGGGAAGCCTGCGGCCAGAACAGCTGCATACCTCGCACAACACTACCTCAGCACAGCCAGGCTGGTGTTGCAGACACAGGCCAGCAGCCGCAAGCTGGCCATGTGCAGAGAGCTGTTCGTGAATGAGCAGTGCCAGGTGCCCAACCCGGTGGAGTCCTTGCTACAGCTGCTGAAGCATGGAGCTGGCCGCTTCATGGAGCTGCCTGCGCTCCTGGAGCATATGTCCCTACACACACATAGGTCCACCCTCAAAAACATAGATGTGCACGACTTCGCGCTTCAGTTGCCTAAGCTTCGCGCTGCGGTGCGGCTGCATGAGGTGGCTGCAGCCGAAGCCAGGGCACCAGCCACAGCCGCACGCAAAGCCACAGCAGCTGCTTGCAGTGTGGGGGTGGTTGTGGTGAATGTGGGGGACCATGCAAGCCAGCAGCGGGTGGCAGCAGCAGCAACAACAGCAGGGTGCAGCAGAGTTGTGCCAGCTGGTGTGCCCCCACCACAGCCCCACCCACCCCCACAGCCACCCCCACAGCAGCCACCCCAGCAGCAAGGGCCGCCTGCATCACCTGATTTCGGCCACATGTATCAGTTAGCACTAGCTGCAATCGCCACCGAGGGGCAGGCTGCTATGGCGCAAGCGCCGACTCCTGGCTGCACGCTCCGCAAGCGTACCACACCTGCTGGGTTGGGGCAGCCCCAGACAGCTGCCAAGCGCAAGCGGTGACACACGAGACATAGTTAGACAAAGGTTGAAGTGGCCACCTCTCCCAACCGCACCTGCCAACTGCCTCCGTGCCACATTCCCGCAACCGTTTTCCAATCTGACTGCTGCTGCCGACGCGCATACTCATGTACAGCAGCCTAAGCGGCGCGGTCGGTCGTAGCGATGACTGCATGCTCCGCAACAGCTCAAATTTAAATCACTAACTTTGACGCTTTGCTGTGCACGGCCTACCCAGTGTATAATTATATAAAGTGGGTGAAAGGTAGCTGGCTGGGTTAGCCACATTGTGAATCATCTAGCATAATATTTGGCGCAGTGAGTGCAAAGTTACAGCCGTCCTACTACCAGGGGTAGGTTTTCTGTTAGTTGGGGGCGCCCGACTTCTGATCATCTTTCTCATCTTTCCATGCACTAACGACCCTCCGCATGCACTTACTGGTTCTGTACATCTCCACTGCTTTGCACTATCATCGTCAGCTGACCAGAAGCCGGCACTGCCCATGCGGCACCTGTGGCATGGGCTGCGTCACTAGCTTTGGCTGTCGGACATCACTGCGATGTAGCGTGATGCACTAGCTGTCTCTTAATGTTCCAGGTGCAGCGGTTAGGCTTAGGCTTTAAGTTAGGGTGAGGTTGGGGGTGAGGGTGCGAGGGAGACCACAGAGGCTGGGGGCCTGTGGCCATAGAAAGAGGAGCCAGCTCTACCCCCAGTGCGGGCCGCCTTCATGCTGCTGGTCTCATGGCGTTGGTGCACTGTGACATCGGTCAGTGGCACCACCATGCAGCGCCTCTTGCTGCAGCACAGCACACACGCCACCTCTTGGCTGATGAGTTGTTGCTGTTCACCACAACTGGTCCCACCTGGCAATGGCTGGCTGACTGCTGCACTGGCCGTTACAGGCAGTGGCGGTGGCACCCACATGATGGCCGCTGTGGAAGTGGTCAAGACACTGATTCGTTGCCGACTCAGCTGAAGACAAGGACCCCTATGCCAAGACAAACCATTGTTACACCAGGTCTTGCATGTCAAACTCACAAGAAGGCTTCTCGTCTGACCTCTCACTGCCAGTGTGGCAATCCCATGTGCAGCATGTCACTGCAGCTGACGCACAAGAACACATGGTACGGGAGACTGTGCAGCAGCAGACGCCACAGTAGCTCACTTGTGCCTTGTGCCACAGTAGCTCACTTGTGCCACTTGTGTTGCTTATGTGCTCGCACTGCAGCTGCACCACAACTGAGCTACACCACTCGAATGACTGCAGCAAACGACCACCACACCCAACCACACCACGACCACACACAAACTGTAGCAACCCAGTTCATCCCTTTCAACGCACAATCAGGCCATTGCTGACATCAAGACAACTAATCAATCAACCATAAATAACCATGTGGCACACCATCAACATCGTAGCCATAGCCAAACCCGCCAACCCCCTCCCTCTCGTGCCTTGGCCGGCCCTAGTACAGCCCAGCCCAGACACATATCCAGGACAAACCAGGCCAACCAGCACTGAACCACCCAGTCGCAGCTGCCCCTACTACCTTCACCTACTGCACCATCTACACATGACTCACACCCTTGGCCGCACTGGGCGTGGCAGCAGCCCTGGTGCCTGGCCTGCCCGCTGTGATGGGAGCGCGCCTGCACTCTTGGCCTGGGCAGCTGGCAGGGGCAGTGCGCCCTGCTGCCTTGCCTGCTGCCCAGCTGACATGCTAACTGCCTGCTGCTGCTGAGCTGCTGGTGTGGCTGCAGCTGGTGCCTCCACCTGGCCTGGACAGTGCCCACCACCTGCCTGCAGCAGCTGCCGCCACGCCTCAGCCTCAGGCAGGCTGGCCCGCACCTGCTCACGCATGAAGGCTGCCCGCTCACTGTCACTGGCCAGCTGATCAAAGACTGCTTTGCTCACCACCACCCCTGCACCAAAGTGGGTCAGCTGCTGCAGCTTGGCATGAGCCACCACCCCTGACATGCTGCCATCAGGCAAGTAGTTAAGGCTTTGTTCCACTGATACTCCCCGGGTCAGTCCTGGGCCCCACACCAGCAGCTGAGTGCAGTTGGTGCCATCCTGGCTGATCACTGCCTGCTGCACCTCATTGTGACCAGCAGCTGCCAGCGCTTGCACCAGCTGGCAGAGATCGATACCCATTAATGATTTTTGCAATCCAGTTCTGGGTACATTGGCTGCCAGCTCCCGCACTGCTGGCAATACAGCCAGGGATGACTGACCCCCAGTGCAGGCATGCAGCCACTGACTTGCTGCGTACAGCTGTCTGAGACTTATCTCATCCCACTGTTCTTCACTCTGTCCCCTCCTGCTGCACTCCCTCCACAGTGCTGCTGCCATGCTGTTCAGCTGTGGCTCACTGGCCAGCTGGCTGTGACCTGATGACACTGCCTGGTGTATGGACAGGGCAAGGAACACACTCCTGGCATACAGAAGGTTGGTCAGGTGCTGAGGCTTAAAGGCTGCCAGGTCTGCCTTGGCCACCCCTGCTGCCAGGCTGCGCACTGAGCTGTCCAGGTAGCCAAGGCGGGCCAAGCCATACAATGTGTTTGCCACAGCCTGTTCTGTCATGAACTCCTTAGTGTGTGCTGCCCGCTCAGCCAGCTGCCTGCAGACCTCCTTGTCTTGCCAAAGAAGCATTCCCATGGCGTACAGGATGTTGCTTATGTTTTGAGCATCAAGGCCAGGCACGACAGCCTGTGCCCTGGCTGCAAACAGGATCAGCAGCTGCCTTGCCTCTTCCCTGCAACCAGGCAGCTTGCTGGTAGCCCAGATCAGGTTGGCCCAGGCTTGAGGTTTAGCATCCTTCATGACCCCACCCTGGCTGATGGCAGCTGTGACTGACTGCAGCAGGGGCTGGGCACTGCCTGTGTAGCCTGACTTGACCATGGCCAACAGTGTCATGCTGATGTCCTGGGCAGCAGCACCCCTGACCAG
Source organism: Haematococcus lacustris (assembly GCA_030144725.1). Taxonomy (NCBI): domain Eukaryota; kingdom Viridiplantae; phylum Chlorophyta; class Chlorophyceae; order Chlamydomonadales; family Haematococcaceae; genus Haematococcus; species Haematococcus lacustris. The sequence continues at coordinate 7,549,861 of JASKMD010000015.1, forward strand.
CTTGTGAGGCAGCAGCTGCACTGCCTGGTCGCACAGCCTGGTCAGCTCTGGGCTGCTGCTGCACTGCATGCCAGCTGTGGCCAGCCCATGCAGCAGAGTGCTCCAGTCACGCCAGCTGCCCCTCTTCAATGCCTCACTGCTGGCACTATGGCGGGCAAGGGCTGTGCAGGCTGAGGTGACAGCGGCAGCAGGGAGGTGGGGCTTGAGCTTGCCCAGGGACCAGGCTGCCATGCTCAGCAGCTTGGCCGTGTAATGCACCACCATAGGGTTTCCAGCCTTTCCACCCCTAGCCCCTACAGCCATGTGCTGCAGCAGGGCCAGCACTGCATTGCACTGGGCTTGGGTCATGCGGGCTCTACTGTTCTCCGGCTGCCTGGCCCAGTCTGCAAAGCACCACAGCAGCTGTGACGTCTGCTCCACCTGGCTGCTGCTGCTCAGGAAGGGCAGCTCCTCCACCGCTGACACCAGCTGCTCCAGGTCCTGCTTGGGTCGGGGTGCCGGGTCATACTGGCGCAGGGCTGCAAGGTAGGGATAGAAGGGCCAGGTCCTAAACCCTGTGTTTTGCTAGCTAGGTGCGTGGCAGGCAGCAGCTGGCAGTAGCTGTGCTGCCCCATAACAGCAGTGAATGCTGGCAGCTGGTGGGGCCAGCAGGCTGCATTGCTCACTGTGTGCTGACACGCTGAGTGTCCGCGACGGGATGCTGGGCAGCCAGGGCAGCAGGCAGGGGCGAGGCGCAGGGCTGCGCTGGAGGCTGTCGGGTCGCAAACCCCAGCCGATGCAAAACCCAAGTTGGGTGTACAGCAGTGACTGGCTGCGCAGGAGGGTATCGCGTCGCGAACCCAAGCCGATGCAAGACCCAGGTCGAGAGTGCAGCAGTGACCACATGGCAGGATCAGCGCAACAAAAGCTACAGAAGCGGCAAACGGCCTGTTGGCATGGTTCACGGATTATACGTGTCGCCCGATTTTATGCCCAAGTAGCATTATAAAGGCCATGCAGCTGACGACTAAAATGTGAACACTTCTAACACACTTCTAACACACCAATGTGTCCCGCTCATGTGGATCTACAATCTTGCTCGTAGTCCCACCACCACCTGGCCCTCGCCAACCAGCCACCAGCATCATCAAGGTAGGTCAGCACCACCATGGCAACAAGAGGGGCAGGGTGCACGGTGCGGCACTGTGGGCACTGTGGGCACGGCTAGTGTTGGGCACTTCAGTGGTGTCATACACACTCCCTATGGGGGTATATATGGGAGAGGGCCTGACAGGGCGAAGTTGACTGGGAGAAGGGAGAGGTGCAGTCAGGTGCATCTTCCTGTGTTTCTGTTCTGCCCCTGGCTATGTTAAGCCATGTTGCTACCAGGCCGTCTTGATACATTGGGATATTTAGAGTCAAACTGCTCCCAGGCCGGCAGTGCTGGTTACCATCTTGTGCCATCCCCATGATGCAGGGGCTGGCTTTCATGAGCTATGTGAGCCTGGTGTCAGCTGCTGCCCCACTGGCCACTTTGCCACACTATCAAGGGCATTAGAAGGCAGCAACTGGGTGGTGGTAAGGAGGTGTGCACCTGTGATAATGTGAATGTAGGCACATCACCCCAATGCACACAGTCAAACCATAGAAGACACAGCTGCACCTCAGGCAGGCTCCCCAGGTGCAGGTGAGGCAGTGGTCCTGCCCCTGCAGCTCCAGCAGGCTGCCAGCCCTCACCAGGCACCCCTGAGGGCCAGGTTGCACAGGGCCAGCAGGCCTCACCAGCCACAGCCCTGCGCCTCCAGACTGCTGTGCCAGGCCCTCATCAGCATCAATGCACTCAACACCCTGAGTTGTGTGGCTCGCCAACACTGTAGGTGGCGCAATCCCATGGTGGTTCTCCATGGCAACATGGGTAGAGCCTGGCTGATAGGCAGGTACAATGAATGCAACACTCAGTTTCGAGTTTAGAGGTGCGGGACACCACAGCTTGAACGTCCTGACATGTCTTGCATTCTTTGCAACATCAAGGGCTATAGCCCTGCCTGCCGCTGTGGCCGCTGCAAAGCTGTGGCTGCTGCGTAGGCGGTGTCTGTCCTCGCCCTGACCCTGAGCTACGCCCTGCAGGGCATGCCTCTAGCCTTCTGTGCCAGCCAGGGTCCAGATGCCTTCATACTGGACGCCTTCATACGGCCCAGGGATCAGACTGGAGCGCTGGGACCGCCCGCTAGCCGCTGTGTGTTGTGTGTACATCAGCTTGGTGTGTGCGGTGCTATGCCTGCCCTTTGCTTACCCCATCACGCTGCGCATCGCAAACTGGTCAGCAGCCGTCATCCTGCTGCTGCCATCGCCTTCTCCCTGACACTGTTATGAGCTGGGGCTGGACACCAGCGGCCATGGAGCCTCCAGCACAGCTGTAGCACTCAGGAGGCACAGCACCTCAAGTGAACTTGAGTGGGTGTAGGGCTAGGCGTCAGTGGCCTTGTATCATCAGGGTTGATCAGGGATCAAACCTGAGACCAAGAACAGTGCTTCAGGAGGCCTATGCAGGGTGACCTGTGTGGTGGTGTCCGGGCCCACATGGAATAAACCAAGGGCTACAACAGTGGGCTTGGAGAGATGGACACTCAAGTGTCCAGCACCCGCTAGACTCAGACTAATGTCTGAGGCCAGGGAGTCAAGGTGGCTTGAAGGGATGATCAAACCCAACCACCAACCACCTGCTGAACAGGCCTCATGTCAGCGTCCAAGGAGCCTGGGTTGCCACCCAAGCCCAGCTTGACTGCAATCAGTGATGGTCCTCCAGCTCTACCTGGGGTCCTGCTCCAGCCAGGTCTGACTGGTGGCCAGGGAGCGTCAGGGTTGACTTCGGAGTAAACCTGGAATCATGAATAGTGCTAGGAACAAACTAGAGGGCAACAACAGTGGCGTGGAGGGATGATCATCCGACCACCAAGCAGCCGCTGGACTCAGACTCAGACTGTTTTAACTTGAATGCAGTCAGTAATCGACTGCAATTAGCAATGGTGTATCAGCCCAACCTGTAGGGCCTGCTGCGGCCAGGTCTCAAAGCATTGTGCCCTGCCCTGTCAGGCCTGGTACAGCGGGTGGCGCATCAACACAGACGTGGCGCACCCAGCTTGAGGCGTGAACTGTGCTGTGCTGTGGCATGCGGTGGTGAGGTGGTGGTGTGCGGTGTGGCTGTGGCATGGCCCATGCCTTGACCTGGCCATGGCCTGCCTGCAGGTGTGCCCCTGGCTTTGGAGTGCGCACTGCTTCACTGGGCCCCTGCCTGATGTGCAGCGAGCGCTGACAGACTCTGGCCCGTCACCTACCATAAAAGCGGGGCCCTCCAGGCCTGCTGCTCCACCACCCTCTGTGCCATCAGTGAGCTGGCCAGTAGGCAGCGGGCCTCCTCCATTGACACCCTGCTACAGCCCTGAACTCCATACAAGGCACCGCAGTTCCATTGCTGCTGCCAGCAGTTCAGGTGAAGAGCAGGCTGGGTCAGTTAGGCTGTGAGGGCGTGCAGCCCCTCAGGCCCCAGGCTCCATACAGAACAGAGTGGGGACTAAAGGCAGCAGCACCGCAACAGACTGCCTACCCTGATGCCCCAAAGCGCACCTAGGACTCGCCCCAGCCACAGACTGTGCAAACCCAAACGCAACTCAGCTCAGCTTCAGGACCCTGCTGCCTGGCAGCACTTGGGACATGACAGTCATGTGGTAGGGGCGGCCCAACTGCACAGCCACAGCAGCCCTCACCTGCCTGTGTGGCGGGACAGCCAGCACTCGTCCTTTGTGGAGCAGTGCAGGAGCCGCCTCAGCGTCCAGGTGCAGCCCAGGCAGACCCTGTCCCTCTCACCATGGAGCCAAACTGCACCCCTCTCAACACACAAGCCCACCCTTGATGGCCTGCGGCTAGGTCAGTTGCTGAGCTGAGTGACACCGGTGGCACCCTCTCCACAACACAGCTGTCCATGTTTTGATGGGCGGGTAATCAAGGTTCCCAAGGGATCAAATATGGCATGGCAGGTTCCCAAGGGATCATTACCGATGCCCTAACCATATCAATAGCCCTAAACATTGCATCTCAGCCTGCCGGTCAAAGCCAGCAAGCCAGGGTTCTTGCGCAGTCCCTGCTGGTCCACGCTGATCAACGCTGCTCCAGCCAACGCCTGCCTATCGCAGCCAGGCCAGTGAGGTGCTGCATGACCCGCCCCAGCAGGTGTGAGGAGGGTGAGGAGCAGTACAGTGCGCTGCGCAGCCTGATGGAGGACCTCCTGGGCACACAGGGCTCACTGCTGCTGCAGCCCTCATGGCCTGGGGGTCAGCAGCAGCTGGGGCATGTGGCAATGAGGCAGTGGCAGCGCAGTGCATCACAGCGGTCCAGTGGCCCCCTGGAGCTTGAGCTCAGCCTCCCTCACAGCTCAGCCCCTGAGCGGTACCCCCTGCCACCAGCCTCCAGGGCAGCAGCCCAGGGCGCCTACACCCACACCCTGTTCACCACCGCTGAGTCAGCCAGCACCAGCGCCCTGCAGCCCCTGCGGCTAGGTCAGGTGCTGAGCTGAGTAACACCACTGCCACCCTCCTCACACCAAGGTTCCCAAGGGAGCAGAACAGTCAGCAGCCAAGGCAGGTGATTTGTAGGTGAGGGCGCAGTGCACATGGCATATGCTGCTGCCAAGAGGGGCACAGTCAATCAAGGCCATGGCAGAGGGCGTTTGCTTAGAGGCAGGGAGGCAGCTGCATCACATCCTGCTGCATCACAAGGCCAGCCAAGAGCCTTGACGGAGCACTGGGCCTCGCCACGACCAGCAGCAGAGGGCCCTGCTCGGTTCCTGCTACCATGCCTTTGCTCGCCATGAACTTCCACGCTTCTCCAGTCGACGCACGCCTATCGCATAACGACATCACATAGCCGGGCATCAGTGTACCGTGTGGCTGTTGTTCAGCAATGTGCGACGCACGGCACTCTGTCAGTGACACACAATAATAACGTCTGTGGGCCGTGCTACGTTCATGAGTAGTGCTCACGCCATCATTAACTCTCATCATTGCCAACTCTCATCATTGCCACATCATGAGCCACTGCTGACAAATGCCCACAAACTGGCCACAGTTCATTTGTTTGGATGTAGTAGACTTGCAAGAGCTCTACCTACCCACAAAACATCTAAGACATGAGCTGAAGGTAGACTAAGGCTTTTTGCTACTACATACCAGCCAACGACGTCAACTTCGTGCACAATAGCGCCCCTGAGGCTGCAAGTGCCTACCCACTTGCGCCTCTACTTGCGCCTGACTCCCTTGTGGTGGATTTAATAGCGTGGCATGACACAGCTCATGACAATACACATACCTGGCCACTTACTGTTCTAGGTCACAGGACCCGGGCAGAACCACCATCATCACATGGCACTTTGGCCTGTCCCAGCCATTGTCCAAGCCTGTCCTGGCCACTGTTAGGCACCAAGGCCCACAGCAAGCACCGATGCCTGGGCCACACCAATGCAGGTCGTTTGCATACCACCCCGCTACTGATCAGCAGGCACAAGCAGCCCCTGCACCAGCTTCACGCAGGAGTGCTCCTAGTGACACAGGAACTGAAGACACGATGAGCAGCTGCACACATTCTGCCCTGCAACCTATAGCCCTGTCACCTACTGCCCGCCAGCACCCAAGATGAGCAGCTGCACCCTGTAGCCCTGCCTGACCTAACTGCCACCAGCAGGCCTGGACCCAGGCAGACAGGTCCCAGAGCGGCAATGGCCTATCCCTAGCTAACCTTGCAGTCAGGCACAAAGTGTTGGGCGTGGCATCTGTGATGATACCCTGTACCCTGCAATGTGTCCCGCCATGCCAAGCTGCCCAATGTCATGGCATCAGCACTGGCAGGCAGGCAGGCCATACATGACATCTGACCAAGCCGCACTGGCCTGGCGGGCCCATCAGGGCCTCGCACCTACAGCCACCTGACCTGACCCTGACGCCTGACCCAGAATGCGAGGATGGTTACAGCTGTTGGCTCACATTACAAGTCATGACTCACACCCTTGGCCGCACTGGGCGGGGCATCAGCCCTGGTGCCTGGCCTGCCCGCTGTGATGGGAGCGCGCCTGCACTCTTGGCCTGGGCAGCTGGCAGGGGCAGTGCACCCTGCTGCCTTGCCTGCTGCCCAGCTGACACGCTGACTGCCTGCTGCTGCTGAGCTGCTGGTGTGGCTGCAGCTGGTGCCTCCACCTGGCCTGCACAGTGCCCCCCGTCTGCCTGCAGCAGCTGCCGCCACGCCTCAGCCTCAGGCAGGCTGGCCCGCACCTGCTCACGCATGAAGGCTGCCCGCTCACTGTCACTGGCCAGCTGGTCAAAGACTGCTTTGTTCACTACCACTCCTGCATCAAAGTGGGTCAGCTGCTGCAGCCTGATATGAGCCACCACTCCTGACATGCTGCCATCACCAAGAATGTCAGGACTCTGCGTCAAGGCTATGCCCCTGATCAGCCTCGGTCCCCGCACCATCAGCTGAGTGCAGTAGGTACCATCCTGGCTAATCACTGCCTGCTGCACCTCACTGTGTTCAGCAGCTGCCAGCGCTTGCACCAACTGGCTGCAGTCATTCTTCAAAATGGTTTGCATCTTAACAATGGTAGTTTTCTGGTGAGCTTTTGCCTTGGCAACCAGGACTTGCAATGCTGGTGATGCTGCCAGGGATATCTGGCCTCCAGTGCAGGCATGCAGCCACTGACTGGCTGTGTGCAGCTGACTGAGAAACTCCACGCCCCTTGGCTCCTCACTCTGACCCCTCCTGCTGCACTCCCTCCACAGTGCTGCTGCCATGCTGTTCAGCTGCGGCTCACTGGCCAGCTGGCTGTGACCTGATGACACTGCCTGGTGGATGGACAGGGCAAGGAACATGCTCCTGGCATACACCAGGTTGGCCAGCTCTTGAGGCTTACAAGCTGTCAGGTCTGCCTTGGCCACCCCTGCTGCCAGGCTGCGCAATGAGCTGTCCAGGTAGCCAAGCCGGGCCAAGCCATACAGGCTATTGGCCATGTTTTGTTCACTCATTGTTTGTTGTACCCATACTGCCCGCTCAGCTAGCTGCCTGCAGACCTCCTTGTCATGCCACAGCACCAGGCCCATGGCGTACAGTATGTTGCTGACATTCTGTGCATTAAGGCCAGGCACCACAGCCTTTGCCCTGGCTGCAAACAATCTCAGCAACTGCCTTGCCTCTTCCCTGCAGCCAGGCAGCTTGGTGGTAGCCCAAATCAGGTTAGCCCAGGCTTGAGGTGTAGCATCCCTCATGACCTCACCCTGGCTGATGGCGGCTGTGACTGACTGCAGCAGGGGCTGGGCACTGCCTGTGTAGCCTAACTTGGCCATGGCCCACAGTGTCATGCTGATGTCTTGGCCAACAGCGCCCCTGACCAGCTTGTGAGGCAGCAGCTGCACTGCCTGGTCGCACAGCCTGGTCAGGTCTGGGCTGCTGCTGCACTGCATGCCAGCTGTGGCCAGGCCATGCAGCAGGTTGCCCCATTCACGCCAGCTGCCCCTCTTCAGTGCCTCACTGTCCGCACTGTGGCTGGCAATGGCTGTGCAGGCTGAGGTGACAGTGGCAGGAGGGAGGTGGGGCTTGAGCTTGCCCAGGGACCAGGCTGCCATGTTCAGCTGCCGAGCATTAAACTTGGAGGTGCAGGAGGGTTTCCAGCTTTGCCAGCCCTAGCCACCCCAGCCATGTGCTGCAGCAGGGCCAGCACTGCATTGCACTGGGCCTGGGTCATGCGGGCTCTGCTGTTCTCCGGCTGCCTGGCCCAGTCTGCAAAGCACCACAGCAGCTGTGACGTCTGCTCCACCTGGCTGCTGCTGCTCAGGAAGGGCAGCTCCTCCATCGCTGACAACAGCTCCTCCAGGTCCTGCTTGGGTCGGGGTGGCGAGTCATATTGGCACAGGGCTGCAAGGCAGAGAGAGAATGGCCAGGTCCTAAACAATCTGTATTGCTAGCTACAGTAGCGGTAGGCCGGGTGAAAGGCAGCATCTGGCAGTTGCTGTGCTGCCCCATAACAGCAGTGAACGCTGGCAGCAGGTTGGGCCAGCAGGCTGCATTTCTCACTGTGTGCTGACGAGCTGAGTGTCCGCGACGGGATGCTGGACAGCCAGGGCAGCAGGCAGGGGCGAGGCGCAGGGCTGCGCTGGAGGCTATCGGGTCGCAAACCCCAGCCGATGCAATACCCAGGTCGGGAGTGCAGCAGCGACCACATGGCAGAATCAGCGCATCAGGCTGGAGAGGTGGCCTGTCGGTGCGGTCGGTGCGATCCCGGTTTCACGGAGCACACGGATCACCGCCCATCATCGCCTTTCATGCCCAAGTAGCAGGGCCTGACGACTGCAGTGTCAACATAGCGGTACAAGTTTCCCTGCCCGTGGGAGCTGCATTTACCTTGGCCCATACTGCCCTGCTCAAGGCCCCATCTGCTCAAGGCCTTAACATCACCTGGCCATCACAACCAGCCACCTAGGTAGGTCCACCCGTAAAGGTCATCATCAAGGTAGCTCAGAGCCACTATGGCAACAAGAGGGTGTTGAGGGGGCAGGGCGGCAGTGTGGTCACGTCTGGTCTTAGCTGCAGTGGTGGCATACACACTCCCATTAGGGGGTCTACGGGATTGGGCCTGATGGAGCGGGGTTCACTGGGGAGAGGAGGGGTGCATTTAGGTGCATCTTCCTGTACTTATGTATTGCCCCTGGCTAGTTCAAGCCACATTGCTACCAGGCCGGCATTGTTGCTGACCATTGTCTGCATCAGGCGCTCCCAACATGGGGTTGGTAATATGCATGCAAGTACTCTCTCAATAGTGCATCGTTTTCGATAGCGTTTGTCACATTGGCAGCCCCAACACATTTCGCGTAATCTGACCATCAGCGCTAGCCATTGGAGTCCTTGACCATCAGCGCACGTCATTGGAATCTTTGCTCGCGTACTGCCACATGTGCCCGCGAACAAATCACAGCGGCGAGACGAGTCTCCTTGGCACGGTGAGCCACATCGCTGTGACCCCATCTACCTAGCGTAGCGAGCTGGTTGTGCACAAATGGAATGTCCGGCCAACACCCAACGCGATGCCTGCCGGGCGTGCAGGGCGCCTAGTCGGGGTGACGTAAGCATATATTCATGTTCGTCTCTCGCCAAATACATCATTTGGGTCGGCGCACATTAAGGTATCACCGGGTTACACCCCCCCCTCCTCCACTGTGTCCTCCACTATGTTGCACCCGTTGCACCTAGAGGAAAAGCGACATGAAATGTTTGTTCTTGACCCCTTGGCGCTTTTGTTAAAACAAACCGCACGTTAAACAGCCCAGGCCTCTATCAGTTTGACATCTTCAAATGACATCATGTTCTCCAAGCAGAATCAGGGCCACGGGGCTTTGGGGTGGCAGTTGAGCTATGAAACTTTGCACGCAGGTGGATGGCATGTAGGGGAGTGTAACTCTCAGAGGAGCCGAGTCCAAACTCGGTCATGGTGTGGAGTTGTGTGTCTGACTGCATGGCCCTGGTCCTGAGATCGGCTAAGGGAGTTGGGGTCACCGACCAAAGTGAGCTTTTGCCTTATCTGAGTATGAGCGTTTGTAACAATGTCGTAGATGAGCTTAACCTAGTAAGTAGCATGTTGTAAGTCAAAATGGTCGAGCTGTGGCATTGCCCTCCAGGTATGGGGAGGAGGTGGGCTCAGTGCCACATCGCTGCAACCGCTTTCCGATCCGACTGCTGCCGCCGACGCGCATGCTCATGTAGAGCAGCCTAAGCGACGCGGGCGGTCGCAGCGATGACTGCATGCTCCGCTACGGCTCAAATTTGAATCACTAACTTTGACGCTTTGTTGTGCACGGCCTACTCAGCGTATATTTACTCTGTATTGGTGAATGGTAGCTGGCAGGGTTGGCTACATTGTGAATCATCTAGCATAATATTTGGCGCAGTGAGTGCAAAGTTACAGTCGTCCTACTACCAGGGGTAGGTTTTCTGTTAGTTGGGGGCGCCTGAGTCTGCACCCTCCCCGACTCAAGGATCTTGCTGGCTGCCAGGACAGCTTGGCAACCTTGCCAACCTATGCCAGCCTGGTGTCAGTGTCAGGTGCTGTCAGGAGAACAAGATACTGCACTCAAGCATGGCAACCTAGCTGCCCACTGTGCCATTCTACCAGGGGCCAACAGAAGGCAGCACTGGGTGGTGGTAAGGAGGTGTGCACCTGTGATGGCTTCTCATGTAGGTACATCACCCCACTGCATACAGTCAGCCCAGGAGGGACTCCCCTGCACCCCAGGCAGGCTCCCCAAGTGTGAAACAGTGGTCCAGCCCCTGCAGCTCCAGCAGGCTGCCAGCCCTCCACAGGCACCCCTGAGGGCCAGGCTGCACAGGGCCAGCTGGCCTTACCAGCAACAGCCCTGCGCTTCACCCTTACTGACTACTGTGCCAGGCCCTCATAAAGCGTCAATGCACTCAACACCCTAAACCGCCCAGATTGTTCTGACCCCTGCCAGCCATTGCCGTCCTCGTCACTGATGTCATGGGGCTGGGCCACCTGCTGCCACAGCTGGGGTTGCTTGCCCCATGTGGTGTAGGCACCAGCAGTCTCCTGCTGCTCCTGCAACAGCTGCCCGGTCGGCTGGTGCTGATGGTGAGGGCCCTGCTCCCCATGCCCCGGCTGCTGCTCCCCATGCCCCGGCCCTGCTCCCCATGCCCCGGCAGCAGCAGAGGCAGCACACTCAGATGGTGCAGCGCAGTGCTGTGGGGACAGCAAGAGCTGCAGCCTCTGCCTGAGGCTGGACACAGCTGGCTGCCTGGTGACCTGGATTGATGGCAACCAGCTTGCAGGCTTCATAGGCCCCTCCCCTGCCTCCTCCTCCGCCAGATGCAGCAGCCAGTGGCGGCTTTGTGGTTTGATGCCGCCCTGTCCTTCTGTATTTGTCTGCCTGCAGTGCTACTGCATGAGGTGAGTGGGCCGTGTGGCTGATCAGCATGCGCAGGTGCCACCACTTCCCGTCAGGCAGGCGCCCTGGGCCCAGCACCATGAAGCTCCATCCCTAGCGTGCCTATCAAGCCGACAGCATGTAGCAGCTGAATTGTGTGGCTCGCCAACACTGTAAGGGAATAGGTGACTGTGCCCCATGGCAACATTGGCAGAACCTGGCTGATAGGCAGGTACAATGACGAGGCTGCACATGCGCCATTGCTATACCAGGTCCCCTCAATTTCATTCTCCGGATGCCATTGCATTCTTTGCAACATCAAGGGCCATAGCCCTGTCTGCTGCTTTGACCGCTGCAGATGGCCACAACAGTGGTGGCGGTGTCTGTCGTCCCCCTAACCTTGAGCTACACCCTGCCAATTGCCTTTCGAGCCAGCCAGGACTCCAGACGCCTTCATACCCGGCCCGGAGGGATCAGCCTGGGGCGCTGGGGCGGCTCACTAGCAGTTGTATGTAGTGTGTACATCAGCCTGGTGTGTGTGGTGCTATGCCTGCCCTTTGCTTTCCCCATCACGCTGCGCAACGCAAACTGGTCAGCAGCCGTCATCCTGCTGCTGCTCGCCATCTCCCTTCCACTGTGGTGAGCTGGGGCTTGACACCAGGGCCATGGAGCTTTAGCACAGCTGTAGCACTCAGGAGTGATAGCATCTCAGGTGAAGCTGAGTAGGTGTAGGGCTGGGCGTCAGTGGCCAGGGAGCGTCAGGGTTGACTTCGGAGTAAACCTGGAATCATGAATAGTGCTAGGAACAAACTAGAGGGCAACAACAGTGGCGTGGAGGGATGATCATCCGACCACCAAGCAGCCGCTGGACTCAGACTCAGACTGTTTTAACTTGAATGCAGTCAGTAATCGACTGCAATTAGCAATGGTGTATCAGCCCAACCTGTAGGGCCTGCTGCGGCCAGGTCTCAAAGCATTGTGCCCTGCCCTGTCAGGCCTAGTACAGCGGGTGGTGCTTCACTACAGACATGGCGCACCCGGGTCAAGGCGTGATATGTGCTGTGCTGTGGCATGCGGTGGTGAGGTGGTGGTGTGCGGTGTGGCTGTGGCATGGCCCATGCCTTGGCCTGGCTATGGCCTGCCTGCAGGTGGGCCCTGGCTTTGGAGTGTGCACTGGTTCACTGGGCCACTGCCTAATGTGCAGCGAGCGCTGCCGCAACCTGGCCCATCACCTACCTTGAAAGCGGGGCCCACCAGGCCTGCTGCCCCACCACCCTCTGTGCCATCAGTGATCTGGCCAGTAGGCAGCGGCCCTCATCCATTGACACCCTGCTACAGCCTTGAACTCCATACACGGCACCACAGCTCCATTGCTGCTGCCAGCAGTCCAGGTGAAGAGCAGGCTGGGCCAGGTCAGGGTGGTAGGGCGTGCAGCCCCTCAGGCCCCAGGCTCCATACAGGACAGAGTGGGCCACAAGGCAGCAGCACCGCAACAGCCTGCCTGCCCTGATGCCCCAAAGCGCACCTAGGACTCGCCCCAGCCACAGACTGTGCAAATCCAAACGCAACTCAGCTCAGCATCAAAACACTCATGCCTGGCAGCAGTTGGGACATGACAGTCAAGGGGTGACCCAGCTGCAGAGTCACATCAGTCACAGCAGCCCTCACCTGCCTGCATGGCGGGACAGCCAGCACTCGTCCTTTGTAGAGCAGTGCAGGAGCCGCCTCAGCCTCCAGGTGCAGCCCAGGCAGGCCCTGTCCCACTCGCCATCGACCCAAACTGCACCCCTCTCAACACTGCTGACCTGGATGTTCTCGTGGGCGCCACTGTCTTGCTCAGCTGTGTTGTGGCTGCCTGCTGGTCTGGCCCTGCCCTTGGCTGCCTGCTGGTCTGGCCCTGCCCTTGGCTGGTCTGGCCCTGCCCAAGGCTGACAACATGCGCGCCCACCAGCTGAGGTGCTGCTGGCAGTGTCATTCCTGGGGCATTTGTGTTGCTAGCTGTGGTGTCAGCACAGACAGCTGCAGCTGAGGGGCAGCGCCCAGTGGGCGTCCCTTGCCCACTGCTGCCAAGAGGGGCACTACCAACCAAGGCCATGGCAGAGCGTCTGGAGCGTTTGCTTGGAGGCAGGGAGGCAGCTGCCTCAGACCCTGCTGCATCACAAGGCCAGCCAAGAGCCTCAACGGAGCACTGGGCCTCACCAGGAGCAGCAGCAGAGGGCGGTGCCAGTGGCTGACCTGCCTGGCATGGGAGTGTGGTGGCAGTTGGGGAGGAGGCATCTGACCAGCTTGGGTGCATGTCAGGGTCAGGGTCTGTCAGGGCTCCCTTCTGGATGGTACTCCCTTGCTGCCTGCCTGCCTTAGCCAGCAGCTCCTTGTTGTTGTGACTGAAGGCTCGCAGCAAATGTAACAGCATTGGCTGCAGGTGAAAACACAATCAACAGGGATGAAACTACAATGCATTGCAGTGCACAGCAGCAGCAGAGGCCTGTTAGGGGAGACAAAATAGAAGCACGATAAACCTGAGTTATGGAAAGATATTGACGCATATGCCCGTGTTTGCTGACATGGGGTCTGTATTGACTAACTCGTATGGTTGCATTTACAAAGTGACAACCCGCAGAGCAACCGCCGACCAAATAAGCTTGACAATCGCTGCATGCAAACTGAGAGCTTAACATCGCACAACAGCACAGCATCACGGATGCACAACCAAACGCAGAAACTGTCAAAGGCTCCGGCACACCTGACATCATACCGATGATCTTCCACCAAGTCCCAAACGTATAGCGGATGATGCGGCGATGAAGAACGCCGTGCTGCACCTCGCGGGGCTATCCTACACATCGCATGAGCACCCTGGTGTGTGCCGCATCTCCCGCTTGTCGTGCACAAGCGATACAAAACTGCCACCTGGAACTCTAACTGCAGACGGTTATGTGCGACGCCTGGAGGCCGCCTGCCAGCTGCTGCATGAGGGACTCGGGCCACCTCAGGCCAAGGGGGCCCAGCCTTCTTCCTCGGGCCATGCTGCCCACAATGCAACTTCAAGCGCTATACCCACACCCTTGACCGCAGCCCGCACTTCAGCTGGGAAGCTGTGCACGTTGCTGCTGACAGACCAGGAGGTGCTGGACGTGGTGCTGGCACTACACGACGTCAGAACAGCCCAGCTTTGCCACTCGATGCCCTGGTCAGGGTCACATGTGCTGAAGCTGCCTCCTCCCAGTGAAGCCCTTGCACAGCAGCTCAGCCAAAGCCAGAGGTCAGTGCCAGGGAGCCAGCTGCTGGCCTTCATCACAGCCCTGGAGGATGACAACAGCTTGGAGGTGAGCTCTGCCGCTGCTCCCTTTTTAATGCTCCCTCCTCTCGCTTATTTATATATATTTGTTGCTTGCAACATATAGTTTGCCGTTGCTGATTCAGCTCCATTCAGCTCCATTCATCTCTTGATTGGCGTTGCTGGTTGGCCCCTGGAAATGGCCAGACTGAGCAGCGCATGTGCCACCCTGCAGCAGGAGGTGTTCGTGCCATGAACCCTTCACACATCCTTCAGCCAAGCTGCCTTCCCAGCATAACTATTAGCCCTACTTGATATGGAATAAGGTGTTGCCTATGATTAATCTCACCCAGCTACAAATTCATCACCCTCCTGATGGCACATTCTGTTCACTGACGATTGAACTTCTTATCAATACTAACAGCTCCACGCTTGAACAGCTTGACTGTGAGCTGCAGTAGCCTCCTTGTCAGGGGATGACCTCCACCTAGCAGGCAGCCCTGGCTTGACAGGCTTTGACCCTGAGATAGCCTGGCCCAGCCCAACTGCTCAGCCCCCCTCATCATGCTCAGTCCCCCTATCTCACTTCCTCAGCTAAAGCCAGAGCTCAGTGCCAGGTCGCAATTGTCCAATCTGCTTGTTGTCGTGCTGCCCATGCAGGGTGACCCTCTGCTGGATGTGTGGGACAGCATGCACCGCGCCATACTGCTGGTGCTGGCAGCCTTGCAGTCACTCCCCATCCGCCCTCACCCTGAGCATCCTGAACCTACAGCCACCACCCACACCTCCACCACAACCCAGGTACCAGCTGGCTACCACCGCTGCAGCGCCTGCCTGCTGCTCAGCCTGCGCCTGGCCATCTGCTTGGCGGAACACTGCGTGGAGCAGCCCCTGGGCAAGGACCTAACCCTTGCCCGGCTGCATGCCACTCGGCCTGGGCTGCTGCTGGGGCTGAGCCCCGCAATGATGGTGATGCAGGCAGCAGGCCACCCTGAGGCACAGGCCCAGTGTGTGCTGTTTGTGCGATGCCTGCTGCGCCTGGAAACAAAGTCAGCCACAAGCCTCATAAAGACAACCCCTGCAGCCAGCAGTGACAGTAGCAGCAGGCGCCAGGGTAGCAGCAGGGGCCGAGCCAGCAGCAGGGGTCCCCGTGGCGACACAGGTCGGTCTGGCGCCTCCCAGAGCGCGGGTGATAAGCCGGATGCACTGGCTGTCAACAGCTACTTTGCGCAGGTGCTGTGTGATGTGGTTGGGAGCCAGGAGGAAGCGTTGGCCCTCAAGATGATCATGTCCACATGCCCAGGAGAAGGTAAGCCAGCTAGGAAGTAGCACTTTAACAGAACGTATTGATGACGTACAGCTCCTGAAGATATAAGGTTCATCCTGCACAGGGCGACCTTGCACGGGTCAACCTTGGAAGGGGTCACCCTGCAAAGTCGTATAACCCTGAGTATGACCCCCCTTGTACATCGTGTCATATATGGCTGTCAACAGGTACTTCGCACTGACACACTGCCGCATGCTCACACGCTGCTGCTCACGTTTCAACAGGGTTGCTTTCATATCAAATCTTACTGCCATGATGAGTGTTTCACCAAACCCTCCTGTCTTTCCATAAAACTCATTTGTAAACTCATAAAACTCATAAACTCATAAAACGTCATTTGTTGGTCTCCATGCAATTTAAATGCCTTAACTGCTACTTGTTGTAAACTGTGATTAGCGACTTTCGTTACACACGCAAGTCAGGGGTTTGGTCAGGGGTTTGCTCGCCAAGGGACTGCCCATCACGATCATAATCGTAGGGTTTAAACAGATTGTGAATAAAAACATGGCAAGTACATATCGTGGCAGGTTTGTATGTAGACAAGTACAAGTACAAGTGACATTTGTTGACCCCGCTGACTGCCATGTGTCTTGCTGCATGACGTCAATGACGCCCGGGTGCAGGGCCGGGTAGCATTCTGGAGCTCATGAAAGATGTCGTCGATTTTGGGGCAATAGCGATAGCGGTGGCGTCCCAGCACTTCGAGCATCTGCTGCAACCCCTGGAGGACGCAGCCAGGGTAGCAAGCCGCACCAATGCTAGGGTTGCCACCTCTCGTCAACCCGCAGCGGCAGTCAGCGTGCCGCTGCTGGTGTCCGACATCCTCAGCTTGCTTGCCCGTTTCCTTCCAGAGTTCCAAGCAGTCGTGGTGGCATTGAAGATCTCTGCAGCAATATCCAATGTCGATGAGAGCATAGCCATTGAGATGAATACGCTGGAGTTCTGCCTCACCTACCTCCCAACCATGTACAAAGCGCTATACAAGGCCTTCGCGAACTTGACAGGGCTCTTGCCAGACTGGAGGCGCCGGCCTGCTGTGTTGCGCACCGGCTTGCGCATCGCCGCCGCCGGTTCGCTTGCACACCCCACCATGGTGTCGTTGCTACCTTCCTTGGAACACGTGAACAAAACGCCACACACAACCTCAACGCCGTGCTCGCTGCCCGCCACGGTGCAGCGCTTGCCAGAGTTGGCAGAAAAACTCAGCAACATGTCCCTCCACGCAACCCACCTATGGAGCCTGGTCCTTGCGCAAGATGGCGTGAACGAGCCACCGACGGGACCTTTCCGCTTAGATTATGATTTCCACTACCGCTTGACAACCGACAGGGTGGCTGTTCGGCCCTCTCCATCCTCACCTCAGCTGGCACCCTCAGCCCTGGACTTGGTGCTGGGTATGGAGAACACGCTGCAGGTGAGGGGCCAGGTACTAGGTTCGGGGCAGCTGAGGAGCTTGGGGCCAGCTGAGGCAGATTGTGTTGTGATCAGCGTCAAGCAAGCAGCACTTGTGGTTGTATGTGGTGCTGGCGTAGAACCAAGGTAGCTGAGGTAGAGAGCCCTGCTCAGTGATGCTGACACCTGACTTGAAGCCTCTCTTGCTTGAGGGCAGACTGCACATGCTCCAGACTGCTGCTATGCCTGCTGAGCTGGTCTGAAGCTCTTGTTGGTCGTCACTCCTGACATGCCTGTTGCAGATGGTGATGCGGCATCAAGACATGGTGTGGAAGTGGCCATTATGGAATGAAGGCAATCTTGTGCAAAGCCTTGCGGATGGCTATCGCACGCTGCTGGCCTTGTTTGGGCATGTCATCGAGCTCCTAGCCGCACCCAGTTTGGTAGGCCCTGCTGGCTTGGCTGCCCAGCCCGCCTCTTGGCTGCCCTGCGGCAACAGCCTGGTGGAGGGCTGGTGCACCAGGCTGCTGGCAGGGGTCTGTAAGCTGATGTACATCGCCACCCCAGCCTCAGCAACCGTACCCTGCCTCTTTAAGATCATGCTCAACCGAAGGCTTCGAGGCAGCTACAGGCTCTTGCTACGCAGGCAGCGTCAGGCTCCCGCCAGCATGTCCCCAGAGGCTGAGCGGCTACTGTCCTGCCTGACCCTGGTACTCACAGCCATGGTGCCGATGGAGCTGTGCTTGGCTTTGGCTCAAGATGTGACGAACACGGTGCCAGGATTGGACACGATGATGGAGGAGGAGCGGCGCGCCATGGGGGTTGCGTTGTGCAAGCTGCAGCCAGAGCAGGTGTGGACCTGGCAGGCGCTGGCGGCAGGCACCCCGGCTGAGGCTACCCTGCAGGGTTTGCTGTCAGCCATGGCCTCCCTGTTTCAGGGCCTGGTCACGCCCGTAGCACCAGGGTGGCGCCATCAGCGCCTGACGGTGGCTTTGGGTGAATGGCATGAGTCGTAGTGGCCAGGCTAGTCTGTCACAGCCAGACCACTTGTATAGCTGAAACTGACCTATCAAGGTCATTGCACCTTCCATTGACTAGGCTGTCAGCGTGCACAACGGGTGCCACCAAGAGCAGCCCACAGCCCCACAGCCTTCCCACTGCATTAGAGTGGCATCAGGGCGCAGCCTCCCACTGCCCACCCCCCAGCTCTGCTGTTGAACCAGCCACCAGCGAGACTGTTGAGCCCAGCACCGCCTCAACATTGCACGGGGTACAGGGTACATCACATGCCATGTGGCCTAAGGAGCAGGCTCTGACTGGGTCTGCCAGTTCAGCCAACGCAGTCTAGAGCACCAGTGCCGCCATAGCTTCTTCCACCTTAGTGTAAACATGCATGCTCAGTAATCGCAGGTATGCCTCCATGGTGCGCAGCTTGGGGTCGGGCTCCATGGTCCAGGGGGCTCCATGGTGCGCAGCTTGGGGTCAGCCTCCACTGCCGTCAACAGCCTGCGGGTTAAGTGTGTGTGTATAGCTAGCAGTAGCTGCAGCTGTACCTGAGTAGCTAGCCGTGAGGCGTGTTGGGTACCCCAGTGCTTGTGTGTTGACAAGGAGCTGGAAGGGGAAGGGGGTTCACTCTCACATTTGACATGGTTCTTGACTTTTGTGAGTCATAAGAACGCATGAGCCCAGCTTGACCTTGACCTTGAACATGAAAAAGCAAGAGGTGGACGTCAGCTAGTGTAGTCGGAGTGGCAGCTGGCACAGCTCATGCAACATGGCACAGCTCATGCAACCCTCACTGCCGCTGAGCAATGCAATGAAATCGTGACGTGCGGGTGGGTCTATCGCCCGTAGTTTCTGACATGGGGGTTGTAACTCGTATGCTGTCATACAAACTAACAACCAGCAGAGTAAGCGCCGATGAAACTAGCCAGCTGGCAGGCAGGCACAAGCGGGGCTAGGCCCTGGCAGGCAGGACCCAGGCTGATGGGCAGATTCCTATTGCGCAATTTGGCCACTGCTATTCATAGCCTAACACACCACCCTGCTCCTGGACAGCAGGCGCAAGCAGCCATGGCAGGCTGGAGTACAATATCTTACCAGCTCAGCTGCAACAACTTCCCAACGCCAGTATTACAAGTGATGACAACCAACACACCGCCGGATCATTGCCAGCCCTGGGAATGCTATGCTATGCATCTTACTGTAAACCCATGCTTGCATAGTCCACTGCAATCCTGGTCTGTCACGTATGATGTCAGCAGGCAGCCCAGAGGCAGGTCATCTTGGTGGCAAGTGAGAAAGCGTTAGGGACTAACAAAAAGCTGCCTGCTGCTTCCCTGAAGGTCATGACAATGGGTGTGCATGGTGGGCGAACCTGTACAAGCATGACAGGGATGACCTGGGTGTACCGCAGGCTGCACCTCATGGCCCTGCCCCTCATGGCCCGGCTCAATAATGCTTCCATGTGGTGATGGCTGTGCAGGGCTGGTCCAGCCACACGGCACCACTAGCAGGCCACACAGCTGACCCTGACATGCCTACCCTGACCCCAAGCCACTCCTTCTAGCCGCTGCCCTGTCTACTGGCCCCTGCTGGCCAGCGCCACACCGCCTCACATCCATTGCCTGAGCCACCACATCATTGCTGCCACCTCCTGCCCACTGGCTCTGCTGCCAGGTGCTGGTCGCTAGCAGGCAGGGGCCACCAGCCAGCATGTGAGTTGCCTGCTAGGGGCTGGGCATTGACAGGCAGGCTGATGACTGCACTGAGGGCTGGGCCCTGGCAGGCGGGTCCTGGCAGGCAGGCCGGCGGCACCCAGGTCACCTGGCAGGCAGGCACGACCCACTTCTTGTGTATGATTCTTGTGTATGATCAGCTATAGCCCCGCTGTCCACTATTGTCTTTCCTCAATGAACAACTCACACCTTTAGCCGCACATCACACATCCACTGCACCATCTACCCATAACTCACACCCTTGGCCGCACTGGGCGTGGCATCAGCCCTGGTGCCTGGCCTGCCCGCTGTGATGGGAGCGCGCCTGCACTCTTGGCCTGGGCAGCTGGCAGGGGCAGTGTGCCCTGCTGCCTTGCCTGCTGCCCAGCTGACACGCTGACTGCCTGCTGCTGCTGAGCTGCTGGTGTGGCTGCAGCTGGTGCCTCCACCTGGCCTGCACAGTGTCCCCCCTTTCCCTGCAGCAGCTTCCGCCACGCCTCAGCCTCAGGCAGGCTGGCCCGCACCTGCTCACGCATGAAGGCTGCCCGCTCACTGTCACTGGCCAGCTGGTCAAAGACTGTCATGTTCACTACGACCCCTGCATCAAAATGGGTCAGGTGATGCAATATGTTATGAGCCACCACCCCTGACATGCTGCCATCATGCAGGAAGTTCTGGCTTTGATCCACAGCTATGCCCCGGGTCAGCCCTGGCCCCTGCACCAGCAGCTGAGTGCAGTGGGTACCATCCTTGCTGATCACTGCCTGCTGCACCTCATAATGACCAGCAGCTGCCAGCGCTTGCGCCAACTGACTGCAGTCTTTCTTTAGCACGGTCTGTAGCTTGGCCACGATGCTCTGCTTATAGGCTGCTGCCTTGACTAAGAGCTCATGCAATGCTGGTGAAGCAGCCATAGATATCTGGCCTCCGGTGCAGGCATGCAGCCACTGACTGGCAGTGTACAGCTGAGTAAGGTTCTCCTCGCCCCACTGCCCCTCACCCTGTCCCCTCCTGCTGCACTCCCTCCACAGTGCTGCTGCCATGCTGTTCAGCTGCAGCTCACTGGCCAGCTGGCTGTGGCCTGATGACACTGCCTGGTGGATGGACAGGGCAAGGAAGATGCTCCTGGCATACAGCAGGTTGGCAAGGTCTTGAAGATTGAAGGCTGCCAGGTCTACCTTGGCCACCCCTGCTGCCAGGCTGCGCACTGAGCTGTCCAGGTAGCCAAGGCGGGCCAGGCCATAAAGGCTGTTGGCCACTGCCTGGCCATTCATAGTCTTTTGTGTTTGTGTGGCCCGCTCAGCCAGCTGCCTGCAGACCTCCTTATCATTCCACAGCACTAAGCTCATGGCAAAGAGTATGTTGCTAACACCTTGACCATCAAGGCCAGGCACCACAGCCTGTGCCCTGGCTGCAAACTGGTCCAGCAGCTGCCTTGCCTCCCCCCTGCAGCCAGGCAGCTTGCTGGTAGCCCAGATCAGGTTGGCCCACTCCTGAGGTTTAGCATCCCTCATGACCTCCCCCTGGCTGATGGCAGCTGTGACTGACTGCAGCAGGGGCTGCGCACTGCCTGTGTAGCCTGACTTGGCCATGGCCCACAGTGTCATGCTGATAGCCTGGCTAGCAGCACCCCTTGCCAGCCTCTCAGGCAGCAGCTGCACTGCCTGGTCGCACAGCCAGGTCAGGTCTGGGCTGCTGCTGCACTGCATGCCAGCTGTGGCCAGGCCATGCAACAGGTTGCTCCAGTCACGCCAGGCGCCCCTCTTCATAACCTCACTGCTGGCACTGTGGCTGGCAATGGCTGTGCAGGCTGAGGTGGCAGCGGCAGCAGGGAGGTGGGGCTTAAGCTTGCCCAGGGACCAGGCTGCCATGTTCAGCTGTTGAGCATCAAACTGCTGCAATAGGGAAAGTGCAGGAGGGTTACCACCTGTGTCAGTCCCAGCCTCTACAGCCATGCGCTGCAGCAGGGCCAGCACTGCGTTGCACTGGTCCTGAGTCATGCGGGCTCTGTTGTTCTCCCGCTGCCTGGCCCAGTCTGCAAAGCGCCACAGGAGTTGTGACGTCTGCTCCACCTGGCTGCTGCTGCTGAGGAAGGGCAGCTCCTCCACCGCTGACACCAGCTTCTCTAGGTCCTGCTTGCGTCGGGGTGCCGGGTCATACTGGCGCAGGGCTGCAATGCAAGTATGGAAGGGCTAGGTCCTAAACCTTGTGTATTGCTAGCTAGGTTGGTGGTAGGCGGCAGTGGCTGTGACCATTGTCAGCGGTGTGTTATGGCAGCTGGTGGGACAGGTGGGACGCTCACTGTGTGCTGGGGCCATGAGTGTCCGCGACGGGACGTTTGTCTTCCAGGGCCACAGGCAAGTGCGCGGCGCAGGGCTGCGCATGTGGATGCTCTGCCATGGTCGTGGCGAGCCAGTGAGTTCATGCAGGAGCGAGCGCATGAAGGGAAGCGGCGTTGGGTAACGGGAGTGCACGAGTGCCGATTGCACGGAGTCGACGAGCAAAGTGCCATGCAGTGACCTGCTGATGACCTGTCTGACTGGCATTTAGGACCGTCCGCCTGTACCCACTGTCCTGTACTACTGCACCGCTTTGCAATTTCATCGTCAGATGACCAGCAGCCGTCACCTGCCATGTGGCGCCTGTAGCATGGGCTGCGTCACTGGCGATGGCTCCCGAGCATCACTGTGATGCAGCGTGATGCACTGGCTGCCTCTAGGTGCCAGCGCTGCCGGGTTAGGGTTTAGGCTTGGGTGGGGTGGTTGGGAGGGAGGCTGGGGGCTTGCAGCCACAGATCGAGGAGCCAGCTCTACCCTCAGTGCGCACCTCCTCCAATCTGCTGGTCTCATGCCAAGTGATGGGCCTGCTACCTGGGAATGCTACCACCAAGCGGCAGTAGTTCATGGGTGCTGCTACAGAGCCTATTGGGAGCCAATAGCCAAGAGGAGAGCAGCGTGATTGACCATGATGTTCGTCTTGCGTGTTCTTGCCTTGGCAATGAGCTGTTGCAATGCTGGTGATGCTGCCAGGGATGTCTGCCCTCCAGTGCAGGCATGCAGCCACTGACTGGCTGTGTACAGCTGAATGAGGTGCAACAGCCTGGCCTGAGGCCTTCAGGGCATGTGTAGCGGGAGCACCTATGGCAGGCTGGTGATCGATTACCAGCTTAGGTGCGCCTGCGTCCCAGGCAGAGTTTGGTTAAAACAGAAACAAGCAACTCGTTAGCAATTGTTCAAGGTAACAAGCAACTCGTCATCACCAGTGCCAACCCTGACATTGCTGTGATGACCTGCCGCAAACCCATGCTTGCAACGTTAACTGCAACACTGGGTGAAGTTGCATAACCTGGATGCCAGTGTAGAAGTGGATGCAATTCAGCATGGTGTCAGTGACCTTGGCTGCCTGCACCAGATCACAATCCTTGCTGCCATGAAGGGCTTATGTATGGGGTATACTGCACAATGGAGGGAGTTGCCTGACTTGCCCCTCATGCTCCCTTTCATGGCCCTTCCCCTGATGGCCCGGCTCAGTGAGGCTGCCATGAGGTATTGATAGGGCTAGTCAAGCTCCACTGCACCAGTAGCGGGCCACACAGCTCACCCTGACATGCCTGGCAACCCATGTCGCTTCTTCTAGCAGCTGCCCTGTCTCCTGGTGACCCTGCTGGCCAGCGTCACAGCACCTCACTGCTATCACACGAGCCGACATGGCATTGCTACCACCCAGCCTAACATTAGCCTTCTGCGCTCGTCTTCTCAGTGTGCGGCCCAGCTGCCAGACAGGACCCAGGCGGCAGTGGCCCACTCTTGGCAGTCAGGCTCACTCTGCGGGGCCAGACCCCAAGATCAGCTGCACCCACACCCTGCCCTGCACCCTACAGCCCTGCCAGGCCCTACTGCCCACCAGCAGGCCTGGACCCAGGCAGACAGGGTCCAGAGCAGCAATGGCCTATCCCTAGCTGACCCTTGCAGGCAGGCACAAGGTGTTGGGCGTGGCGCCTGGCTGTGCCCTCAGCCTGCACTGCACCCGGTAACCTACACCGTGCACCGCCATCCCAAGCAGCCCACCAGCAACGGCTGGCTGTGGCATCAGTACTGGCAGGCAGGCACATGTTGCTGCAGCCACCACACCTGACCCAGTATCACCTAGACTGAGTAGCACCTAGACTGATGTGAGCTGTCAGTCCACTCATGACTCACACCCTTGGCCGCACTGGGCGGGGCATCAGCCCTGGTGCCTGGCCTGCCCGCTGTGATGGGAGCGCGCCTGCACTCTTGGCCTGGGCAGCTGGCAGGGGCAGTGCGCCCTGCTGCCTTGCCTGCTGCCCAGCTGACACGCTGACTGCCTGCTGCTGCTGAGCTGCTGGTGTGGCTGCAGCTGGTGCCTCCACCTGGCCTGCACACTGCCCACCACCTGCCTGAAGCAGCTGCCGCCACGCCTCAGCCTCAGGCAGGCTGGCCCGCACCTGCTCACGCATGAAGGCTGCCCGCTCACTGTCACTGGCCAGCTGGTCAAAGTCTGCTTTATTCACCATGACCCCTGCATCAAAGTGGATCAGCTGCTGCAGCTTGACATGAGCCACCACCCCTGACATGCTGCCATCAAGCAAGAAGTTGGGGCTCTCTTCCACTGACATGCCCCGGGTCAGCCCTGGCCCCTGAACCAACAGCCGAGTGCAGTGGGTGCCATCCTGGCTGATCACTGCCTGCTGCACCTCATTGTAGCCAGCAGCTGCCAGCGCTTGCACCAACTGGCTGCAGTCTTTCTTAAACGCTGTTTGCAACCCTCGAATGGTGGTTTGTCTATAAGCTGTTGCTTTGTCTATAATCTCTTGCAATGCTGGTGATGCTGCTAGGGATATCAGACCTGCAGTGCAGGCATGCAGCCACTGACTGCTGGTGTGTAGCTGAGTGAGATGTTCCTCACTGCCCCATTGCCCCTCACTCTGTCCCCTCCTGCTGCACTCCCTCCACAGTGCTGCTGCCATGCTGTTCAGCTGCGGCTCACTGGCCAGCTGGCTGTGACCTGATGACACTGCCTGGTGGATGGACAGGGCAAGGAACATGCTCCTGGCATACAACAGGTTAGTCAGCTCTTGTATCTTGAAGGCTGCCAGGTCTGCCTTGGCCACCCCTGCTGCCAGGCTGCGCACTGAATTGCCCAGGTAGCCAAGGCGGGCCAGGCCATACAGGCTGTTGGCCATTTCCTGGCTCTTCATAGACCGCTGCGTCAGTACTGCCCGCTTAGCCATCTGCCTGCAGACCTCCTTGTCATGCCACAGCAACATGCCCATGGTGTACAGAATGTTGCTGACATTCTGAGCATTAAGGCCAGGCACCACAACCTGTGCCCTGGCTGCAAACAGGCTCAGCAGCTGCCTTGCCTCCTCCCTGCAGTCAGGCAGCTTGCTGGTAGCCCATATCAGGTTGGCCCAGGCTTGAGGTGTAGCATCCCTCATGACCTCACCCTGGCTGATGGCAGCTGTGACTGACTGCAGCAGGGGCTGGGCACTGCCTGTGTAGCCTGACTTGGCTATGGCCCACAGTGTCATGCTGATGGCCTGATCAGCAGCACCCCTGGCCAGCCTCTCAGGCAGCAGCTGCACTGCCTGGTCACACAGCCTGGTCAGGTCTGGGCTGCTGCTGCACTGCATGCCAGTTGTGGCCAGGCCATGCAGCAGGTTGCTCCAGTCACGCCAGCTGCCTCTCTTCATGGCCTCACTGCTGGCACTTTGGCGGGCAAGGGCTGTGCAGGCTGAGGTGACAGCAGCAGCAGGGAGGTGGGGCTTGAGCTTGCCCAGGGACCAGGCTGCCATGCTCAGCTGCCGAGCATCAAACTGCTGCAATGGTGGAGATGCAGGAGGGTTCCCAGCCTTGCCACCCCTAGCCCCTACAGCCATGTGCTGCAGCAGCTCCATCACTGCATTGCACTGGGCCTGGGTCATGCGGGCTCTGCTGTTCTCCGGCTGCCTGGCCCAATCTGCAAAGCACCACAGCAGCTGTGACGTCTGCTCCACATGGCTGTTGCTGCTCAGGAAGGGCAGCTCCTCCACCGCTGACACCAGCTCCTCCAGGTCCTGCTTGAGTCGGGGTGGCGGGTCATACTGGCGCAGGGCTGCAAGGCAGAAACAGTAAGGCCTGGACTTCAACCTTGTGTATTGGTAGCTAGGTTGGTGGCAGGCAGCAGCTGCCAGTGGCTGTGCTGCCCCATAACAGCAGTGAATGCTGGCAGCTGGTGGGGCCAGCAGGCTGCATCGCTCACTGTGTGCTGACGAGCTGAGAGTCCGCGACGGGATGCTGGGCAGCCACGGCAGAAGGCAGGTGCGAGGCGCAGGGCTGCGCTGGAGGCTATCAGATCGCAAACCCCAGCCGATGCAAAACCCAGGTCGGGAGTGCAGCAGTGACCGCATGGCAAGATCAGCGCATTGAGCGAGAGAAGCGGCATAAGGCTCGTCGGCACGGTTCACGGATCCCGGTTTCACGGATCACTGTTGTTTGAGTCCCAATCCTCACAGAGCGTGTCGCCAGCTGGGGTACAGCCACGCAGCCGTACCAGGCTGACGGCTCAACTGAAAAGACACCTCCATCCATCACCCCTCATGCCCTGGGAATGAGAAGCTGAAGGCATACAAGATGGCTGCAATGGAATCTCCCCTCACCCCCTGGCCCATACCACTGCCCTGCTCAAGGCCCAACCACCACCTGGTCATCACCAACCAGCCACCTAGGGAGGTCATCATCAAAGTTTGTCAGTACCACCATGGCAACAAGAGGGTGCTGAGGGGGCAGGGTGCACGGGGCGGCACTGTGGGCACGGCCAGTGTTGCAGTGCTGGGTACAGCGGTGGCGCCATACACACTCCTGTGGCTGGTCCACGGGAGGGGGCCCGATGGGGCGGGGTTCATTGGGGAGGGGAGGGGTGCAGTCAGGTGCAATCTCCGGTGTTTCTGTGCTGCCCCTAGGCTATGTCAAGCCAAGTTGCTACCAGGCCGGCGGTGCACCATCACCTGCACCCCTCTCACCACAAGGGGCTTGCTGGCTGCCAGGACAGCGTGGCCACCTAGCTATGCTGGATTCAGCTGCTGCCCCACTGGCCACTGTGCCACTCTTCCAAGGGCCAACAGAAGGCAGCAACTAGGTGGCGGTAAGGAGGTGTGTACTTGTGATGGTTTCACATGTAAGTACATCACCTTAACACCCCACTGCACTCAGTCAGCCCAGGAGGGACTCCCCTGCACCCCAGGCAGGCTCCCCAGGTGCAGGTGAGGCAGTGGCCCAGCCCCTGCAGCTCCAGCAGGCTGTCAGCCCTCCACTGGCACCCCTGAGGGCCAAGCTGCACAGGGCCAGGTGCCTCCTGTGGTTCTATGGTCCTATGATCCTGTGGCAGCTGCCAGGTTGGCTGGTGCTGGTGGCGAGGGGCCCTGCTCCCCATGCTCCAGCTGCTGCTCCTAGTCATCCCAGCTGGTCGCACACTCAGACGGTGCAGCGCAGTGCTGTTGGGACAGCAATAGCTGCAGCCTCTGCCTGTGGCGGGACACAGCCGGCTGCCCGTTGGCCTTGCTCGATGGCGACAAGCTTGCAGGCTTCATAGCCACCTGCCCCTCCCCTGCCTCCTTCTCCGCCCAAATGCCGCAGCCAGTGGTGGCTGTGTGGTTTGTGGCCGCCCTGTCCTTCTGTATTGGTCTGCCTGCAGTGCTGCTCTTGAGGTGAGCGAGCCGTGTGGCTGACCAGCATGCGCAGGTGCCACCACTTCCCGTCAGTCAGGCGCCCTGGGCCCAGCACCATGAAGCTCCATCCCTAGCGTGCCTTTTAGGCAGGCAGCGTGTAGCAACTGAGTTGTGTGGCTCGCCAACACTGTAAGGGAGTAGTCACTGTAAGTCAGGCTCAAAGTGTTGTGACTCGACTGCGGTCAGCAATGGCGTGTTAGCCCTACCTGGAGGTCCTGCTCCAGCTAGGTCTTAGAGCATTGTGACCTGCCCTGTCAGGCCTGGTACAGCGGACTGTGCTTCAATACAGACATGGCGCACCCAGGTCAAGGCGCAACCTGTGCTGTGCTGTGGCATGCGGTGGTGAGGTGGTGGTGTGCGGTGTGGCTGTGGCATGGCTTTGGGGTGTGCACTGCTTCACTTGGCCCCTGCCTTATGTGCAGCGAGCGCTGCCGCAATCTGGCCCCTCACCTACCTTGAAAGCGGGCCCACCATGCCTGCTGTCCCACCACCCTCTGTGCCATCAGTGAGCTGGCCAGTAGGCAGCGGCCCTCATCCATTGACACCCTGCTGCAGACTTGAACTCCATACACGGCACCGCAGTTCCATTGCTGCTGCCAGCAGTCCAGGTGAAGAGCAGGCTGGGCCAGGTCAGGGTGGTAGGGCGTGCAGCCCCTCAGGCCCCAGGCTCCATACAGAACAGAGTGGGCCACAAGGCAGCAGCGCCGCAACAGCCTGCCCACCCTGATGCCCCAAAGCGCACCTAGGACTCGCCCCAGCCACAGACTGTGCAAACCCAAACGCGACTCAGCTCAGCATCAGCACCCTCCTGCCTGGCAGCACTTGGGACATGACGGTCAGGGGTTAGCCCAGCTGCAGAGTCACACCAGCCACAGCAGCCCTCACCTGCCTGTATGGCATGACAGCCAGCACTTGTCCTGTGTGGAGCAGTGCCGGAGTCGCCTCAGCGTCCAGGTGCAGCCCAGGCAGACCCTCTCCCTCTCGACATCGACCCAAACTGCACCCTTCACAACACACAAGTCCTCTCTTGATGGCCTGCGGCAGGCACTGTCCACCTGGCCTAGGCAGCCAGGCCAGCGAAGGGCTGCTTGACCCGTGCCACACTGCCACCCTCCTCACATCACAGCTGTTCTGGTGGGAGAGGGACCCAGGTCATCAAGGGAGCATAACAGGCAGCAGCCAAAGCACTTGCGGGCTGTAAGTTATGTCAGAGTGCACATGGCAAATGCTGTTGATGCTGCCCTGGCCAAGTGGATCTTAGCCTGCCAGTCAAAGCCAGCAAGCCAGGGTGCATGCGCAGTCCCTGGTGGTGCCGCAGCCTGGGCAGAGCCATAAGCCAGAGCTCAGGCATCAGTGACAGCCAGGCAGGCAGGCAGGCAGAGCCAGCAGGTGCAAGGCAGAGGCCTCAGTGCCCAGGCTGAGGCCAATGGCACACAACAGGTGGGATGGAAGGTGGTGCTGAGAGGGGCAAGTCCAACCGTGAGTCAGTCCACCTGTGACCACAGCTCAGCCACAGGCACGGCAGCTTTGCTCTTGCATGGACTACTTGATATTATCTGGCTAGATGCAGCAGAAGTGCACACCACTAGGCCGCAGGGCCCAATGGACACCCTGCCAGCAGGAGCACTTTTAATCAAGGCCATGGCAGATCGTCTGAGGCGTTAGCCTGGAGGCAGGGAGGCAGCTGTGTCAGACCCTTCTGCATCACAAGGCCAGCAAGAGCCTTAAAGAGCACTGGGCCTCGCCACGACCATCAGCGACCCTGCTACCATGAACTTCCACGCTGCTCCAGTCGACGCCTGCCTATC
Organism: Haematococcus lacustris; assembly: GCA_030144725.1. Lineage (NCBI taxonomy): Eukaryota > Viridiplantae > Chlorophyta > Chlorophyceae > Chlamydomonadales > Haematococcaceae > Haematococcus > Haematococcus lacustris. The sequence continues at coordinate 7,579,057 of JASKMD010000015.1, forward strand.
GCATAATCATCATTGTATATTGATGACCTTGTAATATGGCCGGGTGGCTTTGGTGCAACATGTTGTGGTTTGGGATGCAGCCTTGCAACAGACCGTCTTTAACAAGAGCCTGCAGTAGGAACCACCACACATTAACTAGCCTACAACGTGAACAAGGAGCAAGGAGCACCCTATTCTATGATGGCTACACGTCAACTGTAGCTGGCTCGTACATAACCTCAGTGGCGGGTTAGGGCTGGTAGACTTCACCCACAACAGGCCACACAGCTGACCCTGACCCGTCTGGCTCTCCACAGCTCCAACCAACCATCACGCCGCAAATGCCCTGTCTCCTGGCCTATGCTGGCCAGCGTCTAAGCGCCTCTAATCCATTGCTTGAGCTGCTGCAACATTGCTGCCACCCCTGCGCCAGATGTTGGTTGGTAGCTGGCACCCTGGGCAAAACTTACACCCTTGGCCGCACCCATCGGCCAATATTGCCCATCCCAGCATCTGACTCACACCCTTGGCCGCACTGGGCGTGGCATCAGCCCTGGTGCCTGGCCTGCCCGATGTGATGGGAGCGCGCCTGCACTCTTGGCCTGGGCAGCTGGTAGGGGCAGTGCGCCCTGCTGCCTTGCCTGCTGCCCAGCTGACACGCTGACTGCCTGCTGCTGCTGAGCTGCTGGTGTGGCTGCAAGTGGTGCCTCCACCTGGCCTGCACAGTGTCCTCCCTCTGCCTGCAGCAGCTTCCGCCACGCCTCAGCCTCGGGCAGGCTGGCCCGCACCTGCTCACGAATGAAGGCTGCCCGCTCACTGTCACTGGCCAGCTGGTCAAAAACTGCTTTGTTCATTATGACCCCTGCATCAAAGTGGGTCAGCTGCTGCAGCTTGGCATGAGCCACCACCCCTGACATGCTGCCATCAAGCAAGAAGTTGGGGCTCTCTTCCACTGACATGCCCCGGGTCAGCCCTGGCCCCTGAACCAGCAGCTGAGTGCAGTGGGTACCATCCTGGCTGATCACTGCCTGCTGCACCTCGTCGTGACCAGCATCTGCTAGCGCTTGCACCAACTGGCTGCGGTCGCTCTTAAATACAGTTTGCAGCTTGACAATGGTGTTTTTCTGGTAAGTTTTTGCCTTGGCAACAAGCTCTTGCAATGCTGGTGATGCTGCCAGGGATGTCTGGCCTCCAGTGCAAGCATGCAGCCACTGACTGGCTGAGTGTAGCTGGTTGAGGTTTTCCTCGCCCCTTAGCTCCTCACCCTGTCCCCTCCTGCTGCACTCCCTCCACAGTGCTGCTGCCATGCTGTTCAGCTGCGGCTCACTGGCCAGCTGGCTGTGACCTGATGACACTGCCTGGTGGACGGACAGGGCAAGGAACATGCTCCTGGCATACAATATGATTGTCAGCTCTTGTATCTTGAAGGCTGTCAGGTCTGCCTTGGCCACCCCTGCTGCCAGGCTGCGCACTGAGCTGTCCAGGTAGCCAAGGCGGGCCAAGCCATACAGGCTGTTAGCCATGTGTTGTTCAATCATTGTTTCTTGTACCTGCACTGCCCGCTCAGCTAGCTGCCTGAAGACCACCTTGTCATGCCACAGCACCAGGCCCATGGCATACAGGATGTTGCTGACACCTTGAGCATTGAGATCAGCCACCACCCTTATTGCTCTGGCTGCAAACTGGTCCAGCAGCTGCCTTGCCTCTTCCCTGCAGCCAGGCAGCTTGCTGGTAGCCCAGATCAGGTTGGCCCAGGCTTGAGATTTAGCATCCCTCATGACCCCACCCTGGCTGATGGCAGCTGTGATTGATTGCAGCAGGGGCTGGGCACTGCCTGTGTAGCCTGACTTGGCCATGGCCAACAGTGTCATGCTAATGTCCTGGCCAACAGCACCCCTGGCCAGCCTATCAGGCAGCAGCTGCACTGCCTGGTCGCAAAGCTTGGTCAGGTCTGGGCTGCTGCTGCACTGCAAGCCAGCTGTGGCCAAGCCATGCAGCAGGTTGCTCCACTCACGCCATCCGCCCCTCCTCATGGCCTCACTGCTGGCACTGTGGTTGACAAGGGCTGTGCAGGCTGAGGTGACAGCGGCAGCAGGGAATTGGGGCTCGAGCTTGCCCAGGGACCAGGCTGCCATGCCCAGCTGGCGAGCATCAAACTGCTGCAATGGTGGAGATGCAGGAGGGTTCCCAGCCTTGCCAGCCCTAGCCCCTACAGCCATGTGCTGCAGCAGGGCCAGCACGGCCTTGCACTGGGCCTGAGTCATGGGGGCTCTGCTGTTCTCTGGCTGCCTGGCCCAGTCTGCAAAGCTCCACAGCAGCTGTGACGTCTGCTCCACCTGGCTGCTGCTGCTCAGGAAGGGCAGCTCCTCCACCGCTGACACCAGCTCCGCCAGGTCCTGCTTGCGTCGGGGTGCCAAGTCATACTGACGCTGGGCTGCAAGGCAGGGAGGGAGGGGCCAGGTCTTTTACCTTGTGTATTGTTAGCTAGCTTGATGGCAGGCAGCAGTGGCAGTGGCTGTGCCGCCCCGTAGCAACAGTGAATGCTGGCAGCTGGTGGGGCCAGCAGGCTGCACTGCTCACTGTTTGCAGCCGCGCTGAGAGTCCGCGACGGGATGCTGGGCAGCCAGGGCAGCAGGCAGGTGCGAGGCGCAGGGCTGCGCTGGAGGCTATCGGGTCGCAATCCCCAGCCGATGCAAAACCCAGGTCGGGAGTGCAGCAGTGACCACATGGCAGGATCAGCGTATCTACAGAAACAGCAAACGACCTGTCGGCACGGTTAACGGATCCCGGTTTCACAGTTCACTCTTGTTCACAGTGTTCACCATGATACGTCACCATGATAGGTTCTGGAACACCTCCAGTTGTTGCGCCAGGCAGGATGACAATGTGTAGTACTTCATGATGTCACGGACGATCTCACATTGCTTGATCACCAGCTCCAGGGTGAGCAGGTCTGCATGAGGGTGGGTCAGGGGTTCCCAACATGGGGTTGGCAATGTTCATGCAAATACTCTCTCAATTCTGCACCGTTTGCAATACCGTTTATCACATTGAACTCTGCAAAGCAATGCGCGTCATTTGACCATCAGCGCAGGCCATTGGAGTCTTTGCTCGCGTACTGCCACATGTGCCCGCGAACAAATCACTGCGGCGATATGGGTCTCCTTGGCACGGTGAGCCACATCCCTGTGGCGCCATCTATCTGGCGCAGTGAGCGGGTTGTGCACACGTGAAATGTCCGGCAAACACCCAACGCGATGCCTGCCGGGCGTGCAAGGCACCTAGACGGGGTGATTGAAACATTGTTTTGCGCTCGCTTCCGCCGAATACACCTTCTGGGTCGGCGCACACTAAAGTATCACCCGGCTTACACCCCCCCTCCTCCACTGTGTCCTCCACTGTGTTGCACCCGCTGCACCCACAGGAAAACGGCCACAAAATGTTTGTTCTTGACCCCTTGGCGCGTTTATTACAACAAACCGCACGTTAAACAGCCCAGGCCTCTATCAGTTTAACATCTTCAAAGTGACATCATGTTCTCCAAGCAAAATCAGGGCCACGGGGCTGTGGGGTGGCAGTTGAGCTATGAAACTTTGCACGCAGGTGGATGGCATGTAGGGGAGTGTAACTCTCAGAGGAGCCGAGTCCAAACTCGGTCATGGTGTGGAGTTGTGGAGTTGTGTGACTGACTGCATGGCTCTGGCCCTGAGATCGGCTAAGGGAGTTGGGGGGTCACAGACCAAAGTGAGTATTTGCCTTATCTGAGTATGAGCGTGTGTAACAATGTCTAAAAGGAGCTTAACCTAGTAAGTAGCATGCTGTAAGTCCGAATGGTCGAGCTGTGGCATTGCCCTTAAGGTATGGAGAGGAGGTAGGCTCAGTGCCACATTTCCGCAACCGCTCTCCGATCCGACTGCTGCTGTCCACGCGCATGTTTGTGTAGAGCAGCCTAAGTGACGCGCGCGGTCGAAGCGATGACTGCATGCTCCGCAACGGCTCAAATTTGAATCACAAACTTTGATGCTTTGCTGTGCACGGCCCACTGACTGCATGATTATTCTGGATGGGTGAAAGGTAGCTGGCTGTGTTGGCTACATTGTGAGCCATCTAGCATATTATTTGGCACAGTGAGTGCAGAGTTACAGCCGTCCTACTACCAGGGGTCGGTTTCCTGTCATTTTCAAACAGTTGGGAACACCCGAGGGTGGGGCAATAGGCAATAAGTTAGCAAGGTGCCTACGCTATACCAAGACAAGGCAGGGCAGGGCAGGGCAGGGTAGGCTGGAAGGGGTGGGGGCAGGCTGGGAGGGGGTGGGGCAGGGCTGGGAGGGGGTGGGGCAGGGTGGGAGGGGGTGGGGCAGGCTGGGAGGGGGTGGGGCAGGGCTGGGAGGGGGTGGGGCGGGGCTGGGCAGGGAGGGGAGGGGAGGGGCAACCCAAGGCTGGGAGGGGGTGGGGCAGGGCGGGGCAGGGCAGGGCAGAGCAGGGCTGGGCAGGGCACCTTTCAGGTAGAGGTCCTGCACATGCATCTGGCACGGCAGACCCAGGACTTTGGGGTACTTCTCCTCAACAAGCCGCCATAGCGCCTTGTGTGTGCTAGGGGTGTCTGTCACCAGTGCGCACACCTTGCCATCCTGCACATCAATTTAATGGAAGCACCAACGCTTTGAGACGCACAATGCTTGTGCCGCACCAGGTTGTGCTTAGTCATGGTCTCATCAAACCAGGCTTGTGAAAATTGCAGTATTTCATGAAATCTTTCACTGAAATCTTTCACGTGCAAGAAATGAAACTTTCACTGCAACAAATGAAATCCCGGTAGCCCCCAGCACCCGGCAGCACCCAGTAAACCAGACGGGTAGAGCCCGATGGCTGATGGCAACAGTGGCCTGCAGACTCGTGGCCGCGTTGCAGCTTTCGCTGGCCCTTCGCTGGCATTGCCACGGGTGCTACAACACAACGTGATTGGGTTAGGCAATGCGACCCCTCTACAGCCTAACGGGAAGAGGCGCCGCACTACCACAGACGACACAGCCGCAGGCACAGCCGCAGGTGCAGCCACAAGCAGCCCGCGGAGCAGCTGGATCACAACGCAATGGAGGACTGCAGCAGAGGGTCGCGGAAATTGCCTCCATTGCGGCGAGGACAGGTCCATGAACAACATCACGCGCTTAAAGAATCACTTACTGAAATGCCCTCAATTCCTCGACAGTCCTGCAGCCCAGGAAGCCGCTGGGAGGTGCACCACTGTCCCTCTGTGCATGTGTTGTGTGCATGTGCAGCTCAGTGGGCCACTGCTCCTTGGACTGTATGTCAAAGTCCTCACAGAAGTCAAGGCTCTGGTGGCAAGGTGCCGCTATGTCACTATCATCATTGACGGCTGGTCCAAGTCCTTGGGGTCTGCTCATCTGCTGGGTGTGTGTGCCGGGTTGGCAAACCAGGCAACTGTCTTCTTGGACGTCATCTCCACAGCCGGGCTCAGTGCCACCTCGGAGCTCATGTTGGGGGAGGTGTTGGGCGTCATCGAGAAGCATGGCTTGGTAAGCTCCATGTAGCAACCCTCTCAGCTGTGCATCATCTTGCCTGCAGCCCCCATGTTGCCTTATGTGTCCTTGTGTGTCATGCGTGGCCGCTGTCATCGACCCCAACTTCCGAGACAAGCACGGAGCTCTGCTGCCAGACCAGATGAGGAGTGCTGAGGACCTGGCCGCTCGCCTTGAAAGCTCAAATGGTCAAGGAGACGACTCGGCAGCTGCTGAGGTGAGACCCCCTCCCCTCCATCAAAGCATCAGATATCACAATCACATACTCCTCACCCTCACCCCTCCATCAAAGCAGCAGATATCACATTACCCTAGTGCTCACCCCATCCTGATGATCACACACTGCACATCCTCCACACTGCATCACACACTTGTTTTTGTTAATTGATTGCTAGGCGCGAGACGAGTTCCACACCTGGTGCAGTGATGGCTACATGGTGAAGATGAATCTGAGCCCAAGCATCTTTCACCCACGCCTGCAGCGTGACCCAGTGACTTGGTGGGAGTGGTATGGCAAGAAGACCCCTGTGCTACAACAGGTGGCACAACGGGTGCTTAGCATTCCTGCCACTTCGGCTGGTGTGGAGCGCCTCTTCTCAGTTTTCAATTTCATTTGGAACGATCGCCGCAGCCGTCTGCTCATGGGCCGCATGTGGGCAATGGCCTATGTGTACTTCAACACTCGGGCCTTGAAGCACCAGGAGCAGCCCATGACAGATGATGCTGCTGATGTGGCGCGCTGGGAGGAGTGGATGGCCAGTCAGCCTGTGGAGGGTGCACCCCTTTTGTAGGGGAGGCCCAACTCGGACACAGCGGCATTGCAGGGCTGTGAACTCTTGCGTTCTTTCATTGCTTGGTCAGTCATCGTTGGGGCAGTCGTAGGCAGTTGTGAGTAACTTCATGCAGAGCAATGAAAGACATGGATCGGGAGGTGCACTCGCAGCACGTATGCCGTAGGGAGCTCTGACCTGACACTTTGCACACGTCCCTCTGGTTGTCGTCAGCCAACCCAATCGCATCTCTCAGTGTTCGCATTGGGTTGGCTGACCTCAACCACAGGGACGTGTGCAAAGTGTCAGGTCAGAGCTCCCTACGGCATACGTGCTGCGTGTGCACCTCCCGTTCCATGTCTTTCATTGCTCTTCATGAAGTTACTCACTACTGCCTACTACTCCCCCACGTTGAACTGTCCATGCATGAATGCCATGATTGCACGCAACGTCACAACCCTGCCTGGCTGTGTCCGAGTTGGGCCTCCCCTACAAAAGGGGTGCACCCTCCACAGGCTGACTGGCCATCCACTCCTCCCAGCGCGCCACATCAGCAGCATCATCTGTCATGGGCTGCTCCTGGTGCTTCAAGGCCCGAGTGTTGAAGTACACATAGGCCATTGCCCACATGCGGCCCATGAGCAGACGGCTGCGGCGATCGTTCCAAATGAAATTGAAAACTGAGAAGAGGCGCTCCACACCAGCCGAAGTGGCAGGAATGCTAAGCACCCGTTGTGCCACCTGTTGTAGCACAGGGGTCTTCTTGCCATACCACTCCCACCAAGTCACTGGGTCACGCTGCAGGCGTGGGTGAAAGATGCTTGGGCTCAGATTCATCTTCACCATGTAGCCATCACTGCACCAGGTGTGGAACTCGTCTCGCGCCTAGCAATCAATTAACAAAAACAAGTGTGTGATGCAGTGTGGAGGATGTGCAGTGTGTGATCATCAGGATGGGGTGAGCACTAGGGTAATGTGATATCTGCTGCTTTGATGGAGGGGTGAGGGTGAGGAGTATGTGATTGTGATATCTGATGCTTTGATGGAGGGGAGGGGGTCTCACCTCAGCAGCTGCCGAGTCGTCTCCTTGACCATTTGAGCTTTCAAGGCGAGCGGCCAGGTCCTCAGCACTCCTCATCTGGTCTGGCAGCAGAGCTCCGTGCTTGTCTCGGAAGTTGGGGTCGATGACAGCGGCCACGCATGACACACAAGGACACATAAGGCAACATGGGGGCTGCAGGCAAGATGATGCACAGCTGAGAGGGTTGCTACATGGAGCTTACCAAGCCATGCTTCTCGATGACGCCCAACACCTCCCCCAACATGAGCTCCGAGGTGGCACTGAGCCCGGCTGTGGAGATGACGTCCAAGAAGACAGTTGCCTGGTTTGCCAACCCGGCACACACACCCAGCAGATGAGCAGACCCCAAGGACTTGGACCAGCCGTCAATGATGATAGTGACATAGCGGCACCTTGCCACCAGAGCCTTGACTTCTGTGAGGACTTTGACATACAGTCCAAGGAGCAGTGGCCCACTGAGCTGCACATGCACACAACACATGCACAGAGGGACAGTGGTGCACCTCCCAGCGGCTTCCTGGGCTGCAGGACTGTCGAGGAATTGAGGGCATTTCAGTAAGTGATTCTTTAAGCGCGTGATGTTGTTCATGGACCTGTCCTCGCCGCAATGGAGGCAATTTCCGCGACCCTCTGCTGCAGTCCTCCATTGCGTTGTGATCCAGCTGCTCCGCGGGCTGCTTGTGGCTGCACCTGCGGCTGTGCCTGCGGCTGTGTCGTCTGTGGTAGTGCGGCGCCTCTTCCCGTTAGGCTGTAGAGGGGTCGCATTGCCTAACCCAATCACGTTGTGTTGTAGCACCCGTGGCAATGCCAGCGAAGGGCCAGCGAAAGCTGCAACGCGGCCACGAGTCTGCAGGCCACTGTTGCCATCAGCCATCGGGCTCTACCCGTCTGGTTTACTGGGTGCTGCCGGGTGCTGGGGGCTACCGGGATTTCATTTGTTGCAGTGAAAGTTTCATTTCTTGCACGTGAAAGATTTCAGTGAAAGATTTCATGAAATACTGCAATTTTCACAAGCCTGGTTTGATGAGACCATGACTAAGCACAACCTGGTGCGGCACAAGCATTGTGCGTCTCAAAGCGTTGGTGCTTCCATTAAATTGATGTGCAGGATGGCAAGGTGTGCGCACTGGTGACAGACACCCCTAGCACACACAAGGCGCTATGGCGGCTTGTTGAGGAGAAGTACCCCAAAGTCCTGGGTCTGCCGTGCCAGATGCATGTGCAGGACCTCTACCTGAAAGGTGCCCTGCCCAGCCCTGCTCTGCCCTGCCCTGCCCCGCCCTGCCCCACCCCCTCCCAGCCTTGGGTTGCCCCTCCCCTCCCCTCCCTGCCCAGCCCCGCCCCACCCCCTCCCAGCCCTGCCCCACCCCCTCCCAGCCTGCCCCACCCCCTCCCACCCTGCCCCACCCCCTCCCAGCCCTGCCCCACCCCCTCCCAGCCTGCCCCCACCCCTTCCAGCCTACCCTGCCCTGCCCTGCCCTGCCTTGTCTTGGTATAGCGTAGGCACCTTGCTAACTTATTGCCTATTGCCCCACCCTCGGGTGTTCCCAACTGTTTGAAAATGACAGGAAACCGACCCCTGGTAGTAGGACGGCTGTAACTCTGCACTCACTGTGCCAAATAATATGCTAGATGGCTCACAATGTAGCCAACACAGCCAGCTACCTTTCACCCATCCAGAATAATCATGCAGTCAGTGGGCCGTGCACAGCAAAGCATCAAAGTTTGTGATTCAAATTTGAGCCGTTGCGGAGCATGCAGTCATCGCTTCGACCGCGCGCGTCACTTAGGCTGCTCTACACAAACATGCGCGTGGACAGCAGCAGTCGGATCGGAGAGCGGTTGCGGAAATGTGGCACTGAGCCTACCTCCTCTCCATACCTTAAGGGCAATGCCACAGCTCGACCATTCGGACTTACAGCATGCTACTTACTAGGTTAAGCTCCTTTTAGACATTGTTACACACGCTCATACTCAGATAAGGCAAATACTCACTTTGGTCTGTGACCCCCCAACTCCCTTAGCCGATCTCAGGGCCAGAGCCATGCAGTCAGTCACACAACTCCACAACTCCACACCATGACCGAGTTTGGACTCGGCTCCTCTGAGAGTTACACTCCCCTACATGCCATCCACCTGCGTGCAAAGTTTCATAGCTCAACTGCCACCCCACAGCCCCGTGGCCCTGATTTTGCTTGGAGAACATGATGTCACTTTGAAGATGTTAAACTGATAGAGGCCTGGGCTGTTTAACGTGCGGTTTGTTGTAATAAACGCGCCAAGGGGTCAAGAACAAACATTTTGTGGCCGTTTTCCTGTGGGTGCAGCGGGTGCAACACAGTGGAGGACACAGTGGAGGAGGGGGGGTGTAAGCCGGGTGATACTTTAGTGTGCGCCGACCCAGAAGGTGTATTCGGCGGAAGCGAGCGCAAAACAATGTTTCAATCACCCCGTCTAGGTGCCTTGCACGCCCGGCAGGCATCGCGTTGGGTGTTTGCCGGACATTTCACGTGTGCACAACCCGCTCACTGCGCCAGATAGATGGCGCCACAGGGATGTGGCTCACCGTGCCAAGGAGACCCATATCGCCGCAGTGATTTGTTCGCGGGCACATGTGGCAGTACGCGAGCAAAGACTCCAATGGCCTGCGCTGATGGTCAAATGACGCGCATTGCTTTGCAGAGTTCAATGTGATAAACGGTATTGCAAACGGTGCAGAATTGAGAGAGTATTTGCATGAACATTGCCAACCCCATGTTGGGAACCCCTGACCCACCCTCATGCAGACCTGCTCACCCTGGAGCTGGTGATCAAGCAATGTGAGATCGTCCGTGACATCATGAAGTACTACACATTGTCATCCTGCCTGGCGCAACAACTGGAGGTGTTCCAGAACCTATCATGGTGACGTATCATGGTGAACACTGTGAACAAGAGTGAACTGTGAAACCGGGATCCGTTAACCGTGCCGACAGGTCGTTTGCTGTTTCTGTAGATACGCTGATCCTGCCATGTGGTCACTGCTGCACTCCCGACCTGGGTTTTGCATCGGCTGGGGATTGCGACCCGATAGCCTCCAGCGCAGCCCTGCGCCTCGCACCTGCCTGCTGCCCTGGCTGCCCAGCATCCCGTCGCGGACTCTCAGCGCGGCTGCAAACAGTGAGCAGTGCAGCCTGCTGGCCCCACCAGCTGCCAGCATTCACTGTTGCTACGGGGCGGCACAGCCACTGCCACTGCTGCCTGCCATCAAGCTAGCTAACAATACACAAGGTAAAAGACCTGGCCCCTCCCTCCCTGCCTTGCAGCCCAGCGTCAGTATGACTTGGCACCCCGACGCAAGCAGGACCTGGCGGAGCTGGTGTCAGCGGTGGAGGAGCTGCCCTTCCTGAGCAGCAGCAGCCAGGTGGAGCAGACGTCACAGCTGCTGTGGAGCTTTGCAGACTGGGCCAGGCAGCCAGAGAACAGCAGAGCCCCCATGACTCAGGCCCAGTGCAAGGCCGTGCTGGCCCTGCTGCAGCACATGGCTGTAGGGGCTAGGGCTGGCAAGGCTGGGAACCCTCCTGCATCTCCACCATTGCAGCAGTTTGATGCTCGCCAGCTGGGCATGGCAGCCTGGTCCCTGGGCAAGCTCGAGCCCCAATTCCCTGCTGCCGCTGTCACCTCAGCCTGCACAGCCCTTGTCAACCACAGTGCCAGCAGTGAGGCCATGAGGAGGGGCGGATGGCGTGAGTGGAGCAACCTGCTGCATGGCTTGGCCACAGCTGGCTTGCAGTGCAGCAGCAGCCCAGACCTGACCAAGCTTTGCGACCAGGCAGTGCAGCTGCTGCCTGATAGGCTGGCCAGGGGTGCTGTTGGCCAGGACATTAGCATGACACTGTTGGCCATGGCCAAGTCAGGCTACACAGGCAGTGCCCAGCCCCTGCTGCAATCAATCACAGCTGCCATCAGCCAGGGTGGGGTCATGAGGGATGCTAAATCTCAAGCCTGGGCCAACCTGATCTGGGCTACCAGCAAGCTGCCTGGCTGCAGGGAAGAGGCAAGGCAGCTGCTGGACCAGTTTGCAGCCAGAGCAATAAGGGTGGTGGCTGATCTCAATGCTCAAGGTGTCAGCAACATCCTGTATGCCATGGGCCTGGTGCTGTGGCATGACAAGGTGGTCTTCAGGCAGCTAGCTGAGCGGGCAGTGCAGGTACAAGAAACAATGATTGAACAACACATGGCTAACAGCCTGTATGGCTTGGCCCGCCTTGGCTACCTGGACAGCTCAGTGCGCAGCCTGGCAGCAGGGGTGGCCAAGGCAGACCTGACAGCCTTCAAGATACAAGAGCTGACAATCATATTGTATGCCAGGAGCATGTTCCTTGCCCTGTCCGTCCACCAGGCAGTGTCATCAGGTCACAGCCAGCTGGCCAGTGAGCCGCAGCTGAACAGCATGGCAGCAGCACTGTGGAGGGAGTGCAGCAGGAGGGGACAGGGTGAGGAGCTAAGGGGCGAGGAAAACCTCAACCAGCTACACTCAGCCAGTCAGTGGCTGCATGCTTGCACTGGAGGCCAGACATCCCTGGCAGCATCACCAGCATTGCAAGAGCTTGTTGCCAAGGCAAAAACTTACCAGAAAAACACCATTGTCAAGCTGCAAACTGTATTTAAGAGCGACCGCAGCCAGTTGGTGCAAGCGCTAGCAGATGCTGGTCACGACGAGGTGCAGCAGGCAGTGATCAGCCAGGATGGTACCCACTGCACTCAGCTGCTGGTTCAGGGGCCAGGGCTGACCCGGGGCATGTCAGTGGAAGAGAGCCCCAACTTCTTGCTTGATGGCAGCATGTCAGGGGTGGTGGCTCATGCCAAGCTGCAGCAGCTGACCCACTTTGATGCAGGGGTCATAATGAACAAAGCAGTTTTTGACCAGCTGGCCAGTGACAGTGAGCGGGCAGCCTTCATTCGTGAGCAGGTGCGGGCCAGCCTGCCCGAGGCTGAGGCGTGGCGGAAGCTGCTGCAGGCAGAGGGAGGACACTGTGCAGGCCAGGTGGAGGCACCACTTGCAGCCACACCAGCAGCTCAGCAGCAGCAGGCAGTCAGCGTGTCAGCTGGGCAGCAGGCAAGGCAGCAGGGCGCACTGCCCCTACCAGCTGCCCAGGCCAAGAGTGCAGGCGCGCTCCCATCACATCGGGCAGGCCAGGCACCAGGGCTGATGCCACGCCCAGTGCGGCCAAGGGTGTGAGTCAGATGCTGGGATGGGCAATATTGGCCGATGGGTGCGGCCAAGGGTGTAAGTTTTGCCCAGGGTGCCAGCTACCAACCAACATCTGGCGCAGGGGTGGCAGCAATGTTGCAGCAGCTCAAGCAATGGATTAGAGGCGCTTAGACGCTGGCCAGCATAGGCCAGGAGACAGGGCATTTGCGGCGTGATGGTTGGTTGGAGCTGTGGAGAGCCAGACGGGTCAGGGTCAGCTGTGTGGCCTGTTGTGGGTGAAGTCTACCAGCCCTAACCCGCCACTGAGGTTATGTACGAGCCAGCTACAGTTGACGTGTAGCCATCATAGAATAGGGTGCTCCTTGCTCCTTGTTCACGTTGTAGGCTAGTTAATGTGTGGTGGTTCCTACTGCAGGCTCTTGTTAAAGACGGTCTGTTGCAAGGCTGCATCCCAAACCACAACATGTTGCACCAAAGCCACCCGGCCATATTACAAGGTCATCAATATACAATGATGATTATGCGATAGGCAGGCGTCGACTGGAGCAGCGTGGAAGTTCATGGTAGCAGGGTCGCTGATGGTCGTGGCGAGGCCCAGTGCTCTTTAAGGCTCTTGCTGGCCTTGTGATGCAGAAGGGTCTGACACAGCTGCCTCCCTGCCTCCAGGCTAACGCCTCAGACGATCTGCCATGGCCTTGATTAAAAGTGCTCCTGCTGGCAGGGTGTCCATTGGGCCCTGCGGCCTAGTGGTGTGCACTTCTGCTGCATCTAGCCAGATAATATCAAGTAGTCCATGCAAGAGCAAAGCTGCCGTGCCTGTGGCTGAGCTGTGGTCACAGGTGGACTGACTCACGGTTGGACTTGCCCCTCTCAGCACCACCTTCCATCCCACCTGTTGTGTGCCATTGGCCTCAGCCTGGGCACTGAGGCCTCTGCCTTGCACCTGCTGGCTCTGCCTGCCTGCCTGCCTGGCTGTCACTGATGCCTGAGCTCTGGCTTATGGCTCTGCCCAGGCTGCGGCACCACCAGGGACTGCGCATGCACCCTGGCTTGCTGGCTTTGACTGGCAGGCTAAGATCCACTTGGCCAGGGCAGCATCAACAGCATTTGCCATGTGCACTCTGACATAACTTACAGCCCGCAAGTGCTTTGGCTGCTGCCTGTTATGCTCCCTTGATGACCTGGGTCCCTCTCCCACCAGAACAGCTGTGATGTGAGGAGGGTGGCAGTGTGGCACGGGTCAAGCAGCCCTTCGCTGGCCTGGCTGCCTAGGCCAGGTGGACAGTGCCTGCCGCAGGCCATCAAGAGAGGACTTGTGTGTTGTGAAGGGTGCAGTTTGGGTCGATGTCGAGAGGGAGAGGGTCTGCCTGGGCTGCACCTGGACGCTGAGGCGACTCCGGCACTGCTCCACACAGGACAAGTGCTGGCTGTCATGCCATACAGGCAGGTGAGGGCTGCTGTGGCTGGTGTGACTCTGCAGCTGGGCTAACCCCTGACCGTCATGTCCCAAGTGCTGCCAGGCAGGAGGGTGCTGATGCTGAGCTGAGTCGCGTTTGGGTTTGCACAGTCTGTGGCTGGGGCGAGTCCTAGGTGCGCTTTGGGGCATCAGGGTGGGCAGGCTGTTGCGGCGCTGCTGCCTTGTGGCCCACTCTGTTCTGTATGGAGCCTGGGGCCTGAGGGGCTGCACGCCCTACCACCCTGACCTGGCCCAGCCTGCTCTTCACCTGGACTGCTGGCAGCAGCAATGGAACTGCGGTGCCGTGTATGGAGTTCAAGTCTGCAGCAGGGTGTCAATGGATGAGGGCCGCTGCCTACTGGCCAGCTCACTGATGGCACAGAGGGTGGTGGGACAGCAGGCATGGTGGGCCCGCTTTCAAGGTAGGTGAGGGGCCAGATTGCGGCAGCGCTCGCTGCACATAAGGCAGGGGCCAAGTGAAGCAGTGCACACCCCAAAGCCATGCCACAGCCACACCGCACACCACCACCTCACCACCGCATGCCACAGCACAGCACAGGTTGCGCCTTGACCTGGGTGCGCCATGTCTGTATTGAAGCACAGTCCGCTGTACCAGGCCTGACAGGGCAGGTCACAATGCTCTAAGACCTAGCTGGAGCAGGACCTCCAGGTAGGGCTAACACGCCATTGCTGACCGCAGTCGAGTCACAACACTTTGAGCCTGACTTACAGTGACTACTCCCTTACAGTGTTGGCGAGCCACACAACTCAGTTGCTACACGCTGCCTGCCTAAAAGGCACGCTAGGGATGGAGCTTCATGGTGCTGGGCCCAGGGCGCCTGACTGACGGGAAGTGGTGGCACCTGCGCATGCTGGTCAGCCACACGGCTCGCTCACCTCAAGAGCAGCACTGCAGGCAGACCAATACAGAAGGACAGGGCGGCCACAAACCACACAGCCACCACTGGCTGCGGCATTTGGGCGGAGAAGGAGGCAGGGGAGGGGCAGGTGGCTATGAAGCCTGCAAGCTTGTCGCCATCGAGCAAGGCCAACGGGCAGCCGGCTGTGTCCCGCCACAGGCAGAGGCTGCAGCTATTGCTGTCCCAACAGCACTGCGCTGCACCGTCTGAGTGTGCGACCAGCTGGGATGACTAGGAGCAGCAGCTGGAGCATGGGGAGCAGGGCCCCTCGCCACCAGCACCAGCCAACCTGGCAGCTGCCACAGGATCATAGGACCATAGAACCACAGGAGGCACCTGGCCCTGTGCAGCTTGGCCCTCAGGGGTGCCAGTGGAGGGCTGACAGCCTGCTGGAGCTGCAGGGGCTGGGCCACTGCCTCACCTGCACCTGGGGAGCCTGCCTGGGGTGCAGGGGAGTCCCTCCTGGGCTGACTGAGTGCAGTGGGGTGTTAAGGTGATGTACTTACATGTGAAACCATCACAAGTACACACCTCCTTACCGCCACCTAGTTGCTGCCTTCTGTTGGCCCTTGGAAGAGTGGCACAGTGGCCAGTGGGGCAGCAGCTGAATCCAGCATAGCTAGGTGGCCACGCTGTCCTGGCAGCCAGCAAGCCCCTTGTGGTGAGAGGGGTGCAGGTGATGGTGCACCGCCGGCCTGGTAGCAACTTGGCTTGACATAGCCTAGGGGCAGCACAGAAACACCGGAGATTGCACCTGACTGCACCCCTCCCCTCCCCAATGAACCCCGCCCCATCGGGCCCCCTCCCGTGGACCAGCCACAGGAGTGTGTATGGCGCCACCGCTGTACCCAGCACTGCAACACTGGCCGTGCCCACAGTGCCGCCCCGTGCACCCTGCCCCCTCAGCACCCTCTTGTTGCCATGGTGGTACTGACAAACTTTGATGATGACCTCCCTAGGTGGCTGGTTGGTGATGACCAGGTGGTGGTTGGGCCTTGAGCAGGGCAGTGGTATGGGCCAGGGGGTGAGGGGAGATTCCATTGCAGCCATCTTGTATGCCTTCAGCTTCTCATTCCCAGGGCATGAGGGGTGATGGATGGAGGTGTCTTTTCAGTTGAGCCGTCAGCCTGGTACGGCTGCGTGGCTGTACCCCAGCTGGCGACACGCTCTGTGAGGATTGGGACTCAAACAACAGTGATCCGTGAAACCGGGATCCGTGAACCGTGCCGACGAGCCTTATGCCGCTTCTCTCGCTCAATGCGCTGATCTTGCCATGCGGTCACTGCTGCACTCCCGACCTGGGTTTTGCATCGGCTGGGGTTTGCGATCTGATAGCCTCCAGCGCAGCCCTGCGCCTCGCACCTGCCTTCTGCCGTGGCTGCCCAGCATCCCGTCGCGGACTCTCAGCTCGTCAGCACACAGTGAGCGATGCAGCCTGCTGGCCCCACCAGCTGCCAGCATTCACTGCTGTTATGGGGCAGCACAGCCACTGGCAGCTGCTGCCTGCCACCAACCTAGCTACCAATACACAAGGTTGAAGTCCAGGCCTTACTGTTTCTGCCTTGCAGCCCTGCGCCAGTATGACCCGCCACCCCGACTCAAGCAGGACCTGGAGGAGCTGGTGTCAGCGGTGGAGGAGCTGCCCTTCCTGAGCAGCAACAGCCATGTGGAGCAGACGTCACAGCTGCTGTGGTGCTTTGCAGATTGGGCCAGGCAGCCGGAGAACAGCAGAGCCCGCATGACCCAGGCCCAGTGCAATGCAGTGATGGAGCTGCTGCAGCACATGGCTGTAGGGGCTAGGGGTGGCAAGGCTGGGAACCCTCCTGCATCTCCACCATTGCAGCAGTTTGATGCTCGGCAGCTGAGCATGGCAGCCTGGTCCCTGGGCAAGCTCAAGCCCCACCTCCCTGCTGCTGCTGTCACCTCAGCCTGCACAGCCCTTGCCCGCCAAAGTGCCAGCAGTGAGGCCATGAAGAGAGGCAGCTGGCGTGACTGGAGCAACCTGCTGCATGGCCTGGCCACAACTGGCATGCAGTGCAGCAGCAGCCCAGACCTGACCAGGCTGTGTGACCAGGCAGTGCAGCTGCTGCCTGAGAGGCTGGCCAGGGGTGCTGCTGATCAGGCCATCAGCATGACACTGTGGGCCATAGCCAAGTCAGGCTACACAGGCAGTGCCCAGCCCCTGCTGCAGTCAGTCACAGCTGCCATCAGCCAGGGTGAGGTCATGAGGGATGCTACACCTCAAGCCTGGGCCAACCTGATATGGGCTACCAGCAAGCTGCCTGACTGCAGGGAGGAGGCAAGGCAGCTGCTGAGCCTGTTTGCAGCCAGGGCACAGGTTGTGGTGCCTGGCCTTAATGCTCAGAATGTCAGCAACATTCTGTACACCATGGGCATGTTGCTGTGGCATGACAAGGAGGTCTGCAGGCAGATGGCTAAGCGGGCAGTACTGACGCAGCGGTCTATGAAGAGCCAGGAAATGGCCAACAGCCTGTATGGCCTGGCCCGCCTTGGCTACCTGGGCAATTCAGTGCGCAGCCTGGCAGCAGGGGTGGCCAAGGCAGACCTGGCAGCCTTCAAGATACAAGAGCTGACTAACCTGTTGTATGCCAGGAGCATGTTCCTTGCCCTGTCCATCCACCAGGCAGTGTCATCAGGTCACAGCCAGCTGGCCAGTGAGCCGCAGCTGAACAGCATGGCAGCAGCACTGTGGAGGGAGTGCAGCAGGAGGGGACAGAGTGAGGGGCAATGGGGCAGTGAGGAACATCTCACTCAGCTACACACCAGCAGTCAGTGGCTGCATGCCTGCACTGCAGGTCTGATATCCCTAGCAGCATCACCAGCATTGCAAGAGATTATAGACAAAGCAACAGCTTATAGACAAACCACCATTCGAGGGTTGCAAACAGCGTTTAAGAAAGACTGCAGCCAGTTGGTGCAAGCGCTGGCAGCTGCTGGCTACAATGAGGTGCAGCAGGCAGTGATCAGCCAGGATGGCACCCACTGCACTCGGCTGTTGGTTCAGGGGCCAGGGCTGACCCGGGGCATGTCAGTGGAAGAGAGCCCCAACTTCTTGCTTGATGGCAGCATGTCAGGGGTGGTGGCTCATGTCAAGCTGCAGCAGCTGATCCACTTTGATGCAGGGGTCATGGTGAATAAAGCAGACTTTGACCAGCTGGCCAGTGACAGTGAGCGGGCAGCCTTCATGCGTGAGCAGGTGCGGGCCAGCCTGCCTGAGGCTGAGGCGTGGCGGCAGCTGCTTCAGGCAGGTGGTGGGCAGTGTGCAGGCCAGGTGGAGGCACCAGCTGCAGCCACACCAGCAGCTCAGCAGCAGCAGGCAGTCAGCGTGTCAGCTGGGCAGCAGGCAAGGCAGCAGGGCGCACTGCCCCTGCCAGCTGCCCAGGCCAAGAGTGCAGGCGCGCTCCCATCACAGCGGGCAGGCCAGGCACCAGGGCTGATGCCCCGCCCAGTGCGGCCAAGGGTGTGAGTCATGAGTGGACTGACAGCTCACATCAGTCTAGGTGCTACTCAGTCTAGGTGATACTGGGTCAGGTGTGGTGGCTGCAGCAACATGTGCCTGCCTGCCAGTACTGATGCCACAGCCAGCCGTTGCTGGTGGGCTGCTTGGGATGGCGGTGCACGGTGTAGGTTACCGGGTGCAGTGCAGGCTGAGGGCACAGCCAGGCGCCACGCCCAACACCTTGTGCCTGCCTGCAAGGGTCAGCTAGGGATAGGCCATTGCTGCTCTGGACCCTGTCTGCCTGGGTCCAGGCCTGCTGGTGGGCAGTAGGGCCTGGCAGGGCTGTAGGGTGCAGGGCAGGGTGTGGGTGCAGCTGATCTTGGGGTCTGGCCCCGCAGAGTGAGCCTGACTGCCAAGAGTGGGCCACTGCCGCCTGGGTCCTGTCTGGCAGCTGGGCCGCACACTGAGAAGACGAGCGCAGAAGGCTAATGTTAGGCTGGGTGGTAGCAATGCCATGTCGGCTCGTGTGATAGCAGTGAGGTGCTGTGACGCTGGCCAGCAGGGTCACCAGGAGACAGGGCAGCTGCTAGAAGAAGCGACATGGGTTGCCAGGCATGTCAGGGTGAGCTGTGTGGCCCGCTACTGGTGCAGTGGAGCTTGACTAGCCCTATCAATACCTCATGGCAGCCTCACTGAGCCGGGCCATCAGGGGAAGGGCCATGAAAGGGAGCATGAGGGGCAAGTCAGGCAACTCCCTCCATTGTGCAGTATACCCCATACATAAGCCCTTCATGGCAGCAAGGATTGTGATCTGGTGCAGGCAGCCAAGGTCACTGACACCATGCTGAATTGCATCCACTTCTACACTGGCATCCAGGTTATGCAACTTCACCCAGTGTTGCAGTTAACGTTGCAAGCATGGGTTTGCGGCAGGTCATCACAGCAATGTCAGGGTTGGCACTGGTGATGACGAGTTGCTTGTTACCTTGAACAATTGCTAACGAGTTGCTTGTTTCTGTTTTAACCAAACTCTGCCTGGGACGCAGGCGCACCTAAGCTGGTAATCGATCACCAGCCTGCCATAGGTGCTCCCGCTACACATGCCCTGAAGGCCTCAGGCCAGGCTGTTGCACCTCATTCAGCTGTACACAGCCAGTCAGTGGCTGCATGCCTGCACTGGAGGGCAGACATCCCTGGCAGCATCACCAGCATTGCAACAGCTCATTGCCAAGGCAAGAACACGCAAGACGAACATCATGGTCAATCACGCTGCTCTCCTCTTGGCTATTGGCTCCCAATAGGCTCTGTAGCAGCACCCATGAACTACTGCCGCTTGGTGGTAGCATTCCCAGGTAGCAGGCCCATCACTTGGCATGAGACCAGCAGATTGGAGGAGGTGCGCACTGAGGGTAGAGCTGGCTCCTCGATCTGTGGCTGCAAGCCCCCAGCCTCCCTCCCAACCACCCCACCCAAGCCTAAACCCTAACCCGGCAGCGCTGGCACCTAGAGGCAGCCAGTGCATCACGCTGCATCACAGTGATGCTCGGGAGCCATCGCCAGTGACGCAGCCCATGCTACAGGCGCCACATGGCAGGTGACGGCTGCTGGTCATCTGACGATGAAATTGCAAAGCGGTGCAGTAGTACAGGACAGTGGGTACAGGCGGACGGTCCTAAATGCCAGTCAGACAGGTCATCAGCAGGTCACTGCATGGCACTTTGCTCGTCGACTCCGTGCAATCGGCACTCGTGCACTCCCGTTACCCAACGCCGCTTCCCTTCATGCGCTCGCTCCTGCATGAACTCACTGGCTCGCCACGACCATGGCAGAGCATCCACATGCGCAGCCCTGCGCCGCGCACTTGCCTGTGGCCCTGGAAGACAAACGTCCCGTCGCGGACACTCATGGCCCCAGCACACAGTGAGCGTCCCACCTGTCCCACCAGCTGCCATAACACACCGCTGACAATGGTCACAGCCACTGCCGCCTACCACCAACCTAGCTAGCAATACACAAGGTTTAGGACCTAGCCCTTCCATACTTGCATTGCAGCCCTGCGCCAGTATGACCCGGCACCCCGACGCAAGCAGGACCTAGAGAAGCTGGTGTCAGCGGTGGAGGAGCTGCCCTTCCTCAGCAGCAGCAGCCAGGTGGAGCAGACGTCACAACTCCTGTGGCGCTTTGCAGACTGGGCCAGGCAGCGGGAGAACAACAGAGCCCGCATGACTCAGGACCAGTGCAACGCAGTGCTGGCCCTGCTGCAGCGCATGGCTGTAGAGGCTGGGACTGACACAGGTGGTAACCCTCCTGCACTTTCCCTATTGCAGCAGTTTGATGCTCAACAGCTGAACATGGCAGCCTGGTCCCTGGGCAAGCTTAAGCCCCACCTCCCTGCTGCCGCTGCCACCTCAGCCTGCACAGCCATTGCCAGCCACAGTGCCAGCAGTGAGGTTATGAAGAGGGGCGCCTGGCGTGACTGGAGCAACCTGTTGCATGGCCTGGCCACAGCTGGCATGCAGTGCAGCAGCAGCCCAGACCTGACCTGGCTGTGCGACCAGGCAGTGCAGCTGCTGCCTGAGAGGCTGGCAAGGGGTGCTGCTAGCCAGGCTATCAGCATGACACTGTGGGCCATGGCCAAGTCAGGCTACACAGGCAGTGCGCAGCCCCTGCTGCAGTCAGTCACAGCTGCCATCAGCCAGGGGGAGGTCATGAGGGATGCTAAACCTCAGGAGTGGGCCAACCTGATCTGGGCTACCAGCAAGCTGCCTGGCTGCAGGGGGGAGGCAAGGCAGCTGCTGGACCAGTTTGCAGCCAGGGCACAGGCTGTGGTGCCTGGCCTTGATGGTCAAGGTGTTAGCAACATACTCTTTGCCATGAGCTTAGTGCTGTGGAATGATAAGGAGGTCTGCAGGCAGCTGGCTGAGCGGGCCACACAAACACAAAAGACTATGAATGGCCAGGCAGTGGCCAACAGCCTTTATGGCCTGGCCCGCCTTGGCTACCTGGACAGCTCAGTGCGCAGCCTGGCAGCAGGGGTGGCCAAGGTAGACCTGGCAGCCTTCAATCTTCAAGACCTTGCCAACCTGCTGTATGCCAGGAGCATCTTCCTTGCCCTGTCCATCCACCAGGCAGTGTCATCAGGCCACAGCCAGCTGGCCAGTGAGCTGCAGCTGAACAGCATGGCAGCAGCACTGTGGAGGGAGTGCAGCAGGAGGGGACAGGGTGAGGGGCAGTGGGGCGAGGAGAACCTTACTCAGCTGTACACTGCCAGTCAGTGGCTGCATGCCTGCACCGGAGGCCAGATATCTATGGCTGCTTCACCAGCATTGCATGAGCTCTTAGTCAAGGCAGCAGCCTATAAGCAGAGCATCGTGGCCAAGCTACAGACCGTGCTAAAGAAAGACTGCAGTCAGTTGGCGCAAGCGCTGGCAGCTGCTGGTCATTATGAGGTGCAGCAGGCAGTGATCAGCAAGGATGGTACCCACTGCACTCAGCTGCTGGTGCAGGGGCCAGGGCTGACCCGGGGCATAGCTGTGGATCAAAGCCAGAACTTCCTGCATGATGGCAGCATGTCAGGGGTGGTGGCTCATAACATATTGCATCACCTGACCCATTTTGATGCAGGGGTCGTAGTGAACATGACAGTCTTTGACCAGCTGGCCAGTGACAGTGAGCGGGCAGCCTTCATGCGTGAGCAGGTGCGGGCCAGCCTGCCTGAGGCTGAGGCGTGGCGGAAGCTGCTGCAGGGAAAGGGGGGACACTGTGCAGGCCAGGTGGAGGCACCAGCTGCAGCCACACCAGCAGCTCAGCAGCAGCAGGCAGTCAGCGTGTCAGCTGGGCAGCAGGCAAGGCAGCAGGGCACACTGCCCCTGCCAGCTGCCCAGGCCAAGAGTGCAGGCGCGCTCCCATCACAGCGGGCAGGCCAGGCACCAGGGCTGATGCCACGCCCAGTGCGGCCAAGGGTGTGAGTTATGGGTAGATGGTGCAGTGGATGTGTGATGTGCGGCTAAAGGTGTGAGTTGTTCATTGAGGAAAGACAATAGTGGACAGCGGGGCTATAGCTGATCATACACAAGAATCATACACAAGAAGTGGGTCGTGCCTGCCTGCCAGGTGACCTGGGTGCCGCCGGCCTGCCTGCCAGGACCCGCCTGCCAGGGCCCAGCCCTCAGTGCAGTCATCAGCCTGCCTGTCAATGCCCAGCCCCTAGCAGGCAACTCACATGCTGGCTGGTGGCCCCTGCCTGCTAGCGACCAGCACCTGGCAGCAGAGCCAGTGGGCAGGAGGTGGCAGCAATGATGTGGTGGCTCAGGCAATGGATGTGAGGCGGTGTGGCGCTGGCCAGCAGGGGCCAGTAGACAGGGCAGCGGCTAGAAGGAGTGGCTTGGGGTCAGGGTAGGCATGTCAGGGTCAGCTGTGTGGCCTGCTAGTGGTGCCGTGTGGCTGGACCAGCCCTGCACAGCCATCACCACATGGAAGCATTATTGAGCCGGGCCATGAGGGGCAGGGCCATGAGGTGCAGCCTGCGGTACACCCAGGTCATCCCTGTCATGCTTGTACAGGTTCGCCCACCATGCACACCCATTGTCATGACCTTCAGGGAAGCAGCAGGCAGCTTTTTGTTAGTCCCTAACGCTTTCTCACTTGCCACCAAGATGACCTGCCTCTGGGCTGCCTGCTGACATCATACGTGACAGACCAGGATTGCAGTGGACTATGCAAGCATGGGTTTACAGTAAGATGCATAGCATAGCATTCCCAGGGCTGGCAATGATCCGGCGGTGTGTTGGTTGTCATCACTTGTAATACTGGCGTTGGGAAGTTGTTGCAGCTGAGCTGGTAAGATATTGTACTCCAGCCTGCCATGGCTGCTTGCGCCTGCTGTCCAGGAGCAGGGTGGTGTGTTAGGCTATGAATAGCAGTGGCCAAATTGCGCAATAGGAATCTGCCCATCAGCCTGGGTCCTGCCTGCCAGGGCCTAGCCCCGCTTGTGCCTGCCTGCCAGCTGGCTAGTTTCATCGGCGCTTACTCTGCTGGTTGTTAGTTTGTATGACAGCATACGAGTTACAACCCCCATGTCAGAAACTACGGGCGATAGACCCACCCGCACGTCACGATTTCATTGCATTGCTCAGCGGCAGTGAGGGTTGCATGAGCTGTGCCATGTTGCATGAGCTGTGCCAGCTGCCACTCCGACTACACTAGCTGACGTCCACCTCTTGCTTTTTCATGTTCAAGGTCAAGGTCAAGCTGGGCTCATGCGTTCTTATGACTCACAAAAGTCAAGAACCATGTCAAATGTGAGAGTGAACCCCCTTCCCCTTCCAGCTCCTTGTCAACACACAAGCACTGGGGTACCCAACACGCCTCACGGCTAGCTACTCAGGTACAGCTGCAGCTACTGCTAGCTATACACACACACTTAACCCGCAGGCTGTTGACGGCAGTGGAGGCTGACCCCAAGCTGCGCACCATGGAGCCCCCTGGACCATGGAGCCCGACCCCAAGCTGCGCACCATGGAGGCATACCTGCGATTACTGAGCATGCATGTTTACACTAAGGTGGAAGAAGCTATGGCGGCACTGGTGCTCTAGACTGCGTTGGCTGAACTGGCAGACCCAGTCAGAGCCTGCTCCTTAGGCCACATGGCATGTGATGTACCCTGTACCCCGTGCAATGTTGAGGCGGTGCTGGGCTCAACAGTCTCGCTGGTGGCTGGTTCAACAGCAGAGCTGGGGGGTGGGCAGTGGGAGGCTGCGCCCTGATGCCACTCTAATGCAGTGGGAAGGCTGTGGGGCTGTGGGCTGCTCTTGGTGGCACCCGTTGTGCACGCTGACAGCCTAGTCAATGGAAGGTGCAATGACCTTGATAGGTCAGTTTCAGCTATACAAGTGGTCTGGCTGTGACAGACTAGCCTGGCCACTACGACTCATGCCATTCACCCAAAGCCACCGTCAGGCGCTGATGGCGCCACCCTGGTGCTACGGGCGTGACCAGGCCCTGAAACAGGGAGGCCATGGCTGACAGCAAACCCTGCAGGGTAGCCTCAGCCGGGGTGCCTGCCGCCAGCGCCTGCCAGGTCCACACCTGCTCTGGCTGCAGCTTGCACAACGCAACCCCCATGGCGCGCCGCTCCTCCTCCATCATCGTGTCCAATCCTGGCACCGTGTTCGTCACATCTTGAGCCAAAGCCAAGCACAGCTCCATCGGCACCATGGCTGTGAGTACCAGGGTCAGGCAGGACAGTAGCCGCTCAGCCTCTGGGGACATGCTGGCGGGAGCCTGACGCTGCCTGCGTAGCAAGAGCCTGTAGCTGCCTCGAAGCCTTCGGTTGAGCATGATCTTAAAGAGGCAGGGTACGGTTGCTGAGGCTGGGGTGGCGATGTACATCAGCTTACAGACCCCTGCCAGCAGCCTGGTGCACCAGCCCTCCACCAGGCTGTTGCCGCAGGGCAGCCAAGAGGCGGGCTGGGCAGCCAAGCCAGCAGGGCCTACCAAACTGGGTGCGGCTAGGAGCTCGATGACATGCCCAAACAAGGCCAGCAGCGTGCGATAGCCATCCGCAAGGCTTTGCACAAGATTGCCTTCATTCCATAATGGCCACTTCCACACCATGTCTTGATGCCGCATCACCATCTGCAACAGGCATGTCAGGAGTGACGACCAACAAGAGCTTCAGACCAGCTCAGCAGGCATAGCAGCAGTCTGGAGCATGTGCAGTCTGCCCTCAAGCAAGAGAGGCTTCAAGTCAGGTGTCAGCATCACTGAGCAGGGCTCTCTACCTCAGCTACCTTGGTTCTACGCCAGCACCACATACAACCACAAGTGCTGCTTGCTTGACGCTGATCACAACACAATCTGCCTCAGCTGGCCCCAAGCTCCTCAGCTGCCCCGAACCTAGTACCTGGCCCCTCACCTGCAGCGTGTTCTCCATACCCAGCACCAAGTCCAGGGCTGAGGGTGCCAGCTGAGGTGAGGATGGAGAGGGCCGAACAGCCACCCTGTCGGTTGTCAAGCGGTAGTGGAAATCATAATCTAAGCGGAAAGGTCCCGTCGGTGGCTCGTTCACGCCATCTTGCGCAAGGACCAGGCTCCATAGGTGGGTTGCGTGGAGGGACATGTTGCTGAGTTTTTCTGCCAACTCTGGCAAGCGCTGCACCGTGGCGGGCAGCGAGCACGGCGTTGAGGTTGTGTGTGGCGTTTTGTTCACGTGTTCCAAGGAAGGTAGCAACGACACCATGGTGGGGTGTGCAAGCGAACCGGCGGCGGCGATGCGCAAGCCGGTGCGCAACACAGCAGGCCGGCGCCTCCAGTCTGGCAAGAGCCCTGTCAAG
>JASKMD010000015.1:7605291-7643125 GCA_030144725.1 Haematococcus lacustris
GGGAGGGGAAGGGGAAATGGGGAGGGAGGGTACCATTGAATTGGGGCTGGGCTGAGCGTGAAGGGGTTGTCGACGGATTGGGAGGGGGTGGGCGTGTAGGAAAAGGGAGGGGGAGGGGAGGTGCTGGTGGTACTAAGAAAGGGGAATGGGTGAGCCATTAGAACCTGCAGCAGACAAGGGCATGCTAGCGGTCAGACTAGGTACATAAAGCTGCATATTTACAAGTGATAGCCACTCACCATTCGCTAATTGGAGTGTGTGAGGGGGGGGGATGGGGTTGGGTGCGGGGTGAGGGGGGGGCGGCAGGGAGGGGAGGGCGCTGCTCATGGGTGCCTCTCATTGCTGCCGCTTCTAACCGTTCATGGCTGCTCCTGAGTGCTCCTGGCTGTCCCTGGCTGCGCTGCCAAGCTGCTTCCCTTGGCTGCACTTCTTGGCTCCTGGCTCACAATTGCTCCTGCGCCCCAGGCTCCTCCAATACTCCTCCGCTCTTCCGCTCCAAGCTCCTTGCTGTTAGTGGCTGTGCTCACTGGCTGCACCTTATAGCTGCGTATCCTCTTAGCTCTTGGAACTCCACCTGCAAGCAACCCATGCCACATCCGAAACACATTCTTGACCAGTCGACTGCTTGCTGTCTCGCTAGCTCCTTCACATCGCACCTTTCCAGTCCGGTAACATCCTTCAGAAGGCGTTGACATTGCATTTGCTGCAGCCGTGGGCTACACTCGCACGTTTGCCGCTGTTGTGAAGACGCAGCAGCAGCGTTAACATCTGACCCTCTGTTTGCATCTACATCGGAGCCGTGGCCTGTATTCTCTTAATCGTCGTGCATCTTGAGCGATGCTAACACACGGCAGCTGGCACGGGCGGGCGGGCAGGCAGGGCGGAGGGGGCGGTTGGCAGTTGGGCAAATGTACCCCTTTCCCTGACAACAAAAAAGGTACTATTTGGGTACTTTTCACCGGGAGACCTGATTGCACGAGGAAGCCCAGCAACAGGCTGCCGATAACTGCCCGCTCGCTGCAGTCCTTCACTCGTGTCAGCACAGCCAGGAGGAAGGCAGCCCACAGCTCTTGCGGGAGGTGACTGGTGAGCTGGGCAAGCTTACATTTCCGGCCGTGCCAGGTGTCGTCTCTATCGCGGGCAGCGCGGGCCTCTCCGGAAGCCTTGCTTTTGCGCTGCGCGGCAGTGAGCTGTCGTGCCTCGAACTCTAAATCCTGTTCCTCCTGCGCTGGTTTAGGCACAACCTTGCGCTTTTTTCTTTCTTCCCAATTGCCTTGTATCTGCGCGACGCAGCGATGCGTCTGAAGGCCTGCGCCGACGCAGCGATACGCCTGGTCCTTAGATTATGCTACAACCAACCAACTACCCCTGCACTGAAATACTCAGGACCTCATCCGTGCAGAAATACTCAGGGCCTCATCCATGCAGAAATGAGCTAGAAAGTTATCTCTTGAGCCATGGGGCTGCAGCCAATGGCGGGGGTGACCTCCTGCAGAACCTTGGGGCCAGTGCGCGCATTTGGGCAAAGTTGTGCACAGAACCAACATGTATTCTGCCCCTGCCCCTGCCCTAGTGCCTCTGACAGTAGCTATAGTGATAGTAGTGATAGTAGTGATAGCAGTGGTAGAGGTAGCAGGCGAGCAAAGCGCTCAACATGGCAAGAAAGGCATGCTTTGCTGTGGGTAACCTTGTTTTGATCAGCACTCCAAGCGACCAGAGTAGAACAAACTAGGGTAGCGCTGATGGGCCTGTCAGGATAGCCCTAATCCTCACCACATCCAGGGCCCAGCAGCAGCAACCTATGGCACAGTTGTGTGTGCTAGGAGCCTCATCAGCTGGCATCCATCTGTACCAGAGCGTACATGTCGTGCAAACTCGGGGCCACAGCCCAGTCAAAGGCATCAGATGAGGTGGAATAGTAGAGTAGTAATAGCAGAGTCAGTGCGCAAATGCGTAGCAGGAAGCGCCTCCGCAACCAATCACCCTGAAGCATGCCTGGGGCGACTTCGCGGATCTTCGCCTATCACCCCGACAGTGCCCCTGCGGGTGTGACCGGCGGCCATCAGTAGAAAGCGGTCGCTTGCCACAAACACCGCATTGACGCAGCTTGGCTTCCGCAATCGAGCAAGCAGCCTACGCTCTCGTACCATCAGGATGGCTTTTCGCCGCGGCGTCCTCGCCACTCTCAGTTTGCTAGTCCTGGTGCTCGCAGTCAGTGTGCCAGATTCTTCTGCGCTGGTAGAAGGTGCGTGGAGCATCTGCGTGTAGCTGGCCTTGTGGCCGGGAGATGGCAGATCGCAGACGCATCACAGCACTGCACGCCTGTAGAGGTGTCTTGGCTGTCTGCATATGCCGAGGTCAATCGCTTGTCCTCCCTCATACTCTCATTGGTCAGACTGGGCCGGCAGCCACGTCTTCTGCTTGCGGACTTGTTCCACTACACGCAGGCCCGCAGCGTAGCCTGCTACAGTCGTCGCCTCCCCGCAACGCCACCAGCCCACCACCGGCTGAGGCCAGCAATGCCACCAGCCCGCCACCCGCCAAACGCAGCAGCAATGTCACCAGCCCACCCCCGCCCACGGGCAAGAACGCCACCTCACCGTCGCCAAAAGCAGGTGAGCCACTATTGTGCCGGCGTCATGCATCAGTGCCCAGCAGCTTGGCAATGAGAATGATCAACTTACCAGCCTGCTTTTGTGCCCAACTGCATGGCTTGTGCAGCACCCAAGCGTAGCCTGCTGCAGTCGTCGCCTCCCCGCAACGCCACCAGCCCACCACCGGCCAAGGCCAGCAATGCCACCAGCCCGCCACCTGCCAAACGCAGCAGCAATGTCACCAGCCCACCCCCGCCCACGGGCAAGAACGCCACCTCACCGTCGCCAAAAGCAGGTGAGCCACTATTGTGCCGGCGTCATGCATCAGTGCCCAGCAGCTTGGCAATGAGAATGATCAACTTACCAGCCTGCTTTTGTGCCCAACTGCATGGCTTGTGCAGCACCCAAGCGTAGCCTGCTGCAGTCGTCGCCTCCCCGCAACGCCACCAGCCCACCACCGGCCAAGGCCAGCAACGCCACCAGCCCGCCACCTGCCAAACGCAGCAGCAATGTCACCAGCCCACCCCCGCCCACGGGCAAGAACGCCACCTCACCGTCGCCAAAAGCAGGTGAGCAACAATTGTGAATGTTGTTTGCTCGTGGCATGTGTTAAAGAAGTTCGTGAGATTGGTAGTGCGATTGGTAGTGCAATTGGTTGTCTAGGTGAGTCTGTGGTCTAGACCCCACATAGATGGTATGGTCCGGTTGAAATCTTTGGTTGTATAGCTGGCTGTAAGGTTGTGGCCAAATGTGACCTACCACTCCCCACTATTGACCCATCTTCTGCTGTGTCTGCCCACTTGCCTGCCTGCCGCCCTGCATGCAACCCACATCATCCTGCCTTGGTGCTCTCTGCCCCGCAGCTCCCAAGCGCTCCCTCTTATCCGTATCTGACCGCAAGGTATGGCCTCTGCAGCAGTGATGCTGTCCTCGCTCAGCTATGACCCAGCCGTCCACCACACCACGCCATTGGCACCCCCTTTGTGCAACAAGCACCACCAGCTGCTCAGGCCCACTCATAGCTCCAGCCCTTGCCTTTGCCTTCGCCTTTGCTCTGTATTGCTTGCTTACATTGCCTCGCACCGCCCCTGCAGAAGCTGAATGAAGCTGGTCGTCTTTTCTGATGTGCTGCAAGGGTGAGTTGCCAGCGAGACTGCTGCTTCCATGTCTATACATTTGATGTCTGGGATTGTGCAGGGAGGGTGTGGTATGGGGTAAAGCAGGATTGCCTGGGTGCTGATGACACTGCTGCCATGAGCCATTCACTCGTGGTTGACTCAGTACCCTGAGCCATCCACTCCTGGCGGCTTTTGTACTCTGCGCACAAGCACAAGTGCATGCCCGCATACACTTGCCGGCATGCACATCATCACAACATGAGCAGCTGAAGTCCTGGTGTGCCCGCATCAAGCAGGCCAAGCAGGCCAAGCTTGGCGTGGATAAGCCAATGCTGCTACTGCTGCTGTGTCGCTGCAGGGGTTGGTGAAGGTAGGTAGAGCTTGCCGGGCACTACTCCTCACACGGCCTCCCTCCTAGACCCTCAAGCGAGTGAGCCATAGAGGGCAGAGGCGCACCCCAGCTGCAGAGTCTGGCGGCCAGACCTAGCGTCCAGTACATGCAGCTCAGTGAGTTCAATGGATGACCCCAGGTGACATAGCTAGCACGCCGCCTGCCGAGGATGGTGCCTGGCGCAAACCTGACGCCCGACCCAGTCTGGGTTGGGGAGTTAAGTTGAGGTAGCCTGGGGGGTTGTGGTTAGCTGGATTAGCTGCTGTTCTTGAGCAGGGTAGCATAGTGCCTGTCGTTTTTGCACCTTGAGGCCTGCTTTTCGACTGATTCCTGGACATTGGACAAATTTGAACTGATGCAGGTTGACCAGGTATGAGAATGATTGTTGGTTACCCGTAGTATGTGGTTGAACAGTCCGGTAACGAGCTACATTGTAACACATGAAGTTGAGCTGGTTACGCTTGTCATCGGCCTTGCATACCTTTGCCAGGTCGCAAATCTTGCTTCAGCCGACATTGGGAACAACAGCTGTCCCACACCCCCTAGGCTGGCTTCCATCCTTGTCCAGCACCCAGTCTACTGCCCGTCCTCCCATGATAGGAGCCCCTGCCCCTGCCCCAGCAGGTGCCCCAACAGCTAGCCTGCTGCCCGTCTACACCTTTAAACCGGTAGCAGCCCCATCCCCTGCCATTGCATGTGGCCCAGCAGCCAGCCTGATGCCTATTCTCCGCCCTTGGGCTCAGTAGTTACTCTTAAGAGGGTGCTGCCCAACAACAGCCTCACCTACAATCCTGCCCACTAAGCGTACTCACAGGCAGGTTTTACAGTAGCAGCAGGAGAAGCAACAGCAACAACAACGGATGCAGTAATGGTAGCAGCAATTACAGCAACACTAGATGTAAAGCGCACTGGACTTCTCATGCACCAGGCGATCCGAGCATCCGCTGGTCCAGCCGGTGGATGTCCCGGCATGGTCTTCCATGGCACACGCCGCAGTTCGCGCGCGCAGCTTGCCGCCGCCGTCTCCGTTACAGGTCCTTTAGCTGGCTGTTTCTAAACAGCTTTGCACCAGGCGATCCAAACGCTGCATGCCCTCGTCCAGCTGGTCCAGGCTGGCCTCGGCGTCTTAGACAACCCACTGTCTGCGCCCAATGCATAGTTCGGGCAGCCGCGTCGGCCAGTCCAGCGGGACAGCTCACGCGGTCAGTACCAGCTGGCTAGGATATTCAGCGCCACTATAAGGCAGCTGCAGGGCCCTAGCCTATACCGGAAGCCTGCTCGCGGCACGGTATTGGCAAGCCAGGGCCTTGCAAGAAAGAGCGCTACACAAGAAGCTTTTGTCCAAGGAGTGAGAATGATGTGCCATGCTTGGTCGACGATATCTTGCTCTATCATTACACCAAAATGGCCAACAAGCGCGTATCGTACACAGAAGTCCCGCCTTCGTTCGTTTCTGATGCCGAGCTGAAGCACCACGCACAGTTGTTTTCATCTCACTACGGCAAGTGGGGTGAAAACCCTCACGGATTGCAGAAGGGAGCGCGTGTGAGGCTCACTGCAAGCCGTCTACGGAGCGACCACCTTTTTGACGAGCAGCGATGCTCGCTCATTCGAGCTACCATTTCGGAGGGTGAGACCGTACACGTGGTGGGCCACGCATGCGTTTATTGCTACGAGGTCCCAGGTAAGGTGAGTGGGCACGGGCGTCAGCCTAGCATGACATGCCTGGCTGCTTGCCATCTAGGCCTGCAGACTGAAATAACATTTTGCAACACAGTTACCAAGCTCGCTGGCGGTATGGTGACAGCCAGGCGCTGTACTCGGCATCCGTTGTTCACCCACGCTATAAAATGTTGCAGTTGATGTTCAGCCCTGCCCAGTTCAGGCAAGCAGAGCAGGTCCTGCCTCGGCTGGTGACTCTTGATGGCAGCCGAGCAGACCGGCCAGTGCACCCACTCCAGCTCACCTCGCTTGGTTTATGGCCAGGCTACGTTGCGCTGCTAGCTGGTTAGGGCTGCTGACGCAGGCAGATTGAGATGAATAGTATGTACCGCCCCAGCCAGTGCCTGACTAAGTGCTGACTAGGTTTGGGGCTCCTGAGTGCTCTGCTCCTGGTGCTTTTGTCCAACTGACTGCTCTGTTCAATAAGGCTGTTGTGGATCTGCGTGGATGTCACCACAGAAGGCCTGGCCACCAGTGCAGGACAGGGTATGTGAGGGTGATGCTTTTGTCGCAGGGCAAGGTCTCCTGGATTACGCAGCTGGTGGTACACTCCGATTATCGCCACAGGGGTGTGGCCAAGAAGCTGTGTCGCATGGCATGGGCAGTCGAGCAGTTCTACGCGGTCGGTCTAGTCACCTCTCATCCCTACGCAGTGCGTGCTCTGGAACGTGCCACGCAACGCACGTGCAACAGAGCAACCATCATGCCAGCGGCGCGTGAGCTGCTGTCGCACTGCAACATCCCATACGTGCTAGATAAGGCGTTGTGCTTTGAAGAGGGCCGGTGAGTGAGCTGTCCTGTTGCTACCTGCCCAGCACTGAAACTACCTCACTACTCTCTGCCCCTTGCACCCTTGACCCTGACCATGGCCCTGACCCTGACCCTGGCCCCGACCCTGACCCTGGTCCTGACGCTGAACCTGCTACCCTGCACCTGGACATCATGGGGGCAAGGGTGCAAGTCCCTCACGGCAGCAGGTAGTGTGATTGGCAGCATCATTGTGTGAGCCCATGCAGCGTAACCATATGTGACACCATGGGGGGTATGAGGGGCGCAACTCTTGAACTGCCACCCTCATCTGTGGGTGTGCAAGCAGGGTGAGTGAAGCGCGGGGCCAAGGGATGTGTCTTCCGTGGCCTGTGTGGCCTACACCTGCCAGCACACGGGAGGCAGTGGCAGCAGTGGCAGAGAACTGGCCAGATGCCAAGGGTTTTTCTTGAAGTGAAAGGGATTAACAGAATAACAATAACAGCAACCTGCATGAGGCAGGAGGCTGCCCCACAAGCTGCCCTCCATAGCCTCTTAGCTGGCACTGCTTAAAAACATCCTAGGGAGGAAGGATGAGGAATACCATTGATCCCATAGCACCATTGATCACAGTAGCAGATGTATGGCTAGCTTATTGTGGTTTGTCAGCGATGGGTGTGTCAAGCTGTGTTCTCTCATGCTCGTGTCATCCGCGCCTGCATTAATATGTGAGGCAGTGACAGCAGTGGCAGAGGAGTTGCGGAGGAACCACTTGCATGGGTAGGGCTGGTGCAGTGCCAGGGAACTGGTGCAGGGCTAGGAGGCAAAGATCAATGGTGTGTGCATATGCTGTTGAACATTGTAGGTTGTTGGCCCACACTCACACTGCAACTTGCCTGGTGTGATGTGTGCAGGTGTCTTATCGACACACAGTTTTTTGTAGATCACGCCGATGTGAACAACATCCTTGCGACGACCTTGGACACGGAGTGGGAGCTTGGCGGCCTGGAGGATGGCAAGGAGTTTTTCGCGTTCACGTTTGCTGCCTCGCCCACAGTGACTCATACTTGCCTGCCCAGCTAGTCGAGCATCCGATGCACCCGGTGCGTCCGTTGACGTGAAGCGAGTGCTTGTCGATGCGTATCACCAGTGCACGCCTGGATGCCCTAACCGCGGCCTTCGCCTGGGCGCCTTTGGACGTCGTTGAGCCTCTTACTGTCAGATGTAGTCCCCACACCTCACCTAAGCCTCAACATCTAGGCCTTTTGTTCGAGATGAGCTGTTTCTCAGTCATGTCAGACAGGCCCTGAGAACGTCTGTCGCTCGCTACACCCTTGGATGTGCCTGCCCATGATGCGCCTACCCATGTTAGGGCCCCCCGACTGCCCTAGCTGGCTCTCAAGGCTCAGCTAACCTAAGCACTAATGGCCTCGCCTCAGACCATGCAGGGTAGGTTGCACCTGCATGGTGCAGGGCAGGGCTGCAGCTTGTGTCAAACAGCATGTGTGCGTCCCCTCATGCATGGACGCAGTTCAGCTAAGCTCTGGGCTCTGGCTGAGGTAGGCAGCGGTAGCACACCCCTTCCCACCCAGCCATGCTCGACATAACCAGCACGGCGGGCAACCAAACCACTCTTGGCCTGGGGAGTTAGTACCTGGTTCCAACACTGTCACTTGTGCCAGTACTGGCACTTGGGTTAGTACTGGCACTGAGGCTAGTACTGGCACCTAGCTAAACCACCCTTGGCCTAGGGAGTTGGTAAAGTGAGTGTTGCAGGCAGGCGGGTTTTGCGGCTAGTATTAGCAGCTAGTGGTAGCAGCCAGCCAGAGATCCCACTCCAGCCATGCCCATCCACACACCACGATGTGTCCCAGCCCATCCCTCTCCCAAGGGGGCAGCAGCCAGCCAATCAGCCAACTAGCCTAGCATACAGGTGCTTGCCAGCCTTGCTTCATGTGCAACATGGCATAGCCATATCAGGCAGGAGCGTAGGACCACGGTGCAGCATTGCGAGAGTATTTGCATGAAGACTACCAACCCCATGTTGGGGCCACTTGACAGTAGGGCTGATCTCCGTGTTTGGATAAGAGTGAGGTTGTATTCTGAGCTACTACTTACCGTAGTCTCCCTTTTGATTCCCGAGGCCTCGGAAACGATAGTTAAAATATCATTCCCGAGCCATATTTTTCATTGTTTCAAGTCCCCCGATGGCCAAAGTACGCCTAAAGCTAGTTTTGAGAACTTCTTTGTGCATATAAATAATCAAGCCTTCCGCCCCATTCATCTCGCATCATGCCGCATTAGGTCACCCCGGCCATTGGCCATGCCAATCCGTGACAGGCCTGCCGCTCGCACCACGCCCTAGTGGAGGGTAGCGAAGGCTATCGCGGTAACTCACGCGCGCTAAAACTCGCGTTTTGCACTGAAGCCTTGTCCCAGTACACCGCCCGCCACCAGGTCGAAACTTGAGATAGCGCAAACAAGCAGCGACCCACGTTTAAGAGCAGGGTGGCGAGGCGCTCCGTGGCGTCCGTAGCAAAGTTCGCACTAAAGAGGTAGCCTCGCAGTATTCGCTACATGTGTCCGTCCTTACCCCGAGCTGGTCCCTAGGTCCCCGCAGAAATAGCAATCAGGTGCGCGCCTACATCAAGGAAACCTTGTCGGGTTACTCGAGCTGGGAGAAATTCGGATCGCCGGCTGTACTTGCCCTCAGAGCGTTCGGAGGCCACCACGTCACTGCGAAGTACCTCCACAATGCACTCGCGCTGCGCGATGTTGTGAGCCATGAGGGGTCCCGACCCAACCCAGGGAATCTTGCGCTTCGACCTGCCACCCACGTACGGTCGCACCCTGTTGAGCCCCAGGCTGCAGCGAGCGAGCATGTTCACAGTCCGCGAGGATGGCGGGCGGAGTGATCTGGGAGGCTTCAGTGGAAAACGGGAGTTTTAGCGCGCGTGACTTACCGCGATAGCCTCAGCTACCCTTCACTAGCGCGTGGTGCGAGCGGCAGGCCTGTCACGGATTGGCATGGCCAATGGCCGGGGTGACCATTAGACGCCCCATTAATCTCGCATCATGCCGCATGTGATGGGCGATGCGGCAGGGTTGTAGGGAGCGCAACTCGACTAGACGAGACGTCTCGACTCGAAATTTCGAGTCAAGTTTTGACTCGACTCGACTAGACGGTTGAGATGGACTCGAGATGAGCCTTTTGAACCGCGCACCTGCTTAAGGCACCTGTGTGGACGTTGTGGCGCCGCTCAGCGAATGATATGCTGGCCTGGCTGGGTTGGCGGTTAAAGTTGGTTTGCATAGGCATGCCCGGACATGCCCAGCAGCGTCTGAACTGCAAGATGGAGCCCGAGCGCCCTCTCCCGCCTCAGCCCCCCGAACTTACCGCACGATACAACAAGAAAGTCCTGACGCTCTTTACGACGTCTTTTTTAATTCTTTACGACGTCGTCACGATGTAAGTACACTGCATTACCACTACGGGACTCCGAGACTGTCGATGAGTATGTAGATACTCGCTATGGCAACAATAGCCGCACAACTCAACATGCTTGGCGGCACTTATGCCTCAGCCAAACATGCATTCTGACCTCACAAACACAACTGTACATAGTGCCTTGCAGGCAGGCGGGCAGATAGTGTAAGGGCGCGCTCTGCGTAGTCCCTTAGTGTCGTCTGGGCTGTCGCGGTTAACCCGAGGCAGCTACAGGATACCGGTCACACCGCATTAGTGTGAGTTGGCAGGTAAAGCCTAGCAGCGTAAGCTGTGAGGATAACTGGTTCGATTCCAGGGGGCCCCGTTCTAAGCCCTAGCCTTCTCACGGTAGTGCCTTGTGGCCGACTGTTACAGTACCCGCGGCTCGAGTGCCCTCGCGGCCGGCTCAGTGTTACATATGGTTCAAACGGTCCAACGTCGCCTTTATGAGGCTGCACGTTACAAGTGGTTTCCGACCGATAAGCCAATTACTGTAAACACTCCGCCTCGACCATGTAAAAGATGGTTCGAAGTGTTCGCGTGACTTACACAGTCACTGCAGAGGATTAGGCTCGCGCTAAGCGCTCTTAAACAAAACCTCGGAACACACAAAGCATCGAGCTCGCCGAAAATAAGGCATATCTGGAGTCTCTCTATGAGCGGGCCAGTGCATTGTAGGGAATGTCGACTTTGCAGGCGAGCGTGACAGTGGCGAAAAAGCTGGCGAGCGGGACGTGCCTAGTGAGTAGCTCCGGCCGGCCTCTTGGCCCGCCAGGACCTCCTGGCCGCTATTCACGCAGAAGCCGTTGCAGTTGCCGCTGCTGAAGCCGCAGCTGCTGGGGTAAGTCGCGCTGATGCTTTTGCTCTTGCGCCCCAGCCGGGCTCAGCCCTCCATGCAGGCAGAAATGCAGCCTTGCAATACTGTGGCTAGCATCTTCGACATGCAATGTTTCACTGCTCGTCGACCTGCTGCTAATGCTGGTGTACCCCAGTCTGCTTGCTTGCAGGAGGCTGGTCCCCAGCCAGCAGGTGGGTCTACATGTCCCCATGCTTCTGTTGCAGCCCCTATAGGCAATGGCACCTCTGCTGCCCAGCCTGCTGCTCAGCCTGCTGCCCAGCCTGCTGTGCACAGTGTTGCTGCTGTTGCACACCAGTCTGCTGGCTTGCAGGAGGCTGGTCCCCAGCCTGCAGGGTGGTCTACATGTCCCCATGCTTCTGTCGCAGCCCTTATAGGCAATGGCACCTCTGCTGCTCAGCCTGCTGCTCAACCTGCTGCCCAGCCTGCTGTGCACAGTGTTGCTGCTGTTGCACATCAGTCTGTTGGCTTGCAGGAGGCTGGTCCCCAGCCTGCAGGGTGGTCTACATGTCCCCATGCTTCTGTCGCAGCCCTTATAGGCAATGGCACCTCTGCTGCTCAGCCTGCTGCTCAACCTGCTGCCCAGCCTGCTGTGCACAGTGTTGCTGCTGTTGCACATCAGTCTGTTGGCTTGCAGGAGGCTGGTCCCCAGCCTGCAGGTGGGTCTACAGGTCCCCATGCTTATGCTGCAGCCCATGAAGGTAATGGTGCCTCTGCTGCCCAACCTGCTGCCCAACCTGCTGTGCACAATGCTCCATGCACTACTGCTGTTGCTGCATCTGTTGCACGTGCTGCATACACTGCTGCACAAGCCACAGTGGCCCAGGGTGCTCCTGCCTCTGGCTGGACTCCCGTAGGACAGAGCCCTAGTAGGCCTGTCCCAAGCCATCAGCATCTATTGCTGCAATCCGGCAGAAGTATGCTGGGCTAGCTGGTGGCTCTGCCCCACTCCCACCTGCTGCTGTGCCTCTGGCACCTGACACTGTGGTGCACTCCCACAGGGGCTTGCCCCCTGATTGAGCATTAGTCTGATAACAGCCTTGCTCAGGGTAAACTTGCTGTCACCTTTCTTAAGGATCTGGAGGTGCACTGTGCTAACAATTACCTTGATCCTGCCCTTGCACTGCCATCCTCATGTTCAAGTCCATCAGGTATTCAGATGCCTTGACACACAGTGGGTATACCCCATGGGACTCTCTTTGCAAGCACTTCATTGACATGGTAGGGGAGGACTGTGACTGACCTTAACCATGCTCATGGCCAGCTAATGAACTCTAAGCTGCTGTGCATGTCTCTAAGTGTGACCCTGCAGGAGTACATTACAAACTTCAGCAATATCATCACTTTGTGTGGTACAAGGGTGCATGAATATGGCAATGACTGTGGTCACTGTTTACAGGGGCCTCACCCCCCTAACTGGCCCAGTGGCACAGGACCTCATGTCCTTGGCACACCCCACTCTTGACGATGCTGTGGCTTCAGCCATACACAACCACAAGGGCATTGTAGCTGCTGCTGGTTCTGGGGTCACCCCATGCAAGTGTGGTGGTGTTAGTGTTGTGGCTGCTGTTCGTCCGCAGATCGCCGCCGTCCCGGCAGCCCTCACTCTTACTCCGGCCTGGTCACTCCGGCCGCGCCGGTGGCGCTGGTGGCTCCGCCACTCCCCGTGCCTACCCTGCAGCTCCCACGGCTCCGCCGTCTGATGCCCCGCCTACCGCGGTATGATGTGTCTTTGGGTGATGACTGGCTGTATGCTGTAACCCCACACACTCATTGATCGGCACCGACTTTGCTGTCAAGCACGCATTGCCATAGAGCTTGTACTCCAAAGCTCATCATTGGCTGCTGGCTGCTGGCAAACTTCTTGTGTGACACTGGTGCCACTCACTCTTTCATCAGCATAACATTTGCTTCCAAGCATGCCCTGCTGCTATCTGCTCTCCCCACAACACATCAGTGGTCCCTGGCTGACAACACCACCCTATCATGCCATCAGTTTGCTGCTGTAGACCTGTGTCTGCCTGGCCACTGTGCCACATGCAACCTGACGGTCATGCCTAGCTTCGTGCAGGGTTATGATGTGCTTCTGGGTGATGACTGGCATTTTGCCAACAAGGCAATCCTTTCTTATGAGGGTAAAACCCTTTCTCTTTCTGCTGCTGGCAAGACTGTTGTGACTCTGCCATGTCCTGCTGTGGCAGCCCCTAAGTATGCTAGGCAATGTTCTGCTGTAAGACCAAACCCTGCATTCTTAATCAATGCTCTCAAAGCTAAGCCTGAGTTAATCTCAGCTACCCAGGCGTCCAGGTGGCTCCTTAAAGGAGGCCGTGCTGTTGTGGCTCTAGTCATGGCTGAAGGCTCAGCCTCTGCCAGTCCTGGTACCCCCAGTGACAATGACAACCAGCACATACCTGCAACTATTAAAGCTGAGCTACAAACTCTACTCGAAGAGTACAGTGATGTGTTTAAACCACTCACTGATACCCCTCCTGAACGTCCTGTGGGTCATACCATACCCCTGGTCCCTGACGCCCGTCCACCTGTGACCCCCATGTACCGTCTCAGTAAACCTGAGCAGGAGGAACTCAAGAAGCAGATCAAGGACTACCTGGCCAAAGGTATGATTGAGCCCAGCTCCTCTCCCTATGCTGCCCCCATCCTGTTTGTGCAAAAGAAGTCTGGTGAGCTTCGTATGTGCATTGACTACCGTCAGCTCAACAAGCTTACACTACGTGACCAGTACCCCTTGCCCAGGATTGATGATCTGTTTGACAGGTCATCAAGGTGTTCTGTCTTCTCCTCCCTTGACCTACAAGCTGGTTACCACCAGATCAGGATCACCCCTGAGGACGTCCCTAAGACTGCCTTCAGGACTCCTGAGGGTCATTTCCAATTCAAGGTATTGTCCTTTGGCCTGACCAATGCACCTGCCACTTTCCAGCGTGTCATGAACGATGCTTTTGCACCTGTTCTGGGGAAGTGTGCACTAGTCTATCTAGATGACATACTGGTCATGTCTAAGTCTTTACCTGATCACATGCAACATCTACGCCTTGTCTTTGACCTGCTGCGTGCTAACAAGTTGTTTGCCAAGATGTCCAAATGTGAGTTTATGCAGCTCACCCTGAAATTCCTTGGCCATGTGATCACAGCTGGTGCTATATCAGTGGATCCTGATAAGGTGAGAGCCGTCGCTAACTGGCCTCTCCCTTCCTCCCTGACCCAGCTGCAGTCATTCCTGGGTGCTGCCAACTTTGTTCGCAAGTTTGTGCAAGGCTTCAGTGCCATCTCAGCACCCTTGACTGATCTGTGTGGGAAGCTCAGTGCCACATTTCCATGGCACTCCTGGCCTGACCATGAACGTCTTGCCTTCCATGAGCTTAAGTCTGCTGTGGCTAACGTGCCCATGCTGCGCCTGCCAGATCATACCCAGCCTTTCCAGGTGTACTGTGATGCCTCACTCCAAGGAGTAGGCGCAGTCCTGATGCAACATGGGTACACCCTTGCTTATCTCAGCAAGAAGTTGTCCTCTGCTGAGGTCAATACACCACAGGTGAGCAAGAGATGTTAGCTCTTGTCTCTGCCTGAAAAAAAGGGCGTTGCTACCTTGAAGGTGTGCCATTCACTCTGTTCACCAATCATTAGCCTTTGATATCACTGCCTACACAAAAGACTTTGTCTAGGCGTCAGGCTAGGTGGATGGAAGTGCTGTCTAGGTTTGACTTTAGGCTGGAGTACATTCCTGACCTTGTCAACCCAGCAGATCCTTTATCCCGGTTGTCTACTGGCCTCCAGGAAGGTGCCACTGTGTGTGTCATGACCACCAGAAGGCGGGCCCAACTTTCCTGTGAGGGGGAGGGAGCTAGTGTGGCTCGTGCCCTTGAGGCCAATGCCCCTGCTGCAGTCACTGCGAAATCCTCCTTAACTCCAGAAGCTACTGCAAATACTACTGATACAAGCCATAACAGGGACTTTGTCCCCTTGGTCACCTCTACATCTGACACCTCAGTGCACTATCCTGCGGCTCCTGCCCATCCTTTGGATCTGTCTGATCAACACATCCAAGGATACCGGCTTGACCCTGCGTTTACTGCTGAAGCTGATCTGTCTAGCATGTACCAGGACACACATGGCCTATGGCGGCTCACTAGTAAGGATAAGGTAGTGGTCCCCAATGACTCTGAGCTGCGCAATCACATCTTACACGAGATGCATGATGCAGTCTATACAGGTCATGTGGGCATCAGCAAAACCCTGGAACGTGTGTCACGTGTGTTTTGGTGTAACACAATGCGTGCTGACGTCAGGTACTATGTGTCCACATGTGATGCCTGTCAATGTGACAAGGCGTCCAACTTGAAGCCAGGTGGCCTACTCAACCCGTTGTCTATACCTGACTACCGCTGGGAGTCTGTGTCCATGGACTTCATTACCAAGCTACCCTCTGGGTCACACGGGTATGATGCTATCTGTGTCTTTGTGGACAGGCTCAACAAGATGGTCACTTTGTGCCCTGCTGTGAAGACATGAAAGCATGCCGTTTTGCACATCTGTTCATTGACAATGTGTATAGGCTGCATGACATGCCTGCTGAGCTGATCTCTGACCGTGGCTCACTGTTCACCAGTGTGTTCTGGCAAGAGGTCATGAGGCGCTGTGGCTCTAAGCCTGCCCTCTCATCATCTTATCATCTTGAGTCACATGGCCAGACAGAGAGGTATAACCGTGTGTTAGCACATATGCTTAGGCACTATATCTCACCTACTCAATCTGACTGGCCTGACTACTTAGCCTTGGCTGAGTTTGCTGTCAACAACTCGTGGCAGGAGTCCATCCAGTCCACCCCCTTCCTGGTCAACACAGGTCAGTCCCCTGTGACTGTTGGCCTACGTGATCTGCCTTATGGGGGCCGTTGTCCCTCTGCTCATGCCTTTACCCGCTGGTGGCAGGATGCTGTTGCCAATGCCAGGAAGTGCATGGCTGCAGCCCAATCCCGTCAGGCTGCCTATGCCAACAAGGCTAGGCGTGACGTTGAGTACAAGGTGGGCCAGAAGGTGTTGCTCAGCACCAAGAACCTCAAGCTTCAGCCTGGGAAGGCTCGTAAGCTCATACCTAGGTATGTGGGTCCCTTTGAGATCCTGCTGCTGGTTGGTGCAGTAGCTGTCAAGCTAGACCTGCCTACCAGCATGAGCCGTCTGCACCCTGTCTTCCATGTGTCACTCATCAAGCCTTACACTGGCACTGATGTGGGCTTCATGCCACCTCCTGTGACATGGATGGATGAGACCCCTGTGTACTATGTTGAGCGTTTGCTTGACCACAAAGGGGTGAAAGACAACAAGGCCAGTTTCTACCTGGTGCAGTGGGAGGGCTATGACTCCACTCACAACAACTGGGAGCCCAGGTCCAACCTGACTGGCTGTGACAAGATCTTGGCTGAATACAATGCTATCCATCATCTTACATAAGTCCCATGCATGCATGCTGTTGCGCTGCTGCATTGAGGCACTCTCTCTCTGTGCTTACAAAGCCTATTGTTATGAGTTACCCTCCCCCTATTACAGTTGGTCTCTGACCACACCCAGCTGTGACCTGGCTCTACCTTCATGGTACCCAGTAGCTGACCCCAGTGAGACCTAGGTCTTGCGAGTCTCGGGTTTAACCTGAGGCGGAACGGACGTCCCCTTGGGGGGGAGGAATGTAAGGGCGCGCTCTGCGTAGTCCCTTAGTGTCGTCTGGGCTGTCGCGGTTAACCCGAGGCAGCTACAGGATACCGGTCACACCGCATTAGTGTGAGTTGGCAGGTAAAGCCTAGCAGCGTAAGCTGTGAGGATAACTGGTTCGATTCCAGGGGGCCCCGTTCTAAGCCCTAGCCTTCTCACGGTAGTGCCTTGTGGCCGACTGTTACAGTACCCGCGGCTCGAGTGCCCTCGCGGCCGGCTCAGT
This sequence comes from Haematococcus lacustris, assembly GCA_030144725.1. Lineage (NCBI taxonomy): Eukaryota > Viridiplantae > Chlorophyta > Chlorophyceae > Chlamydomonadales > Haematococcaceae > Haematococcus > Haematococcus lacustris. Next base: position 7,622,153 of record JASKMD010000015.1, read on the forward strand.
GTTACATATGGTTCAAACGGTCCAACGTCGCCTTTATGAGGCTGCACGTTACAGATAGATGCACCTAGCCTGCCTGCAGCTGGCTGAGTGGGAGGAGTCATCCCATGGCAGAATTCAAAAAAACCCGTCTCGTCGAGTCAAATCGAGTCGAGGGGCCTATTCCTGAGTTTTTAGCAATTCAAATGCTACATTTGCTCTCAACCGCTGCACTTTTTGCTCGTGTGCAAAACTGGCTGGCGCGATGCGCGTTCTGACCCCATACGATTCTCTTGCACACCTGTAGCAGCTGGGGGAGCGTCTCAGCAGCGCCAACGGAGGACCATTGGCGACCCAACCGTCGGACCCAACCGCCGAGCATTTCATATTTGCTAGACCCCTTTGCTAACACCTTCAGCAAATTTGAAATGCTCGGAGGTTCAGCGGTTGAGTCAAGAGAATCTGGCACTGCGGGTATGGAATCGCTGTTAGAGCAGGCTAAGGCCCTGGCAGCCCTCGGCCTCGCGACAGAGGGCAAAACGTTATCCTCGGTGGCGCCCAACGAGCAGGCCCAGAGAACAGATGATGGCAGCATCTCTTGACTTGACTATGCAACCATCTCTGCTGCGAGGCAGGAATGTACCTATGCTTGTGTGCTTAAACTCTGCTAGGGGCAGATTGTATGTGTAGCAACTTGCGCAGGTTGTGTCAGGTTGTGTCAGGTTGCAGTTGCGTGCAGGTTGCGATGCAAGTGCCCCAGATGCGCCGAATACCCGTTTGCTAGGGTGGTGGCGGGGGTGATGGTGGTAAGCATCGCAAATACAAGTGCGCAAAATGCGAACTGCGGTGCAATGCAGTCGTGCAAGGCGTGCAGTCGTATTAGTCAGACTCTCCAGCGGGACTAGATGGTCTCCGCAGCGCGGGCAAAGCAATGCAGCAGAAACCAGGCAGAAACCAAGCAAGCACTCTGCTGTGCTTCTCCGCTGCTGGAGATGCGGGTAGTAACTGTCCTCGCAGGTGCAGGCAGGCAGGCGCAGGCCGGGCGGGCGGAGGCGGTTACCCTCAGCTGCCACAACCGCGGAGAATCCGAGCAAATGAGCAAAAAAAAAACTTGGGAATAGGCCCGAGATCTCGACTAGATTTGACTAGTCGAGATCTCGTCGAGATCTCGACTAGATTGCGCTCCCTACAGGGTTGTGGCCTCACGCTTCTTAATCACAGCCGCTTGACGATTAAGAGACATTTAGAAGCGTTGTTCATCGTGCATAAAGGAGCTCGCGGTGCAGATTACCAGCTGCGCCGGCGGCACTGATGCACAAACTGGTCCATTTCTTGCACTTTCGTCAAGGTCAACTAATTGTTTGACTACTTGCCGAAAGACCAAAAAATTACATTGATTAATCATTCCCGGTTTCTCGAAGGACTAAAATCGATTCGGGATAGGGAATCAAAAGGGAGAGTACGGTAGGTTGTATTCTGGGCTTTCCTCGGGAATGCGCCCTAGCCCGGGCCACTACTGGCCAATAGCACAAAACCGGGCCGCACGTGGCAGAGCACATTTTATACAGGGGATCCGCGGGGATTAAGGTAGGTGAGGCTGTTGCTGAGAGTGAAGTTTATGTTGAGCCAGCTAACCAGGTTGAGTTCCAGGCTGGCTGATGGAGCTCGTAGAGAGGACGCGGCTGGGATCCAGAGTGCAAGAATCGTGTGCCGTGTCATGTCCTAATTCAACATGTGTGAAAACAATGATCAGGTCACAGCGAAACCAGTAGGCGCGTCACCCATTACTCATCATGTTGTGAGCAACCGCCACACGGACCCCAGGACATGGCTCCGACACTTGAAGCGGGGTGAAGCCATCATCACGATGATTTATGTCTTGAGCCCACCCCTGCCGCCCACTGGCGTCCCCACCCTCACTTCAGGCCACATCACCCAGCCGTAGGTCAAGTTAGTGAGTATTGAGTAGGCCAACCCTATCAAGCAACAGTCCCCACCCAGCTCAAGGCCTGGCCGAGGCCCCTCAGCCCTCTCCCCCAGCTGCTGCTCCTTGAGGGGCAGGGCATGTAGCGCGCAGCAGCTGGTGCTCACGCTGGGCTGGCTGCACACTACTGCCAGGCCTAGCCCAGCCCTGCCAGCTAATTGTGGTAATGGCCAGCCATGCATGACCAGCCCCATGCTGAAATCATGCAACCTCATCTTCAGGCTACTCATCTCAGATGCACCACCACCACCATCTTCATCGTCATCACAACCGCCGTTCACACCCAAACCTTTAGCAGGACAGCTGGGCACCACACCCACGCAATTGCGCACCTTCAAGAGCCCCTGCCACCTACTCTGCCACTGCTGCTGCTGCCCCTTTGACTGGCACCAGTGAAGCTCCCAAACACCAAGCACGATGGCTCCGCACCACAGCCTCTGCTCTGGCCGCAATCTGCTCCAACAATCCTGGCAGCAGAGTTGCACCGCAGACCCTGGCGAGCCACGTGTGCATCGCTCCAGTCACACTGAGCAAAGCCTAATGAGGCACCAGAGCCGGGTCCCCAGTCCCGTCCATCTTCTTGTTCACACTGTCCCTCCTCCTGGGCGGGAAGCCAGCAGCCCCGCCTTCAAACCCGGGGACCATGCTGGGCACCGGGTCTGCCCAGTACTTGAGTGCTTGCTTGACCCCAGGCAGGCGGCGGAAGTTTGCAGCCATGGTCCTTGGTAGGGGCTTGAGCCTGCGCAGCCTGTCCAGCGCGGTGCTGCTCTTGTAGTGGCGGTGGCTGTTGCGGTTGGCCTGCTTGTGCCACACGGTGCCGTTGCGGTCCATCACAAACCGACCCTTCATCCACCTGCAAGGGTGAGGCAGCGGCCAACAGCAGGTCAGACTTCAAGTCACCACATGCAGGGTGCGCCTCTGCCACCTGCCTCTGCCACCTAGCTCCTGTTGTCCCACCTGCCCACCACCCACCTCCCACCACCCTCCTCCTGCCTCTGCCACCCCAACTGCCCACCTCCTGCCACCTGCCCACCTCCCACCAATACTTCAACCTGATGGCTGTCATGGCAGCCGTAGCGGTGGATTTGGTGCACGTTGTTTCTGACATTTGCAGAAAATTCCAACCCCCTTGAGAAGGAGAGTGGCCAGGCAGCCTAACGGCTGAAGCGGTTTAGACCCACCATCAGCATCCACCATATGACAAGGCCAGTGAGTACAAGAAACACCTCTGCTCGATATGCCTTGGCCCCCCGGTCACAACCACCCACACAGTGAGCGCAATGCCGTGACACAGTGCAGGGGAGCACTTGCATGCAGGGAAAGCCTCCGCTACTTCAGCATCTTTCCCCCTTTTCTTGCTGTGTCTAGCTTCCACTGAGAGGTAAGGGCCAGGGATCAGGGAGATGACCTCCAGACAGGCCAGTGACTGCCCTCCAGAACTCCTCTGCTCCCTCTACTGCTTGGGTTCCCTCTCTGATCCTACTCACCCACACAATGGGGTTCATCTTGCCCTGGGCCCCCTTCTGCCCCTACTGACCTGCACTGTGGGTTCCACCTAACCCTGCGCCCCCTCTCTGCCCCTATTGACCTACACTATGGATGCAATGCTGTGACAAGGTGAAAGGGCTGGCACAGCCTCCAGCTTTGAGCAAGTCTGCCTCTCCTGCCCCCTGGCCCCTGCTGCTGTTTGATTGAGCTGGTGGTCAAAGCACCTAGAAACGAGGCCGGGGTGAAGCGTGGAAGCATGGGCAAGGCGGTGCATACGAGGTTGAGACGAAGGTGTATTGAGTTAACACAAGGGTTAGGCAACAGAAGAGTAGAGGAGGGCAAGGAGAGGCAGTGAGAGGCCAAGGAGAGGCACAACGGGCCAAGGAGACTGTGTGGACAGAGCAAGTGACAGATTATGCAGCAGCACTCACTCATACTCCGGCTGCCAGGTACTGGTTTTGGCCCGGTACTTCTCGTGTGTGTGGATCTGTAGATTTACTGGGTGCTGTGGGGCTGCCCAAAGTTGACGCACCCACTGCAGGTTACTGCTGCTGCTGCTGCTGCTACTACTGCTGCTGCTGATGATGTTGCCGCTGTTGCCACTGCTGTCACTGCGCCTGTGCAAGCCCATGCAGCTCCATGGCTTGGCCTGTTGAATCGAGTTGTGTCGCCCCGTGCAGTGAGGTAAAGACGAGGTGAGTGAGCGGTGCGCAAGGAGCTGGCCGCAGGGCCGCTCGCTGACGGTGGGGGTCCAACCTGCTGACAACCGCGAGGAGGTACTTGGTGGGAGTTCTGCAGTGATACAAAGCAGCAGCCGCTGCATCGTCGGTGTCTCTGTCTGCCGGTGTACGGTCCGGCACGCAACCAAACATACTCAACCTTGTCCATGTGCTTATCACCAAATACAGCGGTGCAAGATGAAGAGGTCTACAACCTATGACAACCAATAGTGTGGTCCGGTGATGGGAAGCCTAAGCTGAAAATGTGCTGTATGCACGTAGGCCCTTCAATTCAACAGTAAGGTCAACGGTGGCGTTGCTGGCCTTTGCTCGTGGGTGATGTTGCAGTGTGCTTTAGTGACGACGACCAGAGCTTCCGTATGGTGATTTGGGGACAGGCGACGATTTGAACGGTGGAACTTTCTTATCTCTATCTGCCTGCCTCCGCCCTGGAACCATGGCAGTGCACGACCGGATGGCATCATGATGGCACGACCATGGATCATGAACCATCATCATCATCATGGATCATGATGGCACACTTCCCAGACGAATTCTTCTAGTATTTGTCAGCGCCTTCATCACACAAGCAGGTGCCAGCACTGGTCCGCACATAAGACAAGTCCGCAGGTGAACGAACTGTGATTGTACACCCATGACACGCAACAGGGGTGTCCCTGATCAGAACTCGTGATAGCCACAGACACAGGTGACATGACAGGTACAAGATGTCTGGCAGCATAGGTACTCCAGCTCCACATGGCATCACAGTGAATGGATCGAGCTGAAGAAACATGCCACAGGCCGCGTGGGAGCATGGGTCGAGGCGTTTCATGCTGATTGCCATAGATAGACGGGCCTTGCGTGGGGTCTGCAGTCAGCTAGGCAGCCTTCGTAGCCGAGCGTGCCGAGGGCGTCCTGACGCAGGGTCTGATGCAGGGCTTGACGCAGGGTAACCGTTTAGACCCTCTGCCCATGCGTGAGCTCCTTCCTAGAATATCTGACCTACTCCTGTTCCTAGTCATCATCTGTTGTCTAGCTGTCTTGATAAGTTTGCTACCATTTTGAGATACACTTTGACTCCCCTAACTGTATCAGTCGAGTGGCCATCCAAGCTAATCCTAGAGGCGCTCACTCAGCTCCTAATCATCGTCATCGTCTATGACAATGACGTCATGGGTCTTGGAGGCGGGGTTGCTTGGGGCGGGAGGTGGTCTTCTGCACACACAGCAGGCAGCACGACATCAGGCCGGGTGAGCCTTGTGCTGCAAAGTGTTGCAACCAAACTAGCAATACCCAGACAGGATGACACACAAGTGGAATATAATTCTGGCAATCCCCGGACAGGATGATACGGGTGAGCAGTAGCTAGCACTCCCTTTCACTTCACCAAGATGACTGATGATGGTGGTGGTGGTGACGATGATGGTGGTGATGATGATGATGATGATGATGACACAACTATGCAGCAGCCAGCAGTTCCCCTGACACCTACCTGATGAGTCTTGACCAGGCTATCTGGCACATTCCACACCTGTCTGTACACCCCCATGGGGCCTACTTAGGCAAGTCGACCCCATGCCCTGTGGAGGTACAATGATATGAGTGAAAGTGTAATGTCATTCTTACCACCACACGCAATTGGAACAAGCAACAGCAGCAGCACCTGCATGTACCTTGACACAACAGAACACAACATGAATGCATCACTATGCACATTTGTGGAAGTACATGCTTGTGGCCAGATCGCCAGACCGACATGCCCATGCAACCATGCAAGCTCACCCATGCATGCCATGTCCTTCAAGGCGGGAGTCAGGCGGAAGCTGGACGACCGGTTGAAGCACCCATGTGGCTGAGCCCCTGCTCTGACTCATGCTCAGGTCCTGTCCTGCATGCTGCTGCCCCGCTTGCTGCTGCATCACAAGCTGCTGCCCGTTGTGCAGCTGCCATGCCTGCTGCTGCCCCCCCTGCAGCTGACCCAGGCCCTGTGGCCTCGCCTCCCCCCCAGCCAGCCCCGGCACCCATACCAGCATGTGCTGCTGCCCCTCATGGGGCCCACAGCCAGGGATGTGGATGAAGACCGGCTGCTGGCCCATGGCAGGGAGCTGCAGAGCACCAGGCTGTACCTGCACCAGCTGCTGGGGAGTTGGCTGACCGCTGGCTGGTTGCAGCACTTGGGGTACTGCCTGGATGCCCACCCCCTGTGGGTGGAGGTGGGGTGGGTGGGCGTGGGTGGGTGGCTGGAAGGGCCACAGAGGGGGCTGCTGCTGCAGGGGGGTCGGGGACAGCTGACCTTGGACATGGCCTGTCGCAATCAGAGCTGGTTGTTGTGGGGCTCGCTGCTGCATCAGAGGCTGCTGCAGGAGCTGCAGGTCAGGTTGATGCCTAGTTTGGTTGAAGTCAAAGTGAAAGATCTGCTGCTGCTGGCCCCGCTGCTGCTGCTGCTGCTGCTGCTGCTGCTGCTGGAATTGTTGCAGCTGCTGTGCCGGCTGCTGCTGCTGCTGCTGCTGCTGGGCGCCTGGGTGGCTGCTGGGCTGTGTTTGAATGACAAGACGGGGTGGCTGGGCAGGGGGCTGTGGTGGCCCCAGCGCGAAGGGGGGCAGCGGTTGCGCTGAGGGTAGGCCTGGACGTGAGCCTGAGGCAAGTTGGTGTGGGTGTGGGCTGGTGGAGGGGGGCAGCCAGCCGGTTGAGCCGTTTGGCCCCTCTTCGTGCTCTACCACATGCTGCTCCTGCTGGTTCTGCTGGTTCTGCTGCTGTCGCTGCTGGTCCTCTTGTCGCTGCCGCTGCTGCATTTGCAGCTGCATTTGCAGCTGCATTTGCCGTTGCTGACGTTGTTGCTGCCGCTGCTGCTGCTGCTGTTGTTGTTGTTGCTGCTGCTGTTGCTGCTGCTGCTGATGGATCAGCTGCTGATTGGATGGCAGCTGGGGGCTTGGGTGAGCCTGAGCATCCGACTGCTGCCGCCTGAAGACCGGGAGCAGGGGCTGGGTAAGCAGGGGGAGGGCAGGGGGAGGTTCAGGGCACCCTCTCACTGGCTGCTGCACCCGGGATGCCTGCTGCTGTTGCTGCTGCTGCTGCTGCTGCTGCTGCTGCTGCTGCAGGGAACTCCTCACCGCATTGCTGAAATCGGCAGGGGGAGACGAATCTGCATCCCCCCCACCAGCCCACCCCCCCACACCACCCACTCCATCCCCCCCACCCCCCACCCCTCCCCCCTGTTGTGACATGCCGACCGCAGATGTGTTGAGTTCGGCAGGGTTGGAAAGGCCAGACCCTCCCCCACCTTGCCACTCCATGGGCTGGACCATGGCCTGACCCGCTGCAAGGGCAGGGGCAGGGGCAGGGGCAGGGGCAGGGCCAGGGCCAGGGCCAGGGCCAGGGCCAGGGCCAGGGCCAGGGCCAGGGCCAGGGCCAGGGCCAGGGGCAGGGCCAGGGCTTAGGGCAAAGCCAGGCTCGAGGCCAGTGTCAGAGCCCGACCTGAAGCCAAGGGCAGGGCCAGGGCAGGGTGCCAGGGCCTTCCTGGACACTTCTTTTGTCACAATCACATCATCCTCATCCTCATCCTCATCCTGGCTGCTAACACCTTTGCTGCTTCTCTGCCCACCTCCTGGCCTTGAAGCGCTGGCTGCTGCTTCGGCTGCCTCCGCCGCCGCAAAGTCCTGCTGCTGTTGGACCCCCTGCTGCTCTTCCACCGCCTCCGCCCGCCCCGCATCCTCCCCTGCAGCCATCCTTGATGCCACAGCCTGTTCCTCGTCCCCAGCTTCTCCCCAGCTTCCTTGCATCTCATCCTCAGCTTCCTGCCAGCTGCCTTCCATCCCCAACCTTCGCCTCTTCTGCACTGCACCTGGTTCGAGCATCACACCATCTCCTAGCTGAAATTCCGGCGTGAGATGTGTGTCCCACAGACCACCCACACCCCCCTCCTGCTGCTGCCCCTCCCCTCCCCCCACCTCCCCTCCCCCCCTTTCAGGCCCCTCCTCCAGCCCCTCCCAGGCCCTTTCAGGCCCTGACCCACAGCCAGCCAGCCCTCTCCCCCGCCCGCCCACCCCTCGGCCCTGGCCCCCCCTACTGACCCGCCCCCTGCCCACCAGCGTCGGACCCCCTGCCCCCCCGACCGCCCTGCTCTTCCTGTACGACAAGTAGACACGAGCCGACATAGCCTTGCTGGGCAGCAGCGGCTGGGCTGCTACGTCTGAAGACCGCGTGGCTGCCAGGGCTCTGGGCTTCCGGGCGGGCATGGGGCCCCTGCCCCTCGTCCTGGCGGCCCGAGGCGGCCTGGGTCTCAAGGTTGGCCCCACGGCGTCCTGGGGTGGGGCGGGGGCAGGGGGGGTGGGCAGGGACAGCAGCAGGGGCGGGGGGCTGGGGGGGGACATCAAGGCAGCCGCTGACGCCAGCAGGTCCATGGCGGTGCGGCTGTGGGGGTGGCAGTCGCCAGCCAGCCCGTTGGCTAGGTCCAGGGCGGGGTCCAGGGGCGGGTGCAGGGGCGGGTGCAGGGCGGGGTCCGGCTGCCATGGCTCCTGCAGCCCTGCCCAGCCTGCTATGGTCCCCGGGAGCCATGGTACCGGAGGCCAGAGCAGCCCAGGAGGCTGACCATTCATACCTTGCGGTGAAAGCTCTAAGAGGTCAAGGGGGGTGGGGTGGGTGGGGCTAGGGGGAGGGAGAGGAGGAGGGGACCCCTGCTGCTGCTGCTGCTCCAGCTGCTGCTGCCGCTGCTGCTGTGGCACCTGCTGCTTCCGCTGGCCCTTACTGGCTGCTGCTGCTGCTGCCGGGCTTGAGGGGGAGGCTGCTGCTGCTGCCAGGCCTGAGGGGGAGGGGCCACACACCCTGGCGCCTGCTGCAAGCAGAGAGGGTCCAGGCAGCCTGCCACCCGTACCCATCACCTCCTCCTCCCTGTGCCTTTGAAGTAAGGCTGGGTTGGAACGGCTGGGCTGATGGCTGGGGCTGGGGCCAGGCTGTGAGGAGAGTGGTGGGTCATGAGGGGATGAGCTAGGGAGGGTGGGAGGGCGGGTGGGGGGGAGAGCAGCAGCAGCAGGCCTTTGGGTGCCTGCTGGGGGCGGAGGTAAGGGGGGTGCTGCAAGCATAGCTGCGGGGCTGGCTGGACAACCAGGGGCCGCTCCGCCTCCTGCTGCCTCTGCTGCTGCTGCCGCCGCCGCTGCTGCTGCTGCTGCTACTGCTGCTGCAGCTGGCTGGCTGGAGGAGGGCGTGGAGCAGTGACAGGGGCAGGCGTCAGTGTGGGATGGAGGCAGGGGGAGGTGGGGGGATGCGGAGAGGGGGAGGGTGCTGGTGTCAGGGGCAGAGGGGGCGGCAGGGTGCAAGGCACATGGGGCCAGAGGGGTCTGGGCAGGATTTGACCCGGGCAGCAGACCTCCCACTGATGCAGGAGCAACGGAGTCAGGGCCAGCTGCTGTCTCTGCTGCTGCTGCTGCCGCCACCCCTCCTGCCAAAACTGACGCAGCTGCTCCTGAGTCTGGGGCTGTTTCTGCTGTTTGTCCAGCGATCTCCAGACGAGGGCCAGTGCGAGGTGCATGAGCGCCCTGCTTCCTTTCCACCCTCACCCTTGACCCTGACCGTGACCTTGACCCTGGACCAGACCCTGACCCTGACCCTGACCTTGACCTTGGTCGTGGCTCTAGCCCTGGCCCCGAGCCTGGCCCTGACCCTGACCTCACACCCTCTAGGAACACGAATTCATCTGTTCTGAGGCGTTTGAAGTGAAGATCACTGGGTCCAGCCCCAGACTGCGTGCAGTCGCCCAGGGACCCTTGCCCTGCCCCTGGCACCTCACAGACCAGCCCTGTGCCTGGCAGTGGGCGCAGTGGTGTTGTCGGGGCAGAGGGCCCCCATGCCTGCTGCCTGCTGCCTGGCTGTTCAGGTCTTGCTGCGCCGGCTTTGCCTGACTCGCGCCCAGAGGCCGCATGGCAAGCGGCGTGCATGGTGGCGCCTGCATGGGCTGCATGGGCGCATGGAGGGGGGGAGGCTTGGCTGCAGTCAGCAGACTCACCCAGGCCAGAGGTGAAGCCGCTGGCAAGGCAAGCCTGTGGGGTGGCCTCGCTGGCTGCTGACTGGGCGCACCTGGGAGAGGTGGCAGGCCAGGCCTGAGGGTGACACCCCCTGCTGCCCTGCTGCCGCATGGCCCTGCTAACACGCTGCCCACCACCACCACCACCACCCCCTCCCTCACCAGCTCCCCCCGGTGTGCTTTCACTCACACTGCTGCCAATAGCTCCTCCCTCCCCTCCCTCCCCTCCCGTTTCCCCCTCTGGCACCACAACCCACCCCTCCCTTGCCACAGCAACGTTTGGCCCTCCATCCTGGCTTTTCGAGTTGTCAACAAGCGTGTGTAAAGCCACAGGGCTGTCCCCAAGCCTCTCGCAGCCCCTCCCCCCAGCCTCCCTCCTTCCAGGGCCCCTCACAGCCGGCTGGCCCAACCACAAGCTAGGTATGGGGCCAGGGGCCACCAGTTCCCCCGCTCCTTCCTCCTGCTGCTTGATGCTGACAGGGGCGGCAAGCAGTTGGGAAGAGAGGGGCAGAGGGGCGGCGGGACTGCCGGGTAGGCTGCTGGCTTGCCTGCGGTTCTTTGTACTGGCCAACACCCGGGCAGCAGCCTGCAGACAGGCCAAGAGGTGGGCATCAGGTTTTGTTGCACAGGGTTTGTTTCAAGGGTTGGGTTGTACTCGAGTTTGGGTATGGGATCATGGTAGAGTGGTCCGCTCTCCCTGCCTCAGAGGCCCTGGACCCACCCCTGCTCAGAAGCCCTGCCCTTACGCCAGCAACCCTGATATGGGCCTTGCCCCTGGCCCTGCCTCTGCCCCTGCCCCTGGCCTTGCCCCTGGCCCTGGCCCTGACCCTACCCCTTGCCCTGTCCCTGTCCCTGCCTCTGCCCCTGCCCCTGGCCCTGGCCCTGACCCTGCCCCTTGCCCTGTCCCTGTCCCTGTCCCTGCCTCTGCCCCTGCCCCTGGCCCTGGCCCTGACCCTGCCCCTTGCCCTGTCCCTGTCCCTGTCCCTGCCCCTGTCCCTGTCCCTGCCCCTGTCCCTGTCCCTGCCCCTGTCCCTGCCCGTGGCCCTGCCCGTGGCCCTGCTTCAGCTCCTGCCCTCCTCCCCCTTCCGCCTGCTGCCTTCTATTGAAGCCCACCCTGCTACTCAGCGCCTTGGCCTGCTGGGCGAGGAGGGCGCTGCGGCGCGTCAGCGCTGCTATGCGGTTGTCCCTCTCCAGCAGCTGCTCGTGCTGGAGTGCCAGCTCCGCATACAGCTGCGGCCAGGGCCAGGGGCAGCGCTGCAACGATGTGATGAAACCAAGCATGCAAAGTCCAGGGCTACGTTGCATGCTTGCATGTCTTGACATGTGGGTCAGAAGGCAGGTATAGTCACACAACCCTTGCCATGCCTGCAGCTTTGCGCTGTCCCTCCCTCCGTCCTCCAGCCACCCCTGCTTGTACCGCTTCTTCACCCCCCGCCCTGCCCTGCTCCTCCAGCACCTGCCCCTGCTGCCTAGCGCCCCCTGCCCTTGCGGCCCCTGCTGCCTTGCACCCACTACCCAGCCCTGCCTTGAGCCCTGCTGCCCTGTGCCCCGCACCCCCGTCCCTGCCCTGCTTCCCCTGCGCCTGGCCCCGCTGCCTTGCAACCTGCCCACTACCCAGGAGCTCACCGAGGCCATCATCTGCAGGAAGTAGTCGCGGCCATAGTCAATGAGCAGCTCAGTGTCCTGGGGCACGGCGCAGGTGGTGATGATGACCAGGTAGGGCTCGTCGCGGCCCTTGCGGTTGTCGCGAACCTCTGCAGAGTATGGCCAGTGAGAGGTCCTGAGGGCCAGGAGCCAGGGCAGGGGGACCTAGGTAGCTGCTGTCAGTGTGTGCAGCGGTCAGGTGGGCCTACAGCTGCTTCAGGTGGTGCAGTCAGCCAGAGCAGACTGCGCTTCAGTCGCTGGCAAGCCACCCACCAATCAGCCATCAAGCTGCTTGCTATGCCTGCTGCCTCTTTGAGTGTTCTCCCTATTTGAGTGTGACCTGTGCGCAAGGGTGCGGCGTTAAATCCCAGTGCTACTGCCCCGGCCCCTAGCCTGCTGGTGCCTCACCCCCAAGGTGAAGGCAGTGTGCCGGGTCCCCACCACGCACCAAGGTAGCGTGCATTCAGGGTTGGGCTGCGTCGCGGTCTTGTCAGGTCCTGATAGTGGTTCAACTCTCTCATGTCGTTGCCTAGCTCTGTGGCGTCTACTACCAGGAGGTTGTCCTTGCCCCAGCTGCCTATTTGCATGGAGTACCTGTGCATGCATGGAGTACCGGGGCACTGCTTGCATGTACAGTTGGGAACATTAAGGTCAGGGTCAGGGGCTTACACGCCCATGCATGGTTGGGGCCAGCACGCCTCCATGCAGCCCAGCTGTAAGCCGCCAGGGAAACCAGGTCCTGGCCGAGCAGCTGTCGCCAGCCACCAGGTCAGAACAGCACATGGAGCACACTGCCACTAAGGGTCTAGTGATGTAGCTGCCACCATGGTTGCGGTCACACCTTCAGCCCTCAGACTCCCACACTGCCCACATTCCTGCCCAGTCGCAGAAAGAAGAAAGAAAGAGAGAGAGAAAGAAAGAAAAGAAAAGAAAGAAAGGAAGGAAGGAAGGAAGGAAGGAAGGAAGAAAGAAAGAAAGAAAAGGAGGTGGGAAGGAAGGAAGAAAGAAAGGAAGCAGAAAGAAACAAAGACTAGGCCCTTGCCGTTGGGCGTGCATGAAGGGAGGAGGTTAGGCTCGGGGCACATAGCCCTTGCCACCCTCTTACCAGAGACAGGGTCAGGGTGGGGGGTGGGGGGTGGGGGGGAGGTTGCCAGGCTATACAGGGCGCACCCAGTGGCCATGTGAACACCCTCCCCCCAACCCAATCGCTCACTTGAAGTAGTTGCACTTTCCCAGGGCCAGGGCATTGAACTCATCGTCAGTCCTGGGGAAGTGGGTGCAAGCAAAGGGAGGATTTGAGGAAGGCTGGTGGCCACACAGAGCCAGGCAGGACAGCAAGCGGAGTGAGGGAGTGAGGGAGGGCTGTGTGGGTAACCAAGTCCAAATCAATGTTCAATGGCTAGTTCAAGCTCAAGTTCAATGCTAGTTCAATGGCTAGCAGGCGGTGTTCAATGGCTAGTTCAAGCTCAAGTTCAATGCTAGTTCAATGGCTAGCAGGCTGAGGACCATGCTCAGCATTCAGGATCCCTATTGGGGGGAAGGGGATGTGGCTGGGCAGGAGTGGAGGGGGGAGAAGGGGCAGATGTCTAGGTAGACGGACAAGGCAGCTGGGCGGTGTGCTATACCCCCATCTCGTCATGTGGAGTTATGAGTACAAGGCACATGGCTGTGTGGTGAGTGGGGTGTCATGACTCATAGGTGTGTGGCGGATAGGAGGGAGTGGTGAGGCCCAGGAGCACCGCGTCTGCCTCACCAGTACTTCCCGGTGTACACTCCCACTGCCTGGTACGCCTCAAAGTGCCTGCAGGCGGTTGCATGCCAGCAGCGACAAGCAGCAGGAGCAGCAGTGACGCCCCCCTGTGGCAGGTGTGGCAGACTATGCTGGTTGGTTGGGTGTCATGGCTTGCGGCATTATCACGGCCCAGCACCCTGGTGCTGCTCTGAATGTGGCCATAGGTGCCTTACAGGACGTGCAGTGTCATGCCTGGCTGCAGCACCACAGCTTGAGATGCATCTCTGCACACAGTGCTGACAGGCTGTTGGCATGCCGTGCAGTTCAACGCACACTGTGCTGCAGGCCTTACTCCACCACCAGCTGGGCTTCATGCCCACGTTATGTGTGCTGTAGGCTTCCTCTCCTACTCTCTGCTTGCTGCAATGGGTACTGAACGACCAATCAATGTGGCAATATGCTTCCTACCCGCGTCTCTGATTTCGTTGGGACAGGTTTGCCTGGCTGCCCGCTGGCTTGCTTGGCTGGCTTCTAGTTGCGTTGTTAGGCCGCCCGCTGCCCTGTTTGGCTGTATGTTTCTTTGTTTGGCCACCCGCTGCCATGCTGGGAGCTGGCTGCCCTGGGTACAAGGCATGCACCATCATGCTTGAGGGCAGGCAAGGCCAGGACCTGGTAGGGGATGAGCTCACCAGCCCTCAACTGCCCTGCACATGCCTGGGGACTTAGGTTAACCAACACTTGTCAAAACCTCGGACCTTGAACATAATGTAGGGCTAAGCAGGTGTAGATCCTGGCAATGCTATGCGGCCTACCTAGCCGCTGCCAACCCATCCCTGCGCACCGCTTAGTGAAGACGCCACACGTGCTGAGACGCAGCCCTTTGGCACGGCGCACATGGTGGCTGTCGTCTTTGATCGGTCGGGCCTCTGCACTCATGGGCCTGCCTCCCAGCAGGTCATCTATCACCTGTGACTTGCAAACAGATGCAATGGTGTACATGGCCGGTATTGGACATCAACGTCTGAGCTCGCCTGTTTTTTGAGCTAGCGCGCCCCGTACGACTTCTGCTCACAGACCTGCGTCACGCTCTTCCGCAAGGCATCTCTAGCAGCGTCATCCCTGGCAGACACGTCCCGGAGCTTCTCCACCCTCTCCGGCAATATCACGCGCAGTGGCAATGCTGAAGTATCGCGCTGAAGGAGCCACGCTTTTACACCTTCAGAGTGCACAACCGTGCAGGCATGATCTAAATAAATAGAGTCTGGCGTACAATCAGGCATGAGGCGCACATGCGTCACACAGGGAGCTCGTGCAAGTGAACCAAGGCAGTACAGAAACGATAAAGTGCTGAGTGTGATACTGTGACGTATGAGTCGAGCGCTCCCGTACGAACCTAGACGGGTTGCTCAAGCGATGACATATGCCATGCGCCCTATCATCGACGGCGGAGCGCTGACTTGCAAATGCTATAGCCAACATTTTCATCTCCAACTCAGTCTATCTGTAACCACCCACACTGATGCTTCCCAACATAGCATGTGGTTAGGCCTCCGATGATTGTTTTCATGACTTCTCCAAACTTGAGTTTAGGTAAATTGTCGAAATGCATTTAACAGCAAAAAACTTGATAGACCCAAACTGCTGTGTCTGTACACAACGCACCTTCCACCTAACATCGGAACACAAGGATTGGACGAGCAACTCAGAGGCAGGAAGCTTGTGCGACTGTCGAAGCTTGTGCGTTCCAGAAAGCTGAGCGACGCAGCAGCATAGAAAGGAAAGCAAGCCCGGAGAGCAACCGACCGCCGACAAAACCGGCTCTCGCCGTCGGGCAAGTGCAAGGTAAGTGTGCAGTGAATCCCTGCGACTGTGCCAGTCGCACATCAGCACGCACAACTGCTCTTGTCCTTGCCATTTTCAGGTCATGGGGCGGCCAAGCTCAGGCACAGCAACCCCTAAAGCAAGGAAGGCTGGGCAAGCGCGGCTCTCAGGCTCGAAGAGCGTGGGCAAGCTGCCTGTTCAGGGCGGCATTTCCAAGCCAGGCCGCACCCCCACCACCCCAGCAGGCAGCAAGTCAGAGCGCAAACCAGCGCGACCCACCACACCCCAAGCCAACGGACACAAGTCTACCGCTGCATCTGCAGTTGCGGCCAAGTCAGCCAAGGGCAAAAAGGGAGCCAGTCTTGCTTCCAGCCCATCAGCGGGTTTAGGGGGCTTCTCAGACCACAATGCCAGCTGGCTGAAGCCCAGCCCTAAGGCCGCCCCTGGCCGCTCCCATGCCCCCTCCCACAATGGCAGTAAAAGCGCCCCCGGCACCCCTTCTAGGGGCCCAGGGGGGAAGCTGCCTGCTGCTCGGGGGGGACAGGGGTTGGGCAAGGGGGGGAGGGGCCCTGCCGGCAGCCAGTCAGTGGGTCCTGGAGGGCGGGGGGGCCTCAGGGCTGGGGGGGCAGCGGGGCATCGACAGGGTCAGGGCGTCAATGAGCTCAAGCCTGGCGCCAAAGCTGGCTCAGCGGCTGCTGCTGATAGTGCCGGTGTTGTGGCGGTGAAGGCTGGGCAGAAAGCAAGGGGAACGGCAGAGGAAGTGGATGAGGAGGGGGGGGAGTCTGAAGAGCTTGAGTTGATGGGAGACGAGTTTGACAGTGAAGAGATGGCCGCGCTGGGAGGGGGTGACAGCGACGACGAGGCTGGCGAGGCTGGCGAGGGGGAGGAGGAGGGGGAGGAGGAGGGGGAGGAGGAGGGGGAGGAGGAGGAGGAGGGGGAGGAGATGATGGAGGAAGGGGAAGCTGCTGCGGCGGCAGCAGCTGGCTTGAGGCTGCAGAGCGAAGCCGCCCACAGCGATCTGCTGGGCAGCAGTGATGATGACGGAGCGGGCGGGGAGGAGGGTCTGCACCTTCTGGGTAAGGCAGGGCCCTGGCGGCAGGCAGGCAGCATGGCTGTGCTGCCAGCATGGCAAAGAAGTGTTTTGAGCGCAACAGCTGGATGTTGTTGTGGCCTGGTGCACATAGCCACTTAGGGTGGCTCATGGCTCCCATGCCATGACATGCGTCATGGAGAACATGCGTCATGGAGAACAAGGCATGGTGCTGCACAGGCATGGGGCAGGCGCCTAGGTGTTGTTGTGGCCTGTTGCACCCAACCCACAGTGGGTCAGGGCAGGGCAGGTCAGGGCAGGCCAGGTGGTCAGAGGGCTGCCCTGCCCAGTCCCCTGCCCTGGCTGCCCTGGATCCACACCGCCTCTCATGGCGCTGGGTAGGTAGGTGCTGCCAGCATGTGCATCCAGCCATGCTTCCATGCTTGTCATGCTGCCGGCACCTGGCGCCCCCCCTGGCTTGCATCCACCCCTCCTTCCCTTGACACCCCCTTCCTCCCACCCCTTCCTTCCTGCCACTGTGTGGGTGTGTGGGTGTGTGGGGGTGTATGGGGGATCCCCCTGCCTCCCCTGCACCCAGCCATGCTTTTCGTGCTTGTCATGCTGTCAGCACCTGACACCCCCCCTTGCACCTAGCATCCACCCCTGCAAGCACCAGCCCTGCAAGGTGCAGCAGTCCAGTGCCCTGCCTCACTGCCGCTCCTCCCCGCCCTCTCCGTCTAGGGCCTGGTGGAGCTGCTGGGTGCCTGCATGGGGCAGCAGTCTGCCTCTGTGCATGGCTGTCAACGCCTGGCACCCCCCTGGCTATCATCCACCCCTCCCTCCCTGACCGCAAGTCGCAGCAGTTCAGGGCCTTGTGGGGCAATGCTGGTCGTGGCTGGCCGCCTGTCGCAGATGACAGTGAGGGGGAGGAGGAGGAAGAGGGGGAGCAGGGCAGCTCAGGAGGTGAAGATGGGAGCGAGGAGGAGGAAGATGAGGATGACATGACTGAAGCAGAGCGCCGCACTCTAGCTCTTGATCGCTTCAAGTGGGTCCTGCAGCTGTGCCCCGCTGCCTTTCACTGTACTCGCGCTTGCCATGGCACCCCCCCTAACGTGCCTATTTAGGCAATCCCCTGACGTGCTTATTTAGGCAACCCCCTAGCGTGCTTATTTTGGCAACCCCAGACAGCCCCACCCTTACTTGCATGGCCTTACTGGCCTGCATCTGATTGGCCAGAAGGGTGCCGGGTCGCCTGAGCAGGCTGTGTCATATGCCGCCTTGCTGTTTGCTTGCCAGCGTACTTGCCTTGACGCCTTCATCGATTGCTGCCTTGCTGTTGCCTTGCTGCCTTGATTCCTTGCCTGTTGCCTTGATTCCTTGCCCTTGGCTGGCAGCTTCACTTGCTTTGGCCACCAGCACAGCTCCAGCTGGCGACCCTTGCCTGACAATGAAGCTGCCTGCAAATCTAATCACAGAGGCCCTGCCTACCCTGCCTACCTTGCCTACCCTCCCTGCCTGCCCTGCCCGCCTGCCCCTTCCCCGACACCAGGAGCCAGCAAGTGAAGCTTGCAGCACAAGAGGCAGCAGACCTGGCTTCAGGCAAACAGGACATGGCCATCAACATCAGCGACACTGCGCTGCTAGAGGGGCAGGTGGGGCAGGCAGGGGGCGGGGGGCGGAGGGTGGGGCACGCAGGGGGCGGGGAGCGGAGGGTGGGGCAGGCAGGGGGCGGGGGGCGGAGGGTGGGGCAGGCAGGGGGCGAAATGCGGAGGGTGGGGCAGGCAGGGGGCGGGGGGCGGAGGGTGGGGCAGGCAGGGGGCGGGGGGCGGAGGGTGGGGCAGGCAGGGGGCGGGGGGCGGAATGCGGAGGGTGGGGCAGGCAGGGGGCGGGGGGCGGAGGGTGGGGCAGGCAGGGGGCGGGGGGCGGAGGGTGGGGCAGGCAGGGGGCGGGGGGCGGAGGGTGGGGCAGGCAGGGGGCGGGGGGCGGAATGCGGAGGGTGGGGCAGGCAGGGGGCGGGGGGCGGAATGCGGAGGGTGGGGCAGGCAGGGGGCGGGGGGCGGAGGGTGGGGCAGGCAGGGGGCGGGGGGCGGAGGGTGGGGCAGGCAGGGGGCGGGGGCAGAGGGTGGGGCAGGCCGGGGGCGGGGGCAGAGGGTGGCAGGAAACAGGGGGGTGGGCGGGGGCAGAGGGTGGTGCTGGGTGGGGTGGGGCGGGGGTGGAGGTGAGGAGGGGGCGGGTGCTGGGCAGAGTGGTTGGGGAGTGGTAGGGGAGGTCTGGGGGCATGGCGAGTGCGGGAGCAGCGCATGCTGAGCTAAGAGACGTACAAGCAGGAGAGAGTGGGGTGGGGTTGGAAGGGAGGGGCTGGTGGGGGGCAGGTGGGAGGGGAAGGTAGGGGGGCAGGTGGGAGGGGAAGGTAGGGGGGCAGGTGGGAGGGGAAGGTAGGGGGGCAGGTGGGAGGGGAAGGTAGGGGGGCAGGGGGGAGGGGAAGGTAGGGGGGCAGGTGGGAGGGGAAGGTAGGGGGGCAGGTGGGAGGGGAAGGTAGGGGGGCAGGGGGAGGGGCAGGTAGGGGGGCAGGGGGGAGGGGAAGGTGGGAAGGTGTGCAAAGTGAGAACGTGCTTGGGCATGGGGTGTGAACCTTCCACTTGGGTTCTCTTACTGACCACTGCCTGGTGAGGCAAAGGTAAAGGCTGGTGGGGGGCAGGTGGGAGGGGCAGGTAGGGGGGCAGGAGGGAGGGCAGGTGGGAAGGTATGCAAAGTGAGAGCGTGCTTGTGCACTGTGTGCACCTTCCACCTAGCAGGGACCTCTTCCTGGCCTCTGCCTATTGTCGCAGGTGGGAGGGGCAGGTAGGGGGGCAGGGGGGAGGGGAAGGTGGGAAGGTATGCAAAGTGACCTCTTCCTGGCCTCTGCCTGGTGTCGCAGGAGGTGAATGCTGCGGGGGCGCCTGATCTAGCGGCTGCCCAGCGGCGCATCAAAGAGGTGGTGGCGGTGCTGGAGAACTTCAGCCAGAGGCGGGACCCGGCTCGCTCCCGCACTGACTACCTGAACACGGTGAGGGGGGAGGCGGGGAGAGGAAAGGGGGGAGGGGGAGGGAACGAGAGAGGGGGAGGGGGGGGAGGAGGGAGGGAGGCATGGCATGAGGGAAGAGAGGGTGCAGGTAGGGGTGGGGGGAGGGAGGTGCAGGTAGGTGCAGGTGAGGGGGAGGCGGGAAAAGGGGAGGGGGAGGGGGAGAGGAGGGGGAGGAGGGGTTTCAGCTGCAGCCAGGGCCACAGAGTGTCAGCTGCAGCCAAAGAAACCAGCAGCAAGACCAACAGCAAGGGGATAATGGGACAAGGCTGGCAGCTCCATTGTGAGCAGGCAGGCTGGCCATAGACTTGTTGACCGGAAGGGAGGAGGGGAAGGGAGGGGCAGGTCGGCCTGTCCACAGCTCCTGGCTGCGGGTGGTGGCTGCAGCTGCGCCGTGACCTGGCGGCTTACTACGGCTACAACGAGTTCCTGCTGGACGCCCTGCTGGCCCTGTTCAGCCCTGCTGAGGCTGTGGAGCTGATGGAGGCAAACGAGGTTAGGCAGGGGGCAGGGGGTGGCAGCGGCAGCAGCAGAGGGTGTTCATCACCATAATCGTCATCACCATCACCATCACCATCATCATTGCATGGCATGTGCCTGTCAGCGTTGCCTCAACACCACCAGGCCTCAAGACTTAGAGGCTCTGAAAGGGGGTGGTGGCTGGTGGGAAATGGATAATAAGGTGGATGAGGTGAAGGAGGGGAGAGGGGGGCACATAGGTGCGTCAGGCACATAAACTCGAACACAACCTTGCTTGTGCCTAGGATTCATGCCACAGGCTAAAGACTGAAAGAGGTACCATTCAATCCTGCAAGCATGCAACCAATGCAATGAGGTTCATCAGAGTGTGTGGTGGTGGCTCCTGCTAAAGCCCAGCCACTTGCTGCTGCTGCTGCGCCCCTGCCCCTGCCCCTGCCCCTGCCCCTGCCCCTGCCCCTGCCCCTGCCCCTGCCCCTGCCCCTGCCCCTGCCCCTGCCCCTGCCCCTGCTCCTGCCCCTGCTGCCACTCTCCCCCTGCCCTGCCCCCCAGGTGCCCCGGCCCCTGACCCTGCGCTGCAACAGCCTGAAGGTGCGGCGCCGCGACCTGGCCATGGCCCTCATCAACAGGGGCGTCAACCTGGACCCCATTGGGCCCTGGAGCAAGGTGAGGGCCAGGGCCAGGGGCAGGGGCAGGGGCAGGGGCAGGGGCAGGGGCAGGGGCAGGGGCAGGGGCAGGGGCAGGGGCAGGGGCAGGGGCAGGGGCAGGGGCAGGGGCAGGGGCAGGGGCAGGGGCAGGGGCAGGGGCAGGGGCAGGGGCAGGGGCAGGGGCAGGGGCAGGGGCAGGGGCAGGGGCAGGGGCAGGGGCAGGGCCAGGGCCAGGGCCAGGGGCAGGGGCTGGGGCTGGGGCTGGGGCTGGGGCTGGGGCTGGGGCTGGGGCTGGGGCTGGGGCTGGGGCAGGGGCAGGGGCAGGGGCAGGGGCAGGGGCAGGGGCAGGGGCTGGGGCTGGGGCTTTAGGTGCGG
>JASKMD010000015.1:7643625-7734224 GCA_030144725.1 Haematococcus lacustris
GACGTCCACTGGGCACTGTCCCTTAGCTGCAGCTGCCTGTGCTGACACCACAGATGGCCACCACAGTGGCGATGGTGAGGCCATGCTGCCCAGCAGCAGCCATGACACAGCTGAGCAAGACAGTAACACCCAGGAGTATAACCAGGTCGGCAGGCTGCTCCCGGATGCTGGCAGCAATGCCTGGTGCGCTGACAGCAGCGAAGGGGGACCAAGGCGGGCTGAACCAGATGTGGCTAGGCACGTACTTGGCGTGCAATCCGGAAGAGCAATAGAGGAGGAGGAAAAAGCAGGGGAGGGGCAGCCGGGTATGAATCCTGCAAGCTGGCCGCCATCAATCCAGGCCACCAGGCAGCCGGCTGTGTCCAGCCACAGGCAGAGGCTGCAGCTATTGCTGTCACAACAGCGCTGCGCTGCACCGTCTGAGTGTGCTGCCTCTGCTGCGGCCAGCTGGGATGATTAGGAGCAGCAGCTGGGGTGTGGAGAGCAGGGCCCTCACCACCAGCACCAGCTAACCTGGCAGCTACTACATGTTAATACATGGTGGTAATACATGGTGGCTTATACACACGACATCAGTGACGAAGATGGCAAGGCCTGGCAAGGGTCAGAGCAATGTGGGTGGTGAGAGGGTTTCGAGTGCATCGATGCGTCTGGATGCGCCAGGCGACACAGCATGGGGCAAGGGCCTGGCACAGCAGTCTGGAGGCGCAGGGCTGTGGCTGGTAAGGCCAGCTGGCCCTGTGCAGCCTGGCCCTCAGGGGTGCCTGTGGAGGGCTGGCAGCCTGCTGGAGCTGCGGGGGCTGGGCCACTGCCTCACCTGCACCTGGGGAGCCTGCCTGGGGTGCAGGTGTGTCCCCCTTGGGCTGACTGTATGCATTGGGGTGATGGACCTACTTGTGAAGCCATCACAGGTGCACACCTCCTTACCACCACCCAATTGCAGCCTTCTCTTGCCCCTGGTAGAGTGGCACAGTGGCCAGTGGGGCAGCAGTTGACACCAGGTCACCCCCGCCATTGGCTGCACCACTCCGACCGGTCTTTAAGAGTTTTACAGCGATTCTTGCGCAGGGCGGTGCAGCTCATCAAAGCGAAGCTAGCGGGCTGCTCGGGCTGATGTGCACCTGTGCCGGGGCGGGCGGGGGTGCTGAGAGATTAGGTCGAATTGTGTCGGGAATAGCACGCTGTAATCAGAGAACAGCTATCGCGCTCAGCGGCCCTGCTCTTCAAATGTTTGAATTTTCGTCGGGCGCAGTACTGGGTACTTATAGGTGGGGCCCGAACGAGATTTTGAACCACATACACGGGTGACGTGTGACGCTGGGTCGAACAAGACAAAACGATGGGAGGTGGGGCTGCTAGGCAATAGATGCTGCAGTTACTACTGGTTCAGCCTGCTGGGAGCATGTAATAGCACCCAGCAGGTGCAGGCAGCAAGGGGTTGGGGCTGCTAGGCAGTAGCAGCAGCTGTTGTTGCTGCTTAAGCCTGCTAGAACAAGGTTGCAAGTGCAGGCAGCACAAAGGTGGGGATGCTGGGCAGCATCAGAAGCTGCTACTGATGGGTCAGCCTCCCTGACATGTGTTCATTACCCCCCCTGACATGTGTTCTAGTGCTAGTGCTAGTGCTGATGGCATGTTTAAGAGTGGTGGTATGGCTTGTGGCTGTCCCTGCACCCGAACAGCGTGCAACTCGTGTCACGCCACCCCATGTCAAATTTCCTCGATGTGGGCATTTTTCTCGGCCGGTTATCTTAGATAACTTATCTATCCAACCAGGACGTCGATTGATGGACTGCAAGTTCTGTGCGGCTCCTTGTGTGGTACTTTATACTTTCTGGAAGACAGAAACGCGTTGCCTTCATATGCCGTTTCATGTGTAAGCGGTACACATAGTTAACAGCTCAGTTTTTGCATCTTTTTGACTGATTCTAGCTGCGTTTGGCTGCATAAGAACCACAAACACCGATGTGGAAACCATTTTGCATTGCTGTCACATGTGGACTGAACCCGTGTTGAAGAATGCGATAATTAGCGCTGTTGCATGCTGGTTTGAAAAACAGTTTGGATGCGCCATTCATGCCGCGTTGGGTCCAGGCTGCCTCTAGAGGTCGCCAAGAGTGTCTGAGTGGCGTCAGAACACGTCGCGTGTTGGGGGCCAGCCACCCGGCAAACCGCTGGGGCTGGCTGCACTCTAGTCAGGCCATCGCCAGCTCATCGCGCCGATCGACGGCCTCATCCGTGCAAAAATGAGTTAGATGTTATGTCTTGAGCCATGGGCGGGGTGCAGCCAATGGCGGGGGTGACCACCAGGCTTGCATAGCTCAGCTACGAACACACGTTTGCGTACGATTGCAGTCTCGTTTCAGTCTGACAGCCAGCAAGCCCCTTGTGTCGAGAAAGGTGTAGGTGATAGTGACCGACACTGCTTGCCTGGTAGCGATGTGGCTTGACACTCCGGGAAATCAAGGCCGAGACGACAGTTTCCGCTGAGGTACTAGGTAGAAAAGAAGCACAGGACGATGCACTTGACTGCACCCCTCCTTATCCCCATTGAACTCAGGATGTCCCAACATGGGGTTGGTAATCTTCATGCAAGTGCGGCGTGAGGAGGCAGCAGCAGCTATGGCCCGACGGATAGCAAAGGCGGAGATGAAAGCAGCAGCAGCAACTCATAGAATGGGACAGGTGGTGGTTGATGTGGGGGACCATGAGGGGCAGCATAGACTGTCTACAGCATATGCTCTGACCTATGATGGGCGCGATTACAGCCACACCACTGTCCAGGAGGCTGAGAAGCTATCTGTCAGGGAGTTGCAAGCTTACCTTCGCTTCCACCAGCAGGAGCTTATGAAGGGGTGGCTGAAGCCCAAGCTGAAGGGTCTTGTCATGGCCCATATCTGCAACACAGTAGCCGCCCCTGACCTGCCCACCCCTCCTGCTGCACCCCCCTGGCAGCAGCAGGCAGCTGGTGTTGGTGCTGCCCCTGGGCTGCCCACCCCTCCTGCTGCACCCCCCTGGCAGCAGCAGGCAGCTGGTGCTGGTGCTGCCCCTGGGCTGCCCACCCCTCCTGCTGCACCCCCCTGGCAGCAGCAGGCAGCTGGTGCTGGTGCCGCCCCTGACCTGCCTCCCCCTCCTGCTGCACCCCCCTGGCAGCAGCAGACAGCTGGTGCTGGTGCTGCCCCTGGGCTGCCCCCCCCTCCAGCTGCACCCCCCTGGCAGCAGCAGACAGCTAGTGCTGGTGCTGCCCCTGGGCTGCCCACCCCTCCAGCTGAGCAGCAGGGGGTCAGGGCGGAGCTGGACACAAGCTGGACACGCAAGCGGAGGGCGGGCGGGAGGGATCCGACCCAACATGTCGAGCAAGGTAACGTAGCAATGTCCTACACACCTGGAGTGGCCTTACCGAGTGGCCTGGTAGTAGGTACTACTCACGAAGCGGTCAAGCAATGCAGCAGCCTTGTATACTTCCGAGCATGGGTGGAGGGGCGTCGTTACATCGGTTTGGCGTGCCATGTGCATTGTTTTGACTGCGGCGACTGTCCCTGACTGTTTGCAGAGACTACTAGGCCACGTCGGTCGCGGCGGTCGGTCGCGGCGAGGCCCGCATGAGCAAAGCTGGCATGGATTTGAATGTCAAGATTTGAGCCGCCATAGCACCCAGCACACTGCACAGTATTTAATGTTACAAGGTGCACCGCATAGCTGACAGAGTCCTCTATCCAGGGATGTGCGAAACACAAATAGAAACCACGTGGCTGAGACGCGGCGTCGTTTTGATTACCAGGGGTCGGTTTCCTATCATTTCCTGTCATTTTTTGCTAGTTGGGGTCGCCTGAATTGAACCCCGCCCCGTCAGGGCCCCTCCCGTAGACCAGCCACAGGGAGTGTGTATGACACCACTGTGACCCTGTATCCCAACACTAGCTGTGCCCACAATGCCGCCCCGTGCACCCTGCCCCCTCAGCACCCTATTGTTGCCACGGAGGCGCTGACCTACCTATGTGGTCTGATGTAATGGCCAGGTGGTGACGAAGCCATGAGCAGGGCAGTGGTTGGGCCAGGGGTGCGGGGAGTTTTCCGCGACACAGTGGCCATCTGTATGCCTGTAGGGAGCGCAATCTAGTCGAGATCTAGACGAGGTCTAGACAAATACCCTCTCAATTTGACTAGACTAGACGGTTTTTTTTAAGTTCTGCCATGGGATGAATTCACTCCGCCCACTCAACTAGTCGCAGGCAGGCTAGGTGCATCTATCTGCCCGCCTGCGTGCAAGGCACTATGTAACAATTGTGTTTGTAAGGTCAGAATGCATGTTTGGCTGAGGCATAAGTGCCGCCAAGCATGCTGAGTTGTGCGGCTATGGAGAGCGAGTGTCTACGTACTCATCGACAGTCTCGGAGTCATGTAGTGGTAATACAGTGTACTTACATCGTGACGACGTCGTAAAGAACTAAATCATGAAGAGGATAATAGTCATTGCAAACATTGTAGTCTCTAAAACGTTGAGTGTCAGGATTACTACACACTACGAGTTGGGGAAGTGATGGTGGCCTGCAGTGATTGTACTAGAAGGTGGTGGTGGCTGCCTACTCGCCCATGCGCGCGAGGAGCTGAGCCTCAGTGTTGTGGCGAGCACCCAGCCCAGCGTTGGCCTTGATATAGATGAGCATCTTGGCGCGCTCTAGGGTGAGCCTGGTGCGGGCGGATGTGAACAACCTGCCCCAAGCTGACCAATTGCGCTCTGATGCAGCCGAGGTGGCATGCACACCCAAGAGCCGTGGGGGCCTGCCTTGCCCCAAAAGGCTCGCCGCATGCTGACTGGCTCCACGGCTACCCTGCCAGCTGCATCTGGTGGCTTGGGGGCAAGCAGAGCTGCGAACCTCTCCAGCTCACTGTCCCCCCAACCACCAAGCTGCAGCACATCTACCTCCCGCTGCACTGCTTGTCCTGGCTGTCAGTGAGGTCTGGCCGCAAATGCTTGCTGAGGCGCGCCACCATGGTGATGGCGTCCTCCTTCTCCTGTGGTGACAGCAGCCCAAAGGGGGGCTGGGGAGATGCGTTGAGATTGTCCTTGGGCGGGGCAAAGTTCACGCCGTCTAGCACGTAGGCGGCTGGCATGACCGGCCAGTAACCCTTGGCCAGCCGCTCCCGCAACAAGTCTAGCACGCCCAGTGTCCACTGCGGGTTGTCACGCGACACCTCAAGCACCCACTCCTCCACGGTGATTTGTACAAGTGCAGGCGGGGCTAAGCATGGCCTGTGTGTGCGGCTGCAGGCCGGGCGGAGCATGCTTGCCAATTGTACATGTTGTGCGCATGCTGGCTGTGACAGATGTGCAGCTATGCATGCATCACCTTCAACAAGGTGCGCCAGATGGGAAGTAGCTGGCTGAGGTAGGGATAGTCAGCCTCCAGCTTGTGGGTGAAGTCGCAAATAGGCTTTAAGAGCTTGATGACCGCGCGCAGCAACTTCCACCACTCCGCTGCTATATGGCATGGCAAAGGCAGCCAACGCACCAGCAACACCAGCAGCTTTGGCTAGGCCCAACCCTGCCGTGCACCATGTGCTTACCACCACCACTACACCCCATGTGCTTACCACCCCTTCCCCTCCCCTCCCCTCTCCTCCCCTCCCAGCTCACGTCGCATCAGGTTGTCAAAAACATCAGAGTTCCTGCTCGCCTTCTTCAGCTCAGGCCACTCCTCTGACTCCACAAGGCCACGGAGAGAGTCATGCAGTTCCAGCACATCCTCAGCCATGAACACGTTGTTGGAGAAGCGGGTGGGGTCGTGTGCCCGCACCGTCTTTTTAGGCTTTTGGCGCTGCTGCTGCTGCTGCTTAAACAAGCCCCCCCTTATGGCAGAGCAGTCACCGAGCACAATCTGCGACACCTCCCCCAACAGTTGGGACACATAAGGTGCCATGAGCTTGGAAGCAGCAGGGTGGGCAGGGTAGGCCTCGCTGCAGCTGGTACTGCAGTTGTTGCAGCGGGGGCCAGCAGGAAGCCTGGGCGGGTGGGCTCTGCATTGGCAGGGGTGCCAGGGGAGTCTGCCCCGCCTAAGCCACCCGCCAGCCATCCCCGCCCTAGGGCAACCCAGCCACACCCTGCATTGGCGAAGTGCGCAGCAAAGAGAGACCCTGCACCATGTGCTGACCATGCTATTGCTGCTCCCCCAGCCTCTCCCCTTGCTGCTGCAGCTGCTGACCCTGCCCTTGCCAGGGGATAGGCGTAGGCCGTGGTAGATGCTGCAGAAGCTGCTCGATAGGCACACCATGACTCAGGAGCTCAGCAATGGCTGCTCCATGTGCTGTTGTGAGCTGCTGCACCTGGCCATGCGGGTGCGCCATGCCCGGCTGTTGCACCTGGCCTGGCTGCTGCGCTGTGCCCGGCTGCTGCACCTGGCCTGGCTGCTGCTGCAGCAGCATGGCCTGCTGTTGCTGCTGCTGTCGCTGAGCCTGAGCCCGGCGCTCCTCAGCTAGGGCAAGGGCTTGCAGCTCCTGCCCTGTGCAAGGCTTGGAAAAGTCCTTCGCCCCCAAGTTAAGCCAGTTAAGCCCCCAAGTTAAGCCCCCAAGTTAAGCAAGTTAAGCCCCCAAGTTAAGCCCCCAAGTTAAGCAAGTTAAGCCAGATGAGCTGAGTGACCCAAAATTACCTGAGTATGGCATCACTCATTTGGTGATCAACACCTGCAGCAGGTCCTTGATGCCC
This sequence comes from Haematococcus lacustris, assembly GCA_030144725.1. Lineage (NCBI taxonomy): Eukaryota > Viridiplantae > Chlorophyta > Chlorophyceae > Chlamydomonadales > Haematococcaceae > Haematococcus > Haematococcus lacustris. The sequence continues at coordinate 7,650,326 of JASKMD010000015.1, forward strand.
ACAGCATCCTTCTTGAGATCAGAGACGTCCTTGACATCGTGGAAGATGCGCCCGCCGTCAGGGAGCAGGGAGCTGAAGTCCATGAGGGAGGCTCCAAGCTGGGCGTACTTGTTCTTGTAGCCGTCAGACACCCCCATGGCAACGGTCTGCATGGAGTGCAACAGGTTCCACGGAGGGGTTGCAGCTGAGTAATGGCAACCGTGCAGGCAGCAACGTGCAGGCAGCAGCGTGCAGGCAGCAGCTAGGTGGCTGGCTGGCTGGCTGGCTGGCTGGCTGGCTGGCTGGCTGGCTGGCTGGCTGGCTGGCTGGCTGGCTGGCTGGCTGGCTGGCTGGCTGGCTGGCTGGCTGGCTGGCTGGCTGGCTGGCTGGCTGGCTGGCTGGCTGGCTGGCTGGCTGGCTGGCTGGCTGGCTGGCTGGCTGGCTGGCTGGCTGGCTGGCTGGCTGGCTGGCTGGCTGGCTGGCTGGCTGGCTGGCTGGCTGGCTGGCTGGCTGGCTGGCTGGCTGGCTGGCTGGCTGGCTGGCTGGCTGGCTGGCTGGCTGGCTGGCTGGCTGGCTGGCTGGCTGGCTGGCTGGCTGGCTGGCTGGCTGGCTGGCTGGCTGGCTGGCTGGCTGGCTGGCTGGCTGGCTGGCTGGCTGGCTGGCTGGCTGGCTGGCTGGCTGGCTGGCTGGCTGGCTGGCTGGCTGGCTGCCTCCATCTCCAGCTCCAGCTTTGTACTTACGTTTGTCACCTCCAGTTCTGCCACCTGCTTCGCCACCTTTCGCTGGACTTCCTGGTACCGCAACAGCAGCTGAGAGGTTAGCAAAGACCTCTCGCTCATCATGCCAATGCCAGCCAGTGCGAAGGCGTCTCGCAGCCATGGATTGTCCACCTGAAGTCAGCGAGCAAGATGCCTGTAGGCAGGCTCTCTCTGCATGCCTCACACACATGCATACCTTAGCAAGCGGGATTTCTGCATCGATAAACCACATATGGATCCTTCGCCAAAACTCAGTCATGATGTTAGCAGGCATGCGCTGGGCTGGGTTCCAGCACGCAGTTATGCGCTCAAAGCATCTGTAGCGTCTTGTCCTGAGCGGGGCCGCTTGTTGCACTGGTGCTTCCTTGAGTCACTCAAGTTGCCACAGGAGAGGGCAGTCATTGCGAACCGCCTTGATCGCCCAACAACCGCCCAACAACCTCGATGCTGTACTTTTGCGCATACACGCTGTTGGCGTGTGCCTGGACAATTTCCTCAAGCGTCAGGACTTTCTTGTTGTATCGGTGAGTTCGGGGGGCTGAAGCGGGAGAGGGGCCTCTGGCTCCATTTAGCGATTCAGACGCTGCTGGGCCTGTCCGGGCATGTCTATGCAAACCAACTTTAACCGCCAACCCAGGCAGCATATCATTCGCTGAGCGGCGCCACAACGTCTCCACAGGTGCCTTTAGCAGGTGCGCTATTCAAAAGGCTCATCTCGAGTCCATCTCGACCGTCTAGTCGAGTCGAGTCAGAACTCGACTCGAATTGCGAGTCGAGACGTCTCGTCTAGTCGAGTTGCGCTCCTTATATGCCTGCTTCACATGAGGATTGATAATGTATTTTCACCGCTACTAAAGGTCAGCCTGGCACAGCTGCGTTGCTCACTTGGCGTTGCGGTTTTGGCGAGACGGTTCTGTAGCTTGATGCGCTGATCCTGCCATGCGGTCACTGCTGCACTCCCAACTTGGGTTTTGCATCGGCTGGGGTTTCCGACCTGGTAGCCTCCAGCGCAGCCCTGCGCCCCTGCCTGCTGCCCTGGCTACCCAACACACCGTCGCGGACTCTCGTCGCGTCAGCACACAGTGAGTAATGCAGCCTGCTGGGCCCACCAGCTGCCAGCATTCACTGCTGTTATGTGGCAGCACAGCCACTGCCACTGCTGCCTGCCATCTACCTAGCTAGCAGTACACAAGGTTAAGGACCTGGCCCTTCCCTCCCTGCCTCGCAGCCCTGCGCCAGTATGACCCGGCACCCCGACCCAAGCAGGACCTGGAGCAGCTGGTGTCAGCAGTGGAGGAGCTGCCCTTCCTCAGCAGCAGCAGCCAGGTGGAGCAGACGTCACAGCTGCTGTGGTGCTTTGCAGACTGGGCCAGGCAGCCGGAGAACAGCAGAGCCCTCCTGACCCAGGCCCAGTGCAATGCAATGATGGCCCTGCTGCAGTGCATGGCTGTAGGGGCTAGGGCTGGCAAGGCTGGTAACCCTCCTGCACTTCCATCATCGAGCAATTTGATGCTCGCCAGCTGAGCAGGGCAGCATGGTCCCTGGGCAAGCTCAAGCCCCACCTTCCTGCTGCCGCTGTCACCTCAGCCTACACAGCCCTTGCCAGCCACAGTACCAGCAGTGAGGCCATGAAGAGGGGCAGCTGGCGTGACTGGAGCACTCTGCTGCATGGCCTGGCCACAGCTGGCATGCAGTGCAAGAACAGCCCAGACCTGACCAGGCTGTGTGACCAGGCAGTGCAGCTGCTGCCTGACAAGCTGGCCTTGGGTGCTGTTGGCCAGGACATCAGCATGACACTGTGGGCCATGGCCAAGTTAGACTACACAGGCAGTGCCCAGCCCCTGCTGCAGTCAGTCACAGCTGCCATCAGCCAGGGTGGTGTCATGAGGGATGCCAAACCTCAAGCCTGGGCCAACCTGATCTGGGCTACCAGCAAGCTGCCTGACTGCAGGGAGGAGGCAAGGCAGCTGCTGGACCAGTTTGCGGCCAGGGCACAAGCTGTCGTGACAAGAAGGTCTTCAGGCAACTGGCTGAGCGGGCAGCACAGACACAACAGGCAGTCAATGGCCAAGATTTGGCCAACAGCCTGTATGGCCTGGCCCGCCTTGGCTACCTGGACAGCTCAGTGCGCAGCCTGGCAGCAGAGGTGGCCAAGGCAGACCTGGCAGCCTTCACCACCCAGGCTATCACAAACCTGCTGTATGCCAGGAGCATGTTCCTTGCCCTGTCCATCCACCGGGCAGTGTCATCAGGTCACAGCCAGCTGGCCAGTGAGCCGCAGCTGAACAGCATGGCAGCAGCACTGTGGAGGGAGTGCAGCAGGAGGGGAAATGGTCATGTGCAATGGGCGGGACTGGAATACACTCAGCTGTGCGCTGCTAGTCAGTGGCTGCATGCTTGCACTGGAGGCCAGATATCCCTGGCAGCATCAACAGCATTGCAACAGCTGGTTGCCAAGGCTGCAGCTTTTGAGATTAGCAGCATCAAGAAGGTGCAGAATGCAGTACGGCAGTTAAACTGTCGTCAGCTGGTGCAAGCCCTGGCAGCTGCAGGACATCAAGAGCCTCAGCAGGCGTCACTTAGCCAGGTCGGCACCTTCTGTGCTTTGCTGCGGGTAGGGATGGAGCTGGGGCTGACCCGGGGCATATCAGTGGATCAAACTTCTCATACAATGCGTGATGGCAGCATGTCAGGGGTGGTGGCTCATGTCAAGCTGCAGCAGCTGACCCATTTTGATGCAGGGGTGGTAGTCAACAAAGCAGTCTTCGATCAGCTGGCCAGTGACAGTGAGCGGGCAGCCTTCATGCGTGAGCAGGTGCGGGCCAGCCTGCCTGAGGCTGAGGCGTGGCGGCAGCTGCTGCAGGCAGGTGGGGGGCACTGTGCTGGCCAGGTGGAGGCACCAGCTGCAGCCACACCAGCAGCTCAGCAGCAGCAGGCAGTCAGCGTGTCAGCTGGGCATCAGGCAAGGCAGCAGGGCGCACTGCCCCTGCCAGCTGCCCAGGCCAAGAGTGCAGGCGCGCTCCCATCACAGCGGGCAGGCCAGGCACCAGGGCTGATGCCACGCCCAGTGCGCTTTAAGGTGTGAGTTTTCATGCGGTGGCGGTACACTGGAAGTGGCATGTGCCTGCCTGCCAGGTGACCTGGGAGAAGCATTTGCCGCCAGCCTGCCAGGGCCCAGCCCTCAGTGCAGCCAGGAGCCCGCCTGTCAATGCCCAGCCCCTAGCAGGCAACTCACATGCTGGTTGGCAGCCCCTGCCTGCTAGCGACCAGCAACTCCTTGCACCTGGCAGCAGAGATGATGTGGTGATGTGGTGGCTCAGGCAATGGATGTGACACGCTGTGACAGTGGCCAGCAGGGGCCAGGAGGCAGCGCAGTTGCTACAAGGAGCGGCGTGGGGTTCGGACGCCCCCAACATGGGGTTGGCGACAAGTCATTTTTCAATACTTCATCTTCTTCAATAGCGTTTGGGCGTACCCTACTCGATAGTGCACCAGTGCACCAGGGCTGATGCCACGCCCTGTGCGGCCAAGGGTGTGAGTCATGAGTAAATGGTGCAGGAGGTGTAGGTAGTAGGGGCAGCTGCGACTGGGTGGCTAAGGTGCTGGTCTGGCCTGGTCTGGCCTGGATGTGTGGCTGGGCTGGGCTGTACTATGCTAGTGTTGTCCCGCCGGCCTAGGCAAGAGAGGGAGAAAAGGAAGCACCCTGCCACTGAGCCTGGCTGGGGGCCATCCAGTCCCAGGAGCTGCCATGCGGTGGCGGATTTGGGTATGGCTATGGTGTTAATGGTGTGCTGGTTGGTTTCTAATGGTTGGTTGATTAGTTGCCATGATTTCAACAGTGGCCTGGCCGTGCGTTCAAAGGGATGAAATGGGTTGCTACAGTTTGTGTGTGGTCATGGTGTGGTTGGGTGTGGTGGTCGTTTGCTGCAGTACTGAAAGTGGTGTAGCTCAGTTGCAGTGCAGCAGCAGTGCGAGTACACAAGCAACACAAGGCACAAGTGAGGCACTGCGGCTGACTGCCTCCTGCACAGTTCATTGTACCAGGTGCACATCGCAATACCATACTGGCAATGAGAGGACAAATATCAAACCTTCTTTGTAAGGTAAGAGACCCAACAAATGTGTGTCTTGACCGCTTCCACAGCGGCCAGCATGTGTGTGCCACGGTCACTGCCTGTAACGGCCAGTGCAGCAGTCATCCAGCCATTGCCAGGTGTGACCAGGTGTGGTGAACAGCAACAGCTCATCAGCCCAGAGGTGGCATGTGTGCTGTGCTGCAGCAAGAGGCGCTGCATGGTGGTATCATTGACCGCTGCCACAGTGCACCAAAGCCATGAGACCAGCAGCTTGGAGGAGGTCACACTGGGGGTAGAGCTGGCTCCTCGTTCTGTGGCTGCAGGCCACCAGCCACTCTGACGTCCCTGCCACCCTCACCCTAAGCCTAAGAGACAGTTCGTGCATCACGCTACATCCCAGTGATGTTCGATAGCCAAAGCCAGTGGCGCAGCTCATGCCACAGGTGCCACGGAGTATGGTCAGCTGACGATGGAATTGCAGAGCAGTGGAAACGTACAGAACCAGTAAGTGCATGCAGAGGGTCGTTAGTGCATGGAAAGATGAGAAAGATGATCGGAAGGTCAGTGCATGGCGCCTGGGGTGATCGTGTCGTCCTGCGGAGCGTATCACCCGTGCCGTCTCAGACATGACTAGTCTCAAGCTGGGCAGCGACGAGGCAGTGATTCGGGAATGCGATACCCGTGAACCTACTCCTTAGCGCCTGACGCCCCTCGACGCCGCTTCCTGCCATGCGCTCGCTTCTGCATGAGCTCACTTGCTCGCCACGACCTTGGCTTAGCATCGGCTGGGGGTTGAGACCGGCTGTCCTCACGGTGGCGGACCTGCCGTTGCGAACAACCAGCGCACCAGCACAAGGTGTGCGGTGCAGCCTACTGGTCAGCGTATGCGTACCAGCAGCCTAGCCAGGAGCAGGTGTCTTTATCAGTGCTGTTAAACGTAAACACATCACATGAGACAGGCACAAACGGTACACAACCCCTCCCTCTCTGCCTTGCAGCCCTGCGCCAGTATGACCCGCATCCCGGACCCAAGCAGGACATGGGGGAGCTGATCATAGCTATGGTGAAGTTGCCCTATCTTGACAACAGCACAAAAGTGGAGCAGACGTCACAGCTGCTGTGGCGCTCTGCAGACTGGGCAAGGCAGCCAGAGAACAGCATAGCCCACATGACCGAGTTCAAAAGCATTACAGTGTTGAAGCTGCTGCAGGGCACGGCTGGGGAGCCTTGGGGCGGCACAGCTGGGAACCCTCCTGCACCATTGAAGCAGTTTGATGCTTGCCAGCTGAGCATGGCAGCCTGGTCCCTGGGCAAGCTCAAGCCCCATCTCCCTGCTGCTGCTGTCACCACACGACCAGGGCATTGCAGTGGCTACGGATATCAACTGGGTGGCCACCTGCGCAGCCCTGCACCGCGCACCTGCCTGCTGCCCTGGCTGCCCATCATCTCGTCGCGGACACTCAGCTCATCAGCACACAGTGAGCGATGCCGCCTCCTGGCCCCACCAGCTACCCGCATTCACTGCTGTTACGGGGCAGCACAGCCACTGCCAGCTGCTGCCTACCACTAACCTAGCTAGCAATACACAAGTTTCAGGACCAGGCCTCATTGTTTCTGCCTTGCAGCCCTGCGTCAGTATGACCCGGCACCCCGACCCAAGCAGGACCTGGAGGAGCTGGTGTCAGCGGTGAAGGAGCTGCCCTCCCTCAGCAGCAGCATCCAGGTGGAGCAGACGTCACAGCTGCTGTGGTGCTTTGCAGACTGGGCCAGGCAGCCGGAGAACATCAGAGCCCGCATGACCCAGGCCGAGTGCATTGCAGTAATGGCCCTGCTGCAGCACATGGCTGGGGATGAAACAGCTGGTGACGCTCCTGCACTTCCTCTATTGCAGCATTTTAATGCTCGGCAGCTGAGCATGTCAGCCTGGTCCCTGGGCAAGCTCAAGCCCCACCTCCCTGCTGCCGCTGTCACCTCAGCCTGCACAGCCCTTGCCAGCCACAGTGCCAGCAGTGAGGCCATGAAGGAGGGCGGCTGGCGTGAGTGGAGCAACCTGCTGCATGGCCTGGCCACAGCTGGCATGCAGTGTAGCAGCAGCCCAGACCTGACCAGGCTGTATGACCAGGCAGTGCAGCTGCTGCCTGTGAGGCTGGCAAGGGGTGTTGCTAGTCAGAACATCAGCATGACACTGTGGGCCATGGCCAAGTCAGGCTACACAGGCAGTGCCCAGCCCCTGCTGCAGTCAGTCACAGCTGCCATCAGCCAGGGTAAGGTCATGAGGGATGCTAAGCCTCAGGAGTGGGCCAACCTGATCTGGGCTGCCAGCAAGCTGCCTGGTCACAGGGAAGAGGCAAGGCAGCTGTTTGAGCAGTTTGCAATCAGAGGAATGAGGGTGGTGCCTGCCCTTGATGCTCAAAACGTCAGCAACATCCTGTATGCCATGGGCATGTTCCTGTGGCATGACAAGGAGGTCTGCAGGCAGCTGGCTGAGCGGGCTGTACTGACTCAGCAATCTATGAAGAGCCAGGAGATTTCGAACAGCCTGTATGGCTTGGCGCGCCTTGGCTACCTTGACAGCTCAGTGCGCAGCCTGGCAGCAGGGGTGGCCAAGGCAGACCTGACTGTCTTTGAGAATCAGCACCTGGCCAATCTGCTGTATGCCAGGAGCATGTTCCTTGCCCTGTCCATCCACCAGGCAGTGTCATCAGGCCACAGCCAGCTGGCCAGTGAGCCGCAGCTGAACAGCATGGCAGCAGCACTGTGGAGGGAGTGCAGCAGGAGGGGACAGGGTCAGGGGCATAGGGGAGGGAGAGCTCTCAAACAGCTGTACACAGCCAGTCAGTGGTTACACGCCTGCACTGCGGGTCAGATATCTCTGGCAACATCACCAGCATTACAAGACCTAGTTGCAAAGGCAGCAGCGAAGAAAATGGAAAGCACCGTTAGAGTGCGGCTGATCTCTCTGGATGACAGCGATAACGATCAGTTGTTTCAAGCGCTGGCAAATGCTGGTCACAGTAAGGTGCAGCAGGCAGTGCTCAGCCAGAATGGCACCTGCTGTGCCCAGCTGTTGGTTCTGAAGCCAGGGCTGACCCGGGGCATATCAGTGGAAGAGAGCCCCAACTTCTTACAGGATGGCAGCATGTCAGGGGTGGTGGCTCATGTCAAGCTGCAGCAGCTGACCCACTTTGATGCAGCGGTGGTGGTGGACAAAGCAGTCTTTGACCAGCTGGCCAGTGACAGTGAGCGGGCAGCCTTCATGCGTGAGCAGGTGCGGGCCAGCCTGCCTGAGGCTAAGTTGTGGCGGCAGCTGCTGCAGGCAGGTGGAGGGCACTGTGCAGGCCAGGTGGAGGCACCAGCTGCAGCCACACCAGCAGCTCAGCAGCAGCAGGCAGGCAGCGTGTCAGCTGGGCAGCAGGCAAGGCAGCAGGGCGCACTGCCCCTGCCAGCTGCCCAGGCCAAGAGTGCAGGCGCGCTCCCGTCACAGCGGGCAGGCCAGGCACCAGGGCTGATGCCCCGCCCAGTGCGGCCAAGGGTGTGAGTCACGAGGTGTGAGTTGTACATTGAGAAGTTAATGGCTAGCGGGGCATGCACCTTGCACAATTGGAAGTTCTGCTGACATGTGGCCGTGAAGTGTGGATGTGAGCTGTCTGCCCGTCCACCCGCCTGCCTGAGCCCAGCCCCTGTGCAGCAAGCAGCCTGCCTGTCGATGCCCAGCCTATGGGATAGCCCCTTACGTGCTGGCTGGCAGCCCCCCATGGTAGACCCTGTGCTCGACATAGCGGGGAAACTCTAGGGGCAGGCTGGGGCACTCTGGTGCTGGCTGTCAACCACTACAGCTGTGAAACCCTACTGCAATCCTGGCACCTAGCAGCGGGCACCTGGCATCAGCAGGCCAGGCAGAATGCGGCAGCGCTGTTGCGGCAGCTCAGCCGGTGAGGGTCGGCTGTGTTTCCCACTGGTGGTGCAAGGTGGCTTGACAAGCCCCTGATCAGCAACCAAGGCTGTGTTTGGCATGAGCCAGCTATTGCTGACAAGTAGCCATCATAGATAAGGGTGCTCCCTGTCATAGTCTGTATTGTATACTATTTTTTTAGGCTAGGGTTGTGTATCATCCTGGTGCTGTAAGGCTGCATCTCAACTCCCGGCATGTTGCACCAAAGCCACTTAGCCACATTACAAGGTCATATGCCTTCATAAGCGATCAAAGTTGTCGTTCACTACATTGAAGCAGCAGCCACATCACGTTTCAGTGCTGCTGTTTCCCGTTGAACGACACCCAGTGCTTGAACAGCATCAGCTGCCAGTCCCCATGAGCACCAAGATGACAAGGCGCTAGTGCATGGCAGGCCACAGGCCATGCGACCACACTCTGCTTAGAGATACTGCAGAGATGGGGATCGAACCCTGATGCTATCGCCTGGCAACCATTGCACACCAGCTGTGTGGGGCCACAAGCAGCGTCGTCCTTTACCAAGGCACTGTTATAACAAAGATGCCCACCTTCGGCACCAGAAGCAGCAGCAGTTGCACACCGCACCACCCACAAACAACCCACAAAGAACAGCCCCAGCTGGCAGTGCAATGCCAAGAACACATCATCACCACCTTTCTACACCCCACCCACCCACCAACAAAACCACTGCCTCGGCATCCACCCTCCACCTGACCCCAGGGATACATTTTGTGGCCCCAAACGCCTACAATCTCACAGCTTGCCCACGAGCAAGAGGCCAGGTCAGGCATCTGGAAGTTCTGGCAGGCAGGGCTAGTCAGGGCCAGGACTGACGCTTCCACCCTTGACGATCAAGGGCAGGAGGCAAGGGAGGAGCGGGCACAGACCAGGCCAAACCAAGCTAGGCCAAGCAGCTGCCCACGCTATGTTCCAGCCTGAGCAGGTCAGGCCAGCGGGGCGTGTCTAGCGAGCATAGTACGGCCCCAGGCCCTTCACTGCCAGGCCAGGGATGCCCCAGCTCTTGAGGTCGGCGTCCTTGTCACACTCCTCTGCTGGGGCATACACCACCACGGTGCGGCTGGGAGCATACACCTGCAGTCACAGGGCAACGCATGTGAGTGGGGAGGAGGGGAGGAAGCTGCGAGTGGGCTGGTAGGGCAGGAAAGTGAGCAGACAAGCAGGCAGATGGGCCGGCAGATGGGCTAGCAGGCGGTCAATGTGCGACAGACAACAGGTTGGCAGGTATGGATGCATGGGGATTTGAGGCTTCAGGCAAGCAGGCTGGCAGGCATCTAACTTTGTGGAGGCCAGCTAGGGCGCTGTTGCAATAGATGTGCAGGAATGCATGCTCAGGCAGGCAAGGGAGGCAGGAGTAGGCATGCAGGCAGGTGAGGCACAGCAGCATGCTTATCAGCCAGGGCTGCTCTACACTCACCAGCATGCTGTTGGGGCGGCGATCATGGCCCCCCTTGTCACCGGAGAAGGACACATCACTCTCCTTGGTCACGTTCTTCCAGCCGCCAAACACCTCCTCATCACTGCTCAGCACGATCTTGTAGGGGCCCTTCATCAGCGTCCCCACCTGCCAAGGCAGCAGCGCAGCAGGGTGAACAACAACCATCGAAGTCAAGCCAAGCCTGGTGCCGTGCTGCCATGCTGCCGTGCTGCTGTGCCAGGACAGCTGTGCCGCATCTGTTGTGCAGTAGTGGCAGCACTGTTCAGTCACAATAAGAACAGACTTATGAACAGAACAACCGAGTTACTTTTTGTGAGCCACCCTGGGCCAGGCACCCTGGGCCCTGGCACTGTCTCCTTTCTGCCTTACCTTATGATCTGTGTAGGAGTGGGTTGGGTGATAGTCGATCACCGTCACTAGATCACCCCTTTTACACATGATCATCTCGTCAGAGCTTTTCATGCGGCTGATTTACTGCGGCAGCCAGGCAGGGATGGACATGAGCCATGAGGGTGCTGCATGAGGTGCATGAAGCTTGTGCTGCCTGCTGTGGTGCGCAGAGGGGAGGGTGCAGCCCATCAGGGTGCGCCTGCAGTGCAGCAGGGACTGACCTGGTGAGGGGCACACACAAGAACAAACGCCTTCTACAGGTGCATGGTGGCGCGGTCCCAGGCCACAAAGTTCCTGCAAAGCAGCAGGGGACCAGCAGGCTCATCAATGCGCTGGCTGCCAGCGTGACAGTGGGCAGGATGCGGTGAGATGGGGCAGACAGGCAGGCAGGCAGGGGCTTGTTGCCAAGACAGGGAGTGGCGGCAGGTCGAATTAGGGAAGGGACAAGTCCAGAGTAAAAAGGCTGCTTGATCTGAACAAGAGTGATCTGTAAAAAAGGGGACCCGTGAACCGTGCCGACAGGACTTTCGCCCCTCTGCACCATCATGCGCTGATCCTGCCATGCGGTCACTGCTGCACTCCCGACCGTCGTTGTGTATCGGCTGGGGTTTGCGACCCGATAGCCTCCTGCGCAGCCCTGCACTGCGCACTCGCACCTGCCTGCTGCCCTGGCGGCCCAGCCTCCCATCGCGGGCACTCCGCGCATCAGCACACAGTGAGCAATGCCGCCTCCTGGCCCCACCTCCTGCCAGCATTCACTGCTGTTATGGGGCAGCACAGCCACTGCCACCTGCTGCCTACCACCAACCTAGCTAGCAATACACAAGTCCCAGACCTAGCCCTTCCCTCTCTGCCTTGCAGCCCTGCACCAGTATGACCCGGCACCCCGACCCAAGCAGGACCTGCAGCAGCTGGTGTCAGCGGTGGAGAAGCTGCCCTTCCTCAGCAGCAGCAGCCAGGTGGAGCAGACATCACAGCTGCTGTGGTGCTTTGCAGACTGGGCTAATCAGCCTGAGAACAGCAGAGCCTGCATGAACGGGGCCCAGTGCAATGCAGTGATGAAACTGCTGAAGCACATGGCTGGGAAGGCTGGGGCTGGCACAGCTGAGAACCTTCCTGCACCATTGCAGCAGTTTGATGCTCGGCAGCTGAGCAAGGCAGCCTGGTCCCTGGGCAAGCTCAGGACCCACCTCCCTGCTGCTGTCACCCCAGCCTGCACAGCCCTTGCCAGCCACAGTGCCAGCAGCAAGGCCATGGAGAGGGGCAGCTGGCGTGAATGGAGCACTCTGCTGCATGGCCTGGCCACAGCTGGAATGCAGTGCAGCAGCAGCCCAGACCTGACCAGGCTGTATGACCAGGCAGTGCAGCTGCTGCCTGTGAGGCTGGCAAGGGGTGTTGCTAGTCAGAACATCAGCATGACACTGTGGGCCATGGCCAAGTCAGGATACACAGGCAGTGCCCAGACCCTGCTGCAGTCAGTCACTGCCGCCATCAGCCAGGGTGGTGTTATGAGGGATGCTAAAGCTCAGGAATGGGCCAGCCTGCTATGGGCTGCCAGCAAGCTGCATGGCTGTAGGGAGGAGGCAAGGCAGCTGCTAGACGAGTTTGCAATAAGAGGAATACGGGTGGTGGCTGGTCTTGATGGTCAAGGTGTCAGCAACATCCTTTTTGCCATGGGCATGTTGCTGTGGCTTGACAAGGAGGTCTGCAGGCAGCTGGCTGAGCGGGCCACACAACAGACTATGAACAGCCAAAACATGGCAAACAGCCTGTATGGCCTGGCCCGCCTTGGCTACCTGGACAGCTCAGTGCGCAGCCTGGCAGCAGGGGTGGCCAAGGCAGACCTGGCAGCCTTCACCACCCAGGCTATCACAAACCTGCTGTATGCCAGGAGCATGTTCCTTGCCCTGTCCATCCACCAGGCAGTGTCATCAGGTCACAGCCAGCTGGCCAGTGAGCCGCAGCTGAACAGCATGGCAGCAACACTGTGGAGGGAGTGCAGCAGGAGGGGACATAGTGAGAAGCTATGGGGTGAACTGGATTACACTCAACTGTACACAGCCAGTCGGTTGCTGCATGCCTGCACTGGAGGCCAGATATCCTTGGCAGCATCACCAGCATTGCAAGCGCTGCTTGCCACGGCCACCAACAACGGCAGGAAAAGCATCACACATTTGCAATCAGCCTACAAACGCTATGATTACCAGCAGTTGGTGCAAGCGCTGGAAGCTGCTGGTCATGCTGAGGTGCAGCAGGCAGTGATTAGCCAGGATGGCACCCACTGCACTCAGCTGTTGGTGTGGGGCCCAGGGCTGACCCGGGGCATATCAGTGGAAGAGAGCCCCAACTTCTTGCCTAATGGCAGCATGTCAGGGGTGGTGGCTCATGTCAAGCTGCAGCAGCTGACCCACTTTGATGCAGGGATGGTGGTGAACAAAACAGTCTTTGACCAGCTGGCCAGTGACAGTGAGCGGGCAGCCTTCATGCGCGAGCAGGTGCGGGCCAGCCTGCCTGAGGCTGAGGCGTGGCGGCAGCTGCTGCAGGCAGAAGGGGGACACTGTGCAGGCCAGGTGGAGGCACCAGCTGCAGCCCCACCAGCAGCTCAGCAGCAGCAGGCAGTCAGCGTGTCAGCTGGGCAGCAGGCAAGGCAGCAGGGCGCACTGCCCCTGCCAGCTGCCCAGGCCAAGAGTGCAGGCGTGCTCCCATCACAGCGGGCAGGCCAGGCACCAGGGCTGATGCCCCGCCCAGTGCGGCCAAGGGTATGAGTCAGGAGTAGGATGAGCATCAGGCATACTGGGTCTGGCGTCAGGACTGGCATGGTGGCTGTAGCGACATGTGCCTGCCTGTCAGCCAGATGCCATGGCCAACACTTTGTGCCTGGGTCTGCAGCCAGCACCATGGCAGGAGGTGGCAATGGATGTGAGGCGTTGCGACGCTGGCCAGCAGTACACCCATGTTTTCACATGTTCGGGGCAGCAGCAGGCAGCTGTTTGGTAGTCCCTGGTGCTCACTTGACACTTGACACCCTGATGACTTGCCTCGAGGCTGCTTGATGACATCACTTATGACAGACCAGTACAGCAGTGGACAATGCAAGCATCCTCAGGCCGTGAAATGCATAGCATAGCATCCTCAGGCCGTAAAATGTGGATGTGAGCTGTCTGTCATGGTAGCTGTGCATACAAGCTATGCGATGTGGGTTTAGAATGGCTGCTGCACCCCACCTTGAGAGCAGGCGCAGGTGTTGTTCACAGGCCCTCAGGTGCCCTATGACCTGCGCTACAACATAGCAGGGGAAACTCTGGTGCTGGCTGTCAACGCTGGCTGAGCTCTGGTGCTGGCTGGCAACCCCTACCTCTACCGCTAGCAATCAGCACCTTCTGGCACCTGGCAGCGGTGCAGAGGGCTGATTGTGGTAACGATGTTGCGGCAGCTCAGCCGGTGAGGGTCGGCTGCGTGTTTCCCACTGGTGGTGCAAGGTGGGTTGTCTGGCCCCCCTGACCAGCAACCAAGGCTGTGTTTGGCATGAGCCAGCTATTGCTGACAAGTAGCCATCATGAATGAGGGTGCTCCTTGTCATGGGCTGTATTGTACACTTTTTGAAAGCTGGCTTGTGTGTGATGTGACATACCTCCCCCTTCCAGCCCCTTCCAGCCTGGCGCTGCCCCTCACCGCCCCAGCCCAGCCCTGCCCCACCCCCTCCTAGCCCTGCCCTGCCCTACCCTCATATTGAAAGAGCTCAAAGTCTGTATCATGTTGGTTGCAGAAAGGCAAAGTCTGTGCTCTTGTGACCGACACACCTAGCACCATGAAAGCATTCTGGGCTTTGGTGCAAGCAGCCTACCCTAAGACAAAGGCATCGGGCTGCTGGATGCACGTCATCAACCTGTCGTTCAATGGCAAGTGCATGGGCCACCTATCTCATTGCTAACCACCTTGCCCCTCCACCACCTCCAAGCCTCCGCCATCCACCCACCTCCCTTCATCTCAAGCTGGAGCCTCATTGCCATCCGCCTTGCCCCTCCACCACCTCCGAGCCACCTGTCATCTCCCCACCTCCCCTCATGACATCCCACTTGCCCTCCTGCCCCCCTCCCCTCATTTCGTGTTCATGTAGATTGGTCTCAGCTGTCCCGCATCAAGGTGCACATAGAGGAAGCCAAGGACCTCATCATGTACGCCTGGCATTCAACTGCCATCTCTGACCTGTTGAGGAAGCAGCGCAAGGACTCAGGCAGCAAGCAAAAGCTGCAGCCTCCCAGCAACACACGCATGCACAGCCTGGCCACCATGCTCGACAGCATTGCTGCAAACAGGCAGCCCCTTGTGAACCTCGCACTTGATGAGGCCTCCCCCTTCAACACACTGCCAAGGGGCACATCTCAAGGCCAGCGAAAGCGTGTGGCAGGTATCAAGGCACACATCATTACGGCGAGACAGGGGCCTTGTATGCAACAGGGCTGCTGGACCCCCGGTACCGCGGTCGTCATACAGAGCTAACGCACTCACAAGTCATGATGGCTGACATGTGCATTGCAGAGCTGGCAAGCGCGGACGGTCAAGGTATGTGCCCATGCTTATGCCCGTGACTTGCCCTATGCCACCACCTCCAAGCCCCTGCCCTCGCCTTGTCCTTGCCTATGCTCATGCTCACTCCCATGCCCATGCTCTTATCTTTCCCATCCCATAGCCTCCCCTTTTACATCGCCTACACTATACTGCAGCGTGCCATTGCACCTTTTTTTATCTAGTCATTGCACCATGTGCAGGTACTGACCGGGCAGCTGGTGATGCCCGCTTCAACCTACACCAGCGGTGGCTGATGCCCAAGGCATTGCAGCTCGTTGGACTCAGCAACTCAGTTCTGGACACTGTGCTCACAGCAAATCCATGCTTGTGGTGGCAGACTTATGGCCACGGCTTTGGTGTGTTGCGAGACGTGGCTATGAGGCTACTGAGCATCCCTGCTACTTCCGCGTCCACCGAACGGGTGTTCAGCACTTTCAAGCACATCTGGAGCGACCACCGCCAGTCAATGTTGATGGGCAGGATGTGGATGAGCTCCTACATCTACTTCAACCGGAGGGCGCTCAAGGGCACAAGGGGACAGACAAGGTCGAGTGAGGAGGAGCGTGCTGAGTTTGAGGAGTGGCTGCAGCACCAGCCTAACGGCATCTCCGAGTGAAGAAAGCCACCATCATAAAGAAGTAACATAGGCATGATGTGATCTTGGGGCTGGAGCTAGTCAGGCTGGAGCGGTATGAATGGTGGCATGAGTAGTGGGGATACAACCACGAACCGGCATGAGTAGTGGGGATACAACCACGAAGTCCGTGCAAGTTCGCTGAATAGATTGGCCAAAGGCAAGCAAGTTTAAAAAAAAGGGGCGAAAACAAAAAAGATTCCCCGATACAGTCGGTTGGGCTGTATCTTACAGCCCGGCCGGCCTGTATCATACAGAAACGGAAGCTACAGAAACTGTATCTGTATCTCTGTATCGCTGTATGCCCAGCCCTGGTGATGTCCCTGCTTCACTGCTGCGTTCGTTGCACCTCACAAGAAGCAAGCTCGTCTCAAAGACGGGTTGCGACCACCAAGGAATGGTGCTGTAAGGCTGCATCTCAACTCACGGCATGTTGCACCAAAGCCACCCAGCCACATTACAAGGTCATATGCCTTCATTGGCGATCAAAGTTGTCGTTCACTACATTGAAGCGGCAGCCACATCACGTTTCAGTGCTGCTGTTTCCCGTTGAACGACACCCAGTGCTTGAACAGCATCAGCTGCCAGTCCCCATGAGCACCAAGATGACAAGGCGCTAGTGCATGGCAGGCCACAGGCCATGCGACCACACTCTGCATAGAGATACTGCAGAGAGGGGAATTGAACCCCCACCTGATGAGCACTGTCGCCTGGCAATCATTGCACACCAGCTGTGTGGGACCACCATCAGGGTCATCCTTTACCAAGCAGCACTGCAACAACAAAGATGCCCACCATAGGCACCAGCAGCAGTTGCACACCGCACCACCCACCAACACTCTACCAAAAACAGCCCCAGCTGGCAGTGCAATGCCAAGAACACATCATCACCACCTTTCTACACCCCACCCACCCACCAACAAAACCACTGCCTCGGCATCCACCCTCCACCTGACCCCAGGGATACATTCTGTGGCCCCAAACGCCTACAATCTCACAGCTTGCCCACGAGCAAGAGGCCAGGTCAGGCATCTGGAAGTTCTGGCAGGCAGGGCTAGTCAGGGCCAGGACTGACGCTTCCACCCTTGACGATCAAGGGCAGGAGGCAAGGGAGGAGCGGGCACAGACCAGGCCAAACCAAGCTAGGCCAAGCAGCTGCCCACGCTATGTTCCAGCCTGAGCAGGTCAGGCCAGCGGGGCGTGTCTAGCGAGCATAGTACGGCCCCAGGCCCTTCACTGCCAGGCCAGGGATGCCCCAGCTCTTGAGGTCGGCGTCCTTGTCACACTCCTCTGCTGGGGCATACACCACCACGGTGCGGCTGGGAGCATACACCTGCAGTCACAGGGAGGGAGTGAAGAAGCTGTGAGAGGGCTGGTAGGGCAGGAAAGTGAGCAGACAAGCAGGTAGACGGGCCGGCAGATGGGCTAGCAGGCGGTCAATGTGCGACAGACAACAGGTTGGCAGGCATGGATGCATGGGGGCAAGCAACTTTGTGGAGGCCAGCTAGGGTGCTGTTGCAATAGATGTGCAGGAATGAATGCTTAGGCAGGCGAGGGAGGCAGAGGCATGCATGCAAGGTGAGGCACAGTTGCATGCATATCAGCTATGGCGGCTCTGTACTCACAAGCATGCTGTTGGGGCGGCGATCATGGCCCCCCTTGTCACCGGAGAAGGACACATCACTCTCCTTGGTCACGTTCTTCCAGCCGCCAAACACCTCCTCATCACTGCTCAGAACGATCTTGTAGGGGCCCTTCATCAGCGTCCCCACCTGCCAAAGCAGCAGCATAGCAAGGTGGACAACCTGAACCGGCTATCTAGCTTGCACGTGGCAACCTGCAAGTCGCAGGACAAATGCATTCACTTCCGCAACTTGCGCAGTTGCACCTCGTCAATCTGATACGTATAGTATAATGTCGGTTCAATGTCTACTAGTTTAATTGGCCGCGGGATTCGCTTTTGTATAATAACAGACCAGTACTACCAAACACGGCCAGGAAATGGTCCTTTTCCTCCTTTTCACGTTTTTGGCTGGAAATTACGCGATCAGAACGACGGCCATACTAAACTTGGCTGCGCCTTGGTGTGTACGTCCACATTGTCTCAGACTCATCCATCATTTCCGCATAATGCACTTGTACTTTGCACACTTTAGTCTACCCTGTCTGCCGTATTTGTCCGTCACAAACACAACAACCAGGTTTCCTGCTGGTTTGCTACTCTGGCATATGCTCCTTGGTTGCCTTACCTTGTAATCCGTGTAGGAGTTGGTTGGGTGGAAGTTGAACACCATCACCAGATCACCCCTTTCACACACGATCATCTTGTCAGCGCTGTCCATGCGGCTGATCCACTGCGGCAGCCGGGCAGGGATAGACATGACAAGTGAGGGTGCTGCAGTAGGTGCATGGAGGTGGTGCATGAAAACGCCAGCTTAGACTAGATGATGAAGCTGGTGCTGCCTGCTGAGGTGAGCGTGTAGCCAAGCCATCAGGGTGCGTCTGCAGTGCAGCAGGGGCCGACCTGGTGAGGGGCACACACAAAGCCAAACGCCTTCTCCAGGTGCATGATGGCGCGGTCCCAGGCCACAAAGTTCCTGCAGAGCAGCAGGGGACCAGCAGGCTCATCAATGCGAAGCTGCCAAAATGGAGTAGGCAGGATGCAGTAGGACACGGCAGGCAGGTGGGATGCGGTAGGGCGAGGCAGACCGGGCACGCAGACAGGGGTATTATGCCAAAACAGGGAGTGGCAGCAGGCCTGCCCAGGCAAGGGACGAGTCTAGAGGTGCTTCGTACCAGGGCAGGCAGGACCAGGGACAGGGATGCTGGAACAGGGTGTGGCGGCTGGTGTGGGTCAGGGCAGGCGTGGCCCTAGAAGGTAAGGCACCCTGCACTTACTTGTATCTGAGGATGGGTGAGTCACACAGGTCCCAGCGCCGCCGGCACTTCTCATGAGACCCGCCGTTGCCTGATTAGACGCCAGGGCGGGCCAAGGCAAGGTGTGGGGCACAAGTCAGAAGGCTGAGCCACAGTCACTTCAGGAGAACCGAGCACTTCAAGTTGCTTTAGCAAGCTTCAGTGCATGAACGGCTAGCTAGCTCTTTCAACGGGGCCAAGTGTATGGAAAGCAAGCAAACCAGCGAGCGAGCAAGAGGGTGAGGTGACAGGGAAGTGTCAAGGCTGCATCCAGGCTGCTCTAGGCTGGAAAGGTAGCAACCAGGTTTCTTGCCCCTGCCCCTGGCCCACCCTGCCACCCTGCCTCGTCACACACCTGGCACGAAGCCACCAGTGGAAGGGTCCATGGAGTCCACTCGAGGGAAGTCAATCCACTCTGGGTGACCGAACTCGTTGCCCATGAAGTTCAGGTAGCTCTCGCCCCTGCACAGCACACCCGGCACATCCACTGATGCCGGACAGCCCACCAGGCACGCCCACTGATGGCAGGGCTGGCCACAACACACTGGCTGGGGCGCCCTGCATGAGGAGGCCTACAGGGCCCCAGGCCAAGCACACCCGGCACATCCACCGATGTCAGGGACACATGTCAGGGACACATGTCAGGGGATGTCACGTGTCACTGATGTCAGGGACACTTAGCGCACTCCATGAGGGCCAGTGACCCTCCATGGCGTGAGTGCAGTGCACCGTACAGTGCGGCACTGCTCATGATCCATAACTATACATTGTATGTTTATAAATTGGTTGAGTGGGCTCAGGGCAGCCTTGCACCCCTGCCTGCTGCCCTACCCCAGAACCTACCCTACCTACCCCTGTAGTGCCTACCCTACCTCTGCCAGCTGCCCTACCCCAGAACCTACCCTACCCCTGTAGGGCCTACTGCCTGCTGCCCTACCCCAGTGCCATGGTGAGCAGGCGGATCATCTTGTGCAGTGCCAGGCCGCGGTCCACCACCGGGGACTGAGGGCCATGGCCAGGTGAGGCCTGCAGGGCAGCACAGGGCACCACCTACATGTTAGGCCGGCAAGAGAGCTGTCAAGGCAGATGTATCCCATCCCATCCCATCCCATCCCATCCCATCCCATCCCATCCCATCCCATCCCATCCCATCCCATTCTGAGTCTCCACATAACCGGGTATGTTCCCAACCTTTCTTCCCCAAGCCCAAGTCCTGTATCCTGCATGGACTGCTGCTCCACCCACCGCCAGCTAGCACCGCCAATCACGCTCATGAGCTGAATGATGCCAGGACCCCCCCTTGCTTAGTCATTGCATGGCCCATCTCTGGGCCCGTGCTCAACTTACTTGGCTCCCACTTATTGTTGCCAAGCTCAGTCCAGACCCCACCCATTGCTGAGTTCCTGCATGGCTTATCTCTGCACCCAAGCCAGCTGACTGATGTCCCCCACTGACCCTCACCATGACTTCAAACAGTGGGCAGGATGCGGTGAGAGAAGACATGTAAGCACACAGTCAACTCCCCCACTCGCCCTCACCATGAAGTCATACATGGCTGCGTCCATGAGCCAGAAGGCGATGGTCTTGTCGCCCACCAGGGCCTGGTCATGGCTCTCAGCATAGCCCACACACGGCTCAGCGTACCGCCTGGGAAGGGTCAGGGCAGCAGCGGGAGCAGCAGGAGGTAAAGGCCATGGTCAAGGCATGTCATGGACCAGCCAGGTCAAGGCATCATTGGGGTTGAAGGAGACCATGAGCAAGACCATGAGGTCAAAAAAGGGTATCAGGAAGAAGGAAAGACATACCGCGGAATTGGGGTAATGTGGGCATTACTACATTACTAATGGGAAGGCCGCTATGCTATCCCATTAAGCAGGGAGATTGATCTGTGGGCTGAAGTATAGCCAGTGGCCTTGTTCTGCCATGCGATACTGCAACACAGCAAACAGCGGCCCAAGTCAGCCTGTATGCCGTGAAGTTGTGCCACGGATGGGGCCAGGCTTGCATCATCCCCTTGCTCTTCATCCACCTGTTGGTCATGGTGTGGCAAAGGTCCTGCATGTCCCACTGGAAGTCGTTCTTGGTCTTCATCACCTCGATCCACTTGTCAGCAATGGCCATCTGTGCAAGGCAGGGCAGGGACCAGGATCAGGAGTGAGTGTGGGCGTGGGCGGGTGTGGATGAGTATCAGGGGTGCAGGGCACTGTGCAGGGCACTGTGCAGGGCAGGGGGACAGGACGAGCATCAGGAGTGTGTGGCCCATGCCACTAGCTGCAGCTGCCACCAGGTTGGTGCTAACAGTAAGTTCACCTGCTGCTGCAGCGAATAGGCAGGACCACGCAAAGCAGCAGCACACAAGGCCTATCGAGTTACCTACTGCTCCTACCACCCTACCTACTACTGCACTACTACTGCACTACTGCTCCTACCACCCTACCTACTACTGCACTCCTGCAGCGGGTAGACAGGAACACGCTAGGCAGTGACGCGCAAGGGGATAGCACGGGGGCAGGATGCATAAACCAGGATGAATCAGGGCCAGGGCCAGGGCCAGGGCCAGGGCCAGGGCCAGGGTGAGGAGCGGCAAGGGCAGGAGCAGGTGGAATGTGTAGTGCATTCAAGCAGAGGGAGGGAGGAATGGGGGCAGGGGAAGGAGGAGGGGGAGGGAGGAAAGGAGGCAGGGGAAGGAGGAGGGGGAGGCAGGCTCCCACTGATGTTGCTGACCTGCAGGCGGTAGTCAAAGCCCACCCCTCCCTCCTGCCAAGGCCGGCAGAAGGCGGGCATGCCACTCACGTCCTCACCTGCAATGGGCAAACAAGGCCCATGACATGACTGCCGGCTAGCCGTTGCTGACATGGGGTGTGGCAGCAGCAGGGGTGGGGTGGGGTTGGCAGAATCCAGGAAAGCTAGTGGCCTGGGAGAGCAGCAAGGGGAGGCTGGGAAAGCAGCAGGGGGATAGCTGGGAGAGCAAGCTGGGAAAGCTCCCGCGGCGCTGCCTGACTCACCCACTGTAACGCATGACGGGAAAAACCAGGGTCAAAACCAGGGTTAAAAACCAGCGTCAAAACCAGGCATGCCGACACTGCCACTAGGCTCTGGGTTTAACTATGAGCTGGGAGAGCCCGACTCACCCACTGTGACGCATGAGGGGAACAGGTCGTGCAGCAGGTTGTTCACCAGCATCAGGTACACTACAGCGTCCACGTCTGTGTTCATGCCAAAGTATTCCTGGTAGTTGCCTGCAGCCAGCAGGAAGGTACAGCTGCACTGGGCAGCAGAGCGGGTGGGTGGGTCTGGCTGTTGCCTGCTAGGAGTAGGAAGGGTAGATGTATGGTTGCCTGGTGGAAAGCATAGGCGCTTCATTCCTTGCTCCCGCCCCTCACTTAAACTGCCCCTAACCTTATCCTTAGTTTGCCTAATCCACCCCTTCGATGCCCTAGCCCCTTTGCCGACTTAGCTCACCACCACCTCTCCCCTCCTTGTGCTCCTGCCATCAACCTCCTGCCCTCCTCCCTGCCCCTGCCAGTTGCGGCTGGTGCGTCCACCTTGCCCTACTGCCGAGTCAGCTACCTTGCCCCTCCCAGTACCCCTGCCACCCTTGCTCCCTGCTCCTGCCAGCTGAGGCCCTCCATGTGCTCCTGCTACCTCTCCTCCATGATCCTGCCCTCCTCCCTGCTACCTCCTGGTGCGCCCACTGACCCGTGAAGGTGTAGGACAGGCCATGGTGGTGGTACATCATGCTGGTCACGCCGTCAAAGCGGTAGCCGTCAAACTTGTACTCGTCCATCCACCAGCGGGCATTGCTGAGAAGGAAGCGCAGCGTCTCCCAGTTGCCTGGGCCAAGACAAGGGGCAGGGGCAGGGGCAGGTTGAGAGCGAAGAGTGGAGAGTGGAGAGTGAAGATGGGAGGATGGAGATGGGAGATGAGAGATGAGAGAGGAGAAGGTCAAGGGGAGAATTTTTTTAGTTGCAGGGTGTGCTGGTGACACCTGGTGGGAGGGAGACTAAAACTAAGACCAAGACCAGGGGCGCGAGAGGGGAAGAGGGGAGAGGTTGAGGGCATGCAGGGTGTGCTAGCACCTGTTGGGACCTATAGCAGAGTGCAGGGTGCCTAACCCTAACCCTAACCCTAACCCTAACTCTAACCCTGCAGGGTGCAGGGTGCAGGGTTGCAGGGTCCTGGCACCTATTGCAGGGTGTGGTGGCACCTGTTGTGTGCTGGTGGCACCTGGTGGGACTAAGACCAAGATCAGGGAGGTTGCAAGTGCTGCCAGGGCTGAGCACTGCTGCTGGTGCTAATGCTGGCGCACCATAGTTGAACAGGCGTGAGTCCCACATCCAGTGGTTTCCCTTGGGGCCGGAGTGGAAGTACATGGCGTCAGTGCCGTCAAACATGTTGATGCCGTCGTTGGTGTTCTTGGAGGCATGGCTGCAAGGCACCAGCACCAGCACCAGCTCATTGCAACCTGTGCTTCCCTACCCCTACCCTACCGCATGCGTAGTGCAAGCCACACACCCGCCCCGCGTAGAGCTAGGGCGGACCAGGCTGGGGCAGGCCACCTCGTTGCAAGCCGTGGTCTTCTTTACCTGCCCTCTGTTCTTCGACTGCTATGGCTGTGAACAACTGCAACTGCAGCCAGCCAACTTCTCCCTGTCCTTAGCCACCTGTCCCACTGGACATCATGTGCCTGGCCACAATCAGCTGGCGGCACTTTGGCAGACGAAGAGACACTTGGCCACAGCACGCAGCCAGGAAGGTATAAAAATGCCAAGCTCCTTGTCCCTAGTGGCTAAGGGCGACTGAACTAGGAGGTTTCCACAACGCTTGTGCAGCCAGCCCAGCCCAGCCCAGCCCAGGCAGACGGGCAGGCGCAGCCCAGCGGGCAAGTTTCTGCTCACCTGTGCACGATGTCACACAGCACCACCAGGCCCAGCCTGTGGGCCTCATCAATCAAGGCCTTCAGCTCGTCGGGGCTGCCGAAGCGAGAGGACGCGCCAAAGAAGTTGGTGACGTGGTAGCCGAAAGAGCCGTAGTATGCATGCTCCTGCAACACAACAGCACCACCGCAGGCCCAGCCCCAACAGTATCAGGGTCATGGACGGAGCCAGGAAGGGCTACCAGCATGCAAGAGCCATGGTACGCATGCTCCTGCAACACAACAGCATTAGCCACAATATCAGCAGCAACAGCCACCGCAGTGAACCGTGCACAGTGCACATGAACAGTGCCAGAAGTGATAGCAGCAGCAGCAGCAGCAGCAGCAGCAGCAGCAGCAGCAGCAGCAGCAGCAGCAGCAGCAGCAGCCACAGTAGGACCAGCAGGAGCAAGGGCTACCAGCCACCAAGCACAGATAGGAAGCTGCTTGGCAGCAACAGGCGTCAGTGCAGCTTCATGCGTCAGGCCAGGTTGTTTCACCTGGATGGCCATGATCTGGATGCAGTTGTAGCCCAGCTTGCGGATGCGAGGGAGCATGTCGCGCCTGCAGCCATGCCCAGCACCAGGCCCCAGGTCAAGCCAGTGGCAGGCACTGCATGTCAACCCTGATGGTTCTAGGCTCCCCATGGGGGCCCTTGTGAGCCAGTCAGGCTTGAACAACAGCAAGCCAGCCACCAGCCACTGCAACTAGCAGCAATGTCTTCTGCTGGCTGGCCTGAGGTTGTGAGCCAGTCAGGCCCGAACAACAGCAAGCCAGCCACAGGCTATAGGAACTGGTCAATGTCTGCTGCTGGCAGACCTGAGGTTGTAGCTGTGAGGCATGTGACTCAACCACGACCACCATGTCCTAAGAATGCTACGAGTCAGCATGTTGTTAAGGGTTTTGAAAGTACTGCATTGCGCCCTGAGCCACAATCTCTGCCTGCAGTCTGACGCCCTGCTTAGCCAGGTGCACAGCATGCAAGCCTCAGGGCATGCAGTGCATGGCAACCACATGCAGCAGCTGTTAGGGGCGCACTGCACACCCTACTGGCCAAGGCCCAGTCACTGCCCCTCACTGTCTTTTCATGCAGCTTGGGGTGCCCTGCACCTGCCTCAACCATAACTACTCCAGTCATGGTCTGTCAATGCAGCTTAGGCGCCATTTGTGCTGCAACCACTGCTTCTGCCTCATGCCTCCTGCACCCGCCTCGGCCACCACCACTGCTGCCCGCCACTGCCACTGCCACTGCTGCCACCCTCACTGCTTGTGCCTCCTCCTGCAGCTGCCTTGGCCACCGCCACTGCCCGCCACTGCTGCTCCACCCCCTGCTGCCACGGTTGCCTGTCACAGAGTCTCTACGACCGCCTGCAATACACGCCACTACAGCTGCCACCACCATAGGAAGCCACCGCCTCCCTGCGCAGTTACATTCTTCAGCATAGTGCACTACCACTACCACTTCAGCTGTGCCTCCTCCTGCCTCAACCACCCTGCCACTGCTGCCACCCCCACTGCTGCCATGACTGCCTGCACTACCACTACCACTTCAGCTGTGCCACCACCACTTGAAGGCTCTGCCTCCCTGCATAGTTCAGTTGATCAGCGCAGTGTGGTGTGTGCTCACCTGAACTCCAGGTAGCTGTTGACCTTGGGCTCCACGCTGCTCATGCCAACGTGGCATTCGTAGATGCGCAGCGCCCGCGGCCTGAGCGGCAGCAGCACGGCAACCAGGGCGTCAGGGCGAGCATGCATGCATGCATGCTCCTCTGCTCGGTGTTCACATCACGGGATTGCCGCTTCACACAACCGTGTAGTGTACGAGAGGCCTCCCCTCTGTGGGGCATGTAGTAGGTGAGGGGCACTTCCCTGCTGCCCTGTTGACCACAATCCCATTCTCAATGCCCTCATCTCATGTTGGTCCCATGCTAGTGCAACCCCCAACACCCCCAACACCACCCTGCCCTGTGCTCCCTGTGGACGCCACCTACCCGCCTGGGCTGTCCTGCACAACAAGTTCTCAACAAGGAGCATCGGCTACGCTGCACAGCACTAGGAGTCCTTGACATGGAGCACCTGCTGCACTGCACTACAATGCACCGCACCGCGCTACACTACACAGCTACACTGCCATCAACGATGGGGTTGCCTTAACACAGAGTTGCTGCACCGGCATGACCCACTTTGGGGGCCTGGGGTACTTGAAGGTGTAGCTCTTCAGCGGGTGGATCTCCCCTGGGGCACCCTTCTCTGGAGGCTCATAGTGCACCCCGTTGAACAGCACCTCGTTCCACTCCTGCCAACACACCCCAGCAGCCCGACAGCAGGCAGCTACATCCACAAAAGAAATGAGCAACGCAGCAGCAGCCAGCATCCAGCACCAACACAACAGAGGGGAGCATCATCAGAGGGCAGCTTTGTCGTTGCATTGCCATCTGCTACTGCTGTACCAGGTCGACCCTCTCTACCACCCTCCCTGCGCCCTGCCCTGCCCAGCTCTGCCCAGCCCCTTCCCACTCCCACTCCTGCATGACCTGCCTCAGTACTCTGTCAGCTATGCCCTGCCCCTTCCCGCTCCTGCCTGACCCAATCCAGCCCACACCTGGGTCGCCCACTTGATCCAAGCAGGGATGCGCTCGACCCAAGCTCCGTCAGCCCCCTCCAGCCGGCACTTGATCTTGGTCCTGTGCGGCACACCAGCCTCACCGCACACTCTGACAGCCCACACACTATGACCCAGCCCACTACTAATCGTGATCCTGGACGGCCGCCTGCACCATACCTGCCATTAATACTCAAACTGGTCCTAGGCGTGCACCAGGCCTAGGTCCTAGGCCTGCACCAGCTAGGGACCAGGCCTAGGTCCTAGGCCTGCACCAGACAACTCCCACACCATGAGCCTCACCTGCCTTCATCAACCGCCTGCTGCCACCATCACCAGCGCCCTGCAGCTGTCCGACCACCGCCCCACCCACTGGCCTCTGTGCCCACCACCTGTTCCTATGATCCGTCATCACTCCACCCCTCCCCCTGCCCTGATTGCCCACCAGCCGCCCCCGTGCCCTGATTTCCCACCAGCCGCCCCCCTGCCCTGATTGCCCACCAGCCGCCCCCGTGCCCTGATTGCCCACCAGCCCCCGTGCCCTGATTTCCCACCAGCCGCCCCCGTGCCCTGATTGCCCACCAGCCCCCGTGCCCTGATTTCCCACCAGCCGCCCCCGTGCCCTAATTGCCCACCAGCCGCCCCCCTGACCTGACTGCCCAGCAGCTGCAGCCCGACCTGACTGCCCCCTGCCCAGACTTCCCAGCAGCCGCCCCCCTGACCTGTGCGGTATGGCAGGGGTGCCGTCAGGCTTGTCAGGCAGGAACAGCTCCCAGGTGCCAAAGTCATTCTTGCGTGCCCAGTGGTTGTCCTCAGGCTTCCAGTTGTTGAACTCCCCAATCAGGCACAGGGCCTGAGCCAGGCAAGCCAGGGAAGACAGGTTTAGCACCAGCAACAGCATTGATGTAAAGCCGAGGCACATCAAAGCTGAAATTAACAGGCGGCATTTGCATAGCTAGCATGGTATGATATCACCCCTTGCCATGCTCCCCAGTTCTACCCAGCAATGGAGTAAGTATTCATGAACATCGACACCCTGGCCTACTCCGGCCTGCCCTGGCAAACCTAAAAAACCCTGGCAAACCCTGACGAAACCCTGGCAAACCCCTAAGAAACCACACTTTGTCACACTCTGGCACACTGTGTCATACCCTGGCCTTCCCTGACTCACCTCGGCCTACCCTGGCCTACCCTAGGGCTGAGTAATTGAGGTCACCAGGTGGTCGTGACCAGACAGCGGCACCAGCTCCACCTACTGTCACTGCTAGCATCACTACCTGCCAGGGCAGCCATGTCAAGGGGCGCCAGGGCTCTTAGGGGCCAGCTCTGTGTGCAGCTGAACAGGCCCTACTGGAGGGGTGAGGGTCGGAGGGATGACATGCAGACAGCTGCCGCCCCAAGCCTTGAGCAGCACTGCCCCACCCTGGCACCCTGGCCACGCACTGCTTTGCACCCTGACCTGCTGACCTGACCTGCTCCAGCATGCATATGTGCACTCAGGCCCAGCTGCTGTACGCAGCGTCCTGGCAGTTCTCTGCAGGCCAGGTCTGCACCGCCTGCCCTGCCCTGCCCAGCTCCATCCTGACCTGGCCATGCATAACCTGACTTGGCCATGCATTGCCAGCATGTTTCTGAACCGCGTGCCCTGCCCTGTCCTGCTCCATCCTGACCTTGCCAGGTGAGGCCCTTGCAATGCCTGCATGTTTCTGATGTATGCTGCTGGTACTACGAGCAGCTGCTGCTGCTGCTCCCCTCAACACCAGAGCAATGCTGTCATGCAATGCTGTCATGTCATAGTCAGCCTGGTCTGTGTAAAGCTGCACAGCTGGTCTGGGCCTGTCATGCTGTCTTGCCCAGGCTGTGCAGCACTGCCCAGTCAGCCAGGCATGCTGGGCAGTTGGCCGTACAAGCAGCACACACGGCACAAGTGGCCAGTCAGGGGTGCTGCCAGGCAGTGGTGCACTGGGGTGCAGTGCAGGCAGGGGTGACCAGTGACCAGCCAGCTGCAAGGACTGTGACATAGGTGGGTGGGCAGGCAGGAAGGCAGGATGACAGGCAGGCAGGCTGATCAGGCAGGCTGATGCTTGAGAGGCAGACAGGAAGGGCAGGCAGGCAGGCAGGTGCAAGAGGAGGGTAGGCAGGCAGGTGATCACACCTTGGCTCCTGGAGCCCACTCGCGGTACCACAGGCCTGTCATGCCCCGGCACTCCCCTCGATTGATGCCCATGTGCTTATAGCCTGCAAGGGAGGTGAGCACACCAGCTGGTGGCCCTACTGCTTGGCCCCTGCTTTCAATTTACCACGTCATGCTGTGTGCCAACACCTTCCAGTCTGTTGCCTACTGGCTGCAGCAACACCAAGCAGACCTTGGCTACAAGTCAAACTCCTAGCCAGCCTGGTAGCCAGGAACCTCTGGTAGGTCCCTCCAGCAGCCGTGAGCTGCCGCTGGACACCATCTGCTGCTGCTGCTGTGCTGTCATCTCTGGACTGAGGAGACCTGGTACCCATCAGCTTGCAGGCTGTGCACAGCTGACTGATCCAGGCAAGGCTGTGCTAGGGACTCCCAGCCTGCCACTGCTCCTAGCGTGCCCTGGCGGCACTGTGCTACTTGTGCCAGTTGTGGCTTCCTCCAGCCTGCGAGCCAGCCAGCCAGCCAGCTCACCCTGTGCAAACTTAGCCAAGCCTCCCTCGTTGGCATCAATGGCTGCGCGCAGGTCTTTGAACACCTTCCAGCGATACTGCAGCACAGCAGGGCCACACAACGAGCGCTGCTGGAACCAGGCACGTGGCAGGGAGTCACAGCAGTGAGTGACCATCAGGGGTCTGATCAAGAAGGCGGAATGAACAATCACCAGGGCACCCAGATGACATGGTGCCCCATGGCTGTTCAAGCAGAGGTTGAAGGAGTGGGCAGCTGTTCACTAACCCTGAAGTGCCCCTCTGACGACCACAGCGTGTTGTCCCACTGGAAGCAGGCCGTGCCGTCGTGGTTGGGGATGGGTGAGATGGCGCCGTACTCGTCCACATACTCGTTGTCCGGGGCGACCTCCAGGGCGGGACTCCAGTAGTCCTCGGGGCCCGAGGGAGCCGAGGCCAGCAGACTGGCATCGTCCACCTCCGGCACCTCGATGCCTGCGAGCACCTCGATGTATGCCAGCTTGGCACTGCAACCCGCGGCAGGTATCGAGCCTAGCGGAACTAGCGGAACCAGCTGTCCGAGTGCACCTGCTTGGCGCAAACCATCCTCCAGGTCGGTGATGGCGGCCTCCGCTTCAACAATGGTACTTTTGAGCAGGTTGTTCTCCTGCCGTAGCACCTCCAGTGGCTCGATCTCCGTGGCTCTCATGGCCACGATGCGCGGTCCCCTGGGCAACAGGCCTGCACACCCGCGGTCGTGAGTTGCGGGTTTCCTGAGATTGGGTCTTATCGGTAGCGAAACAACGCGCTTCATGCCGAGCTAATTAGCACTTGCTGTGGAGGGGACGCAGCTCACTAGCGGGGGGCCGCGATAAGAGACCGAGGTGCTGACGAGTTGTTTGCGCAGAGGTGGCTGGGCAGCGCCCAAACGACGCCCTCATGTTGCGAGGAGCGCTTGCTGAATGTTGCGAGGAGCACCTGCTGAATTTGGGTGGAGATGCCTTTACTGAATCAAACCGGGGCCCATGTGCTGGGTGAAGGAGCGCCGCTCCGAGGGTACATCGGTGTCGGTGCGTGTCAGGATAGCTAAAAGCCCATGACTGTGAACATGGCTACTAGTAACTGCACATGCAGATCATCAGGAGACAGTGGGGCGGTCACTGATGCGCTCCAGTGGTGGTAGGTGAATTTGCATGCCTTGTCCTATAGAGTATTCAGCAAAAAAGGCAAAACAGGCATGGTAAAGAAACAAGCCTGCCTAAAGGAATCTCCGTGCCACTGCTGAGGTAAAACCCGTCAATACATGCAATCCCTGTGCTGGGTTGGTGTCAGGGACCAACCCAGGGTGGTCAAACTCATGCAGTAAGTGGTCATCTACACCATGTGCGAGCATGGCCACAAATCAAAGTAGCAAGAAGCAGGAGCGCAGAGTGCAGAGAGATGGCAAGCATGCGCAGCCATACTCAGGTAGCCACCACGCCAGCGAGCACTTCCCGATGCGCCTGTGAGTGGCCTGCGCGACACTGCAATTGTTTTCCTGGACCCTTTTCTGACCTTTTGTTCCCACATCGCACGTAGCCATCATCCCGGCACGCCTGCCGTGCGGCAAGGCAAGGCGCGGCGAAGTGCTTGCACGGGCTGAACTGGTGGAGCAGTGCGAGCTGAGCACGAACCGACGCGGTTTGCTGGGTGCCACTGCTGCCCTTGTGGCGTCCACTGCACTACCATTGGCCTCGGTCCCACCTGCACTGGCCAACAAAGTCTTGTCGCCGGATTGGGAGCTGGTGCGGACAGAGCCTCTCGCTACAGCGCTGCATAACAATTCAGCATTTTTGTGGATTAGATGCGAGTTCGGGGGTGGAGCTGCAGGTGGAACTGCCGTTGGACAAGGGCGTCGTCCTCTTGGACATCACCTTCACCACCACGGATCCCAATCACGGTATGTGCCATCTCACCACTTGCACACCCACCGCGTCCCTTGACCGCTACAATTTGATACTGCAGGCTTCCTGCTCGGAACCCGGCAGACACTTCTTGAGACCTTTGACGGGGGGAAATCCTGGCAGCCGCGATCAATTGAGGCCGCAAAAGATGAGGGCTTCAATTACCGCTTCAACAGCATCAGCTTCAACGGCGATGAGGGCTGGATAGTGGGCAAGCCCGCAATCCTGCTGCACACCACCGATGGTGGCAAGAACTGGGAGCGCATCCCCTTGTCCGCAAAGCTGCCAGGTCAGCAACAGGCAAAAGTGTCTGCAGGCTGGCACATAGGGTTTGGCTGAGATGGCTTCAACGATGACTCAGGCACTGTGGTGTGCTGGCCCCTGTTGCAGGTGTCCCGCTGCTTATCACCGCACTGCCCGGCACTCCTGGTCAGGCAGAGATGACAACAGACCAGGTGCGCTCAGCGCATCTTTAATTGGCATATGTGCTTAGCCACACACCCCTAAGCCACCCCCTCTCAACCACACCACTTGGCCTTGGCCGCATGGTAGCACCAGACCCCAGCATCACAAACCCCAGCAGCATGCTCCCCCTTCTTGGCCAGTGATCATACAGTTTGCAAAGGGCTGAGACGCACAGCGCTAATGCCTTAAAGTGCGCCAACGCAGCTGAGGGCGACGCTGTGGTGGTGGCACATGCTCCCAATAGATCATGTTCAAGGGCAGTGCAGTGTGTTGACGAAGCACAGCGGACGTTTTCAGAGCCGCCAGCCTAGCAGCTGAGCCTAAGGGCTGGGCTGACGTCCTGGGCTTAGTGCCCCGCATTCGCATGCGGCTTCATTGCAGACAGGGGGGTAGGGCAGGACCAGCAGCCTGCATGCAGCTGGGGACTAGAGCTGGCGCTGCGAACGTTCTAAAGGCGCACAGCAAACATATCACACCTGATGGGATGGCAGCTCTTCCCACACTAGAAAATTGACCATGGGCAGCTCCCTGGCCAGCTCCCTGCACTGCACTCATGCAAGCACCCGGCGCATACCCCACTGCTTGTGATGCATGGGTTATATGCTCCATTGTGCATGTCAGTTGTCCTTTGGCCCTGCCTTGCGTGGCCTTGCATGATGTGGTGATCGTCCTCCCAAGATGCTGAGGGTGGGTGGCAGCTCAGTGGACTGCAGTGAAGAGGACCCAGCAGCTGGTTGTGCCTGTGCTTATCAAACAGATGCAGTACATTTACTTGTGCTGTTGCAAATATTGTATGCCCTTGTTTTACAATAAGGGGTTGCATTTGGAAGGGCATACACCGATGGTGGGTTTGGGCCTGTGCAGGGCGCCATCTACGCCACTGACAACACCGCGTACACCTGGAAGGCCGCGGTGCAGGAGACAGTGGACGCCACCCTGAACCGCACCGTGTCCTCAGGTGCGCCTCACCGGCAGCAGCTGGCAGCGGCATGGTGCGCCTGCAGCCTCCCTCCCCAGGTCAGGGTGACCCTGGTGGTCAGGGTGCGGTTGCCCGTGCTGGGTACGGCATGACATGGCAGGTTTGCAGCCTGTATCAGCGTACAGTGGCTAGCAATGTCAGCGGGTGGGTGGGAGTCAGCAGGCAATGAGAGGTCAGTGCAGCAGGCATGGCTTTTGACTGTGATGCTTGATATTTACGCCTGGGGCTGGCCTCGAGAGCAGTTGACCCTCCTCTCTCCCTTTTGCACAAACCCTGCCCTTTACGCCCGCTATGCACTACACCATGCTATGCCACTACACCGTCCAACCCATGCATGGACATCATCATTATCCAGTCAACCACACCTTGAGCCTGCTCTCCCCCCTGCTGGCCCCGTCCCTCAGCCCCCTACCCGTGCCTAAACCCACTGGCAGTACCCAGTGCATTGCTTTCCATTCCGCCTCAGCCCCTGGCCCACTCCCTTCCTGCCCCGCCTAATCATCACCATGAGATGCCGCCCCTGCCCATTCTACCTCAGGCATCAGTGGCGCCAGCTACTACGAAGGCTACTTCGCCAACGTGTCCCGCAACACCGCGGGTGACTACGTGGCGGTGTCCTCCAGAGGCAACTTCTACATGACTTGGGAGGCCGGCCAGCCCTACTGGCAGCCGCACAACCGGCCAGTGGCCCGGCGTGTGCAGAACATGGGCTGGACCCCGGACAACAAGGTAGGCCACCCAACACACACCCCTGCTGCAAGGGGCGCCCGCAAGCGTGACGACACTGGCATGTATGCTTGGGGCTGACCAGCTGTCGAGCTTGCTGACAGGCTATCATCAGGGTCGGGAGCAACTCCACCCACATAGCCCAATTCACACGCTGCGGGCTGGCCCCATGGGCATGAGCCTCCCTGCCTCAGATGCCAGGTCCCAGGTGCCCGTCTGGATGCCAGGCCCCGTCCACTAGCTGGCAACTATACCCATTTAAAACTGCCAGTGGCTCATCCAAGGGTTGTCACCGCCCCTCCCACCTGCTTGCTTGAAACACATGTTGCTTGTCTGTTGGCTGGCCTGATGCCTGCTGCTACCGTCGCCTGCTACCGTGCCACACCTGCTGCGGCCGATGTCTGCCTGGCTGGCTGCTGGTCCTCCAGCCTGCCTGCTGCCCCTCCTGGGTTGCCACTGCAGGTGTGGGTGTCTACGCGAGGGGGTGACGTGCTGGTGGCCACTGAGCCTGGCGTCACTGAGAAGTTTGGTGGGTGGCTAAGGGCGGGCAGGCACATCACACAATGCTCAAGTCCAGTACAGCGCTAGGAACTTGTTGGTAGCTAGTATGCTCATGCAAAGGACAGGCTGTTGCTTTGCATGGGTGGTTCAACAGTTTTTTCGATGTCACCAACACACCCCACAGTTGTTGTGTAGTCGCCACCACGGAAAGAATCAACGCATCCAACTCTCATCCACGGGCAGCTGTTTGTCTGCTGTCGCAGAGGACGTGAAGCTGAACAGCCGGGGGTTTGGCATCCTGGACGTGGGCTTCCGCAACAGCGAGGTGGCATACGCAGTCGGAGGCTCCGGCTCACTGTTCAAGAGCGAAGACGGCGGCAAGTGAGTAGACTGTCGGATGTATGAGGCTGCGGCAACGGGGTCGTCAACATTTGAGCATGACGGAAGGCACACTCAGGTCCCAATGGCGTTTCACGGCTGCGCACCTGGCCCCGCGTTCCGTAGGACCTGGAAGCGTGACAAGAGTGGGGACGATGTGCCCGCCAACTTGTACGCCGTGCGCTTTTTCAACGAAGGCAAGGCAGGCTTCATCCTTGGCAACGACGCAATCCTGTTGCGTTACATCGGCCCGGCATGACTTGGGCAGCGCTAGCGCATGGCGCAGTATGCCAGTTTTTCCTGGCGTATGCCAGTGGTCCTGGCGTGCGACGACTGGTGCGGGGAATTTGATTCTTTTCTGTTTGTAAGATGACAGACCCTACTGCGTCGAATGATAGTTCGTTTGCCTCAGCCATCGAGGTGTTCCCGAGGTTTGCAGCGCGATGCTAGACTTGTACAACTCTAGCGTCGCCCGCTATTCAACAAGGAAGACTGACCACTACCGCTGGAGTCGAGAACGTGTGAAAGCCGCACACCAAGCGCGCTATGGCGGTTAGACTTCATCATTGAATGTCGCCATCGTCAACCGCACTCATGATTATACTGACGTTGTGCTCCATGCCTGTCCTCACTCACAGCTTCCTCTGCTTCCCCGTGTTTGCCAGCGCTGCAAACCCCGCTGCCAGCTGCCTTGCCTGCACGAGCAGCGAGGCCACACCCGGCCCCCCGTCCGTCGTCGCTCGGCGCACGGCACTGCCCGGCCCACTGCCTTCGACCGGCGCAGCGTGCGGCTGGCTGAAGCTTTCGGCAGGAGCCAGCGGTGCTGTGCTGCCCATGCCTTGCGCGCCACCAGGTTGCTTGGCGCTGCGGGGCCTAGCCGCCGCACCTGGGCTGGGACGCCCTGAGCTGCAGCCAGGTGACAAGCTCGCCGTGCCATGGCTAGCAACGGCTCCGGCCTTGACAGGGCAGGCAGAGCCTCGTGCTTGAGGCTGCACTTTGGCTGGGCATCGGGCCCACTGGCTGCTGGGGCTGTGCACACCCCGCCTCACAACCCTGCCACTTCCAGGCCGCACTCCTGAGGGGCTGGTCTGTGCGCTGCTGGAGCTAGCGGCCGGCCTGCGGGGCAGACGACTGTGTGGGCCATGGTCGGGGCTGCTGGCCTCGGAGACGTAGGCGGCCGGTTCGGCATTCGCACGCCCTGCAGTAGGGCCCGGATGCGCCAGCGCATTTGCCACCGCCGAGCCTCGCGCCCCGCCAAGCGGCAGCCGCGGGATAGCATAACTCAATGAATTTCGTCCCGCGCCACTGTCGGTCACGTCGGACTCTGACAACGCTGCGAACATGGCTGCAGAGGCGGCCATGCCGGCATTCAGGCCGGCGCTGCTAGCCCCAGTGGAGACAACCAGCGGCCGCGTCATGACCGATGATGTGGCCCGGTTCGGCACGATGTCTGCGCTGCTGTGTGAGACAAGCGCGGTGCCAGGCGCACTGCACGTAGGCTCGGCATCAGTATTGTCGCTGCCCGCACCGTCCCAGGCCCCAGGCAGTAGGCCCAACCGCTGCAGCTGCGAGGGGCGACGGAGTTGCGCGTCTTCCTGTCTGACTCCCGCGCGAAGAAGACAAGCCTCAACCCCTCCCTTACGCTCCTCCTTCGCTACCAGCACAGCGTTGCTGCTGGCCGCCGCCGTCCCTCCCGTCCCGAGCAGCAAGGTGTTCTTCTGTGCTAAGCCGTTGTGCACACCCGCAGGGGCCTCTGGCAGTTTGAGCTGTGCCAGCAGATGGTGGCCACCGTCAGACTGCCTGCCCCAAACTGCAGGGCCTCGACCATTGTGCCGTGGAGAGCTGGCGGGGCTGTGAGGCCCAGTCACCAACCCAGCACTGCTGCGCAGCCCAGCCTTGGAAGGGCTGCGCTGGCTATGACCCGCCTGGCCCCCTCTCCCTCCCTTGACCCCTGGCCGTGCCTTGCGCCCTGATAAGAGCACGGGCCAGTCCCCTCTCAGCAGCCGCACCCTGCCTCCCACACCCTCCTCACTGTCGCTGCCAGAAGCACCCTCCTGCCCAACCCCTCTGCCCAGTTGTGCCCTGCCGGCCTCCAGCCCTGCTGCTGGCCTTGAGTCGCTGCAGTCAGGGCTGCTGTCCAGCTCCTTGGGCCCCCTCCGCCTGCCCGGCTGCTCCGCCCAGCACGCTAGCGCTGCCTGCACACCCAACGCCGCAGCGGGCTGGCCTGGACGGCATGTGCTGCCAAAGGCGCTGCTGGCCGCCACCGCCTGCTCATGCTGCCGCAGGATGGATAGAACCGAGGGGTTGGGCTTGGTTCCGCCTAGACCCTCCAAGGTGACATGGTGAGGGGCCGGGCTGCTTGCAGGCGCCTGCGGAGCGGTACGAGGGAGCAGCAGTTCAGTGTCGTGTGTGCAGTGTCGGGGACATGCAGTGTGGGCTGGTGCAAGCTGGCGTTGCATGGCACCAGCAGCACTGCTGTCTGCAGCTGTCCTGATAATGGGTAGTAGCACAGTCGCCTGCCTCGCAGGCCGGCCTGCCGTGTGCAGCTGTCCTGATGTTCGGCAGTAGCACACCCTATGGCCCCCTACCCTACCCTACCCTGCTCTCCACCCCTGAACCCCACCCTACCCACCCCTACACAAGCCTCCCTTTGTTCCTTTCCATCCCATCCTCTTGCATCACGAGGCTTGCCGGATCTCTGGCAGTGAGCTCAGCATGCCATGCAGCATGCTTTCTGACCTCCTCATGCCTAGGCGCATGCAGTTCTGATCTGGCCGTCACTCCGGCCTGACTTGAACCACTCATCACAGCAGCAGGGCGGTGGCCCACCTGCGGGCGAGCCCCTGCTCCCCTCGTCCGCCCCAGCAGCTGCCCGCCCCTGCCAGGGCTCCTGCGTGGGCTGGGCCGGGGTCGCAGGGTGGTGGCACGGTCGGCCTGTGTGGGGTGGTGCAAGGCGGTGTGCTGGCGGCTACGAAGGCCACCCAGGCCACTGGCTGCACTGCTGCTGGGGCTGCTGCTGTGGCACGGGGTCAGGCCCTCAGTGGTTGCTCTGCCCTCTCCTGGCCCCTGCACCAGCTGATGGGAGGTGGTGTGGTCAGGTGGGGGGGCAGGGGAGTCAGGCGGGGCCAGCTGGGGTAGGGGCTGAGGGGTGACCATGCTGTGTCTCCCTGTGCCAGAAGCTCCGGCCGCCTGTCCCTCGCTGTCGTTCTGCAGCAGGGGGTGGCCCTGTCTGACTTCACCGTTACCTTCCCAACCGCCACAACCACCTG
The DNA here is from genome assembly GCA_030144725.1 of Haematococcus lacustris. Classification (NCBI taxonomy): domain Eukaryota; kingdom Viridiplantae; phylum Chlorophyta; class Chlorophyceae; order Chlamydomonadales; family Haematococcaceae; genus Haematococcus; species Haematococcus lacustris. The sequence goes on from JASKMD010000015.1 coordinate 7,687,471, forward strand.
CCCCACCACCGTGACCATCCCCGCCACCAGCACATGCGCCCCTGACTCCCCATCCACCACCACCACCCGTAGAGTACCCTTGCCAGCCAGCTTGGGTGGGGTTAGGGAGGCAGGGGTGGGCGCGGACCAGAGCTGCTGCTGTGGCGTCGGCATTGGGAGGTAGCTGGGCAGGCTGTGTGGGGTGCTGCCCCAGCCCTGCCGCCTGGCTGGTGCCTGAGCTCAGTTGCCGCTGCTCTTGGTCCCTGCGGGGGGAGGTCAGGGTCTCAGCAGGCAAGGAGGGAGCCCCACCCGCTGGCCCGCCCCCAGGCCCTACACCATCAGGTGGCTTGGCCGCCCCTACAGCTGCAGACACAGCCCCTGGTGAGCCTGATGAGGGCAGGGCGGTGCCTTGCAGGAGGGCTAGGAGCTGCTGCAAATCCGCCAGCTGCCTGCCTGGCTGCACGCTGGCGGCTGGGTTGCTGCCTGGCCTCACAGCCTGCTGCTCCCCTACGGCCACCACACTGACCGGCTGTTGCTGCCTGATGCTCGACTCAGTGGCTGGTGGCGATTCCGGGTGGCCACCCAAAGCAGCAGAGCTGCCACCTGTTGCCTGGTCAGGAGCCTGCAGCCTTGTCGGCACTTCAGGCTGCTGCCAAGCAGCTCCTCCACCTGCTTCCTTGCCCCTTCCCCTGCTCCTGGGCTTGCCCCCACTGCTGGCGGTGTCGCTGTCAGAGCGGGACAGGGCAGGCTGAGGGCGCGGTTGCGGCCGGCCAGGAGGGGGCCCGGCAGTCTTGGTCTGAGAGACCAGGCAGGACCGGGGTCGCAGGGTGGTGGCACGGTCGGCCTGTGTGGGGTGGTGCAAGCGGCGTGCTGGCGGGTAGGGCTGGATTGGGGGGACTGGGGCAGGGGCAGGGGCAATAGGGCCAGGGGGTCAGCAGGGTCAGGGGGAGTGGACAGAGCAGCAGGGTCAGGATGGAGGCAGGCTAGGGCGATACAAGGGGCTGCTGCTCCTCTCCAGAGGCCACCTACCCGCATTGCCCGCCTTGCGCGCAGGGCAGCCTGGCCACCTTTGACATGAGCGCCTGTAACAGCCTCCTGCTCCTCCTCTTCATCGTCATCATCATCATCACCAGCCTCAGCCACTGGGTGGGTGCTTGGCTGCTGCATAGCTGCAGGCTGGGCCGCCTGCTTCAATAGCCCACCCCCTGCCTCCGCAGCCCCTGGCATAGAGGGCCTCAGTGTGGCGTGAGCTGCAGCCTCTGACGACCCTGCTGCTGCTGCTGTTGCTGCCGCTGCTGCTGCTGCTGCAGCAGCCTTGGCCCTCCTGTGCCGGTCCTCACCACCTTTGTCTCCAGCTGCCGCAGCAGCCATGGCAGCGACAAAGCCTGGGGCCGGGCGGGCAGGGACATGCGGTGCTGCTGTCTGCGCAGCCACGCCTGCCATGGTGCGGTGCTTAGACGGCACGTTGCCCATGGCACCGCCTGTGGGGCTGTGTGGAGTGCTGCTGCCAGACTGGCCGCCTGCTCCAGAGGCTGTGGTCCCAAGGGCTGTGGGCCCAGGGCGCCTGGCTGTGGGGTGGGTGGGTGGGTGGGTGTGTATGCCCAGCTGCTTCAAAGCAGCGCCTAGCACTCGGAGCGCTAGGGGGCTGTGCACCTCCTGCCTGCTGCCACCGGGGCCGCTGCTGCCGCTGCTGTCGCTGTCAGCAAAGGGGTCTGGAGCACTGCCTGGCTGGCTGCCCCCAGCCCATTTCTCCCCCTGGCGCTGCTGCTGCTGCTGCTGCTGCTGCTCAATGCTCTGCCTCAGCTGACCCTCAGGCAGTTCGTCTTGGGCTAACGAGGATGTGTGGAAGGGGGGTGGCGGGGGCACACCCTCCCCTTGCCCCTCTTGGGTGGGTTGGTGTGGAGGGTGAGGTGGCTGCTGCAGGCTCTGTCTGTCAAGCAGCTGCTGCTGCTCCTCCTCATGCTGCTGGCGCTGCTGCAGCTGCAGCTGGTGCTGGCGCAGGAGCGCCGCTTGCTGCTCCGCTAGCTGCTGCTGCAGTTGGGCTAGCTGCTCTGAGCCAATCTTGCCCACGTACAACTGCTCCAGTGCGGCTTGAAGGCCAGCCACCTGGGGCGCAGGTCAGGCCAGGCCAGGCCAGGTTAGGCATCACAAGAGCTCAAGCGAGGTCAGGTCAGGTCAGGCAGCACAAGGAATGCACAAGGAGGGGTGTGATCAGCCACCACCTGCCACCCTTATGCTGGGCTTCCAGGTGTCCAGGTCAGGTGGCATACAGAGTGCTGGAAGAGCATACAACAAGAGAGAGAAAAAGTGTGTGACAGAGACAGTGAGAGAAAGAGAGAAGAGGTTGAGGGTGCCTCCTAGCTAAGGAAGATAACAGAAGCGCAGCAAACTTAGGAACCATGACGATAAGAACAAAAAATCACACACACAGACTATGATGCCTGTAGTGCTGGCTGGTGCGACGTGGTGCGGCATACTGCTGGATGACGCGTTCTGGCTGGTGCAGGAAGCCCTTCAGGTGGCCATGTGGCCATCATGCGCGTTGTATGTCTCGTGTGCCATGCAGCTGGAGGAGGAGACAGCTGATCTGTCCCAGCGGTGGTTGGGGACACACAAGCAGCTGGTGGTGTTCTTTGGCAGCGCTGGCATTGGCACGCTGGGCCGGTGGGTGGCCAATGACGAGCAGCAGGCCTGTCGCCCGGTGGTAAAGAGGCCCACCAGCGGCAGGCTAACAGACAGGGTGCCAGGCAAGGTGGTGACAGTTGAGGAGTTGCGCACCAGCCAGGTCAGCTCAGCCCTGGGAACAGCCCCCAGCCCTGTGAGAGGCGGCAGAACCGCAGCAAGTCCCCCAGGCCTGCAGGCTGGAAGCCCCGAGCAGGTCAGGTGCAGGACCGCTTGTTGCGGTCAGCCTGGAGCCAGATAATCAAGGCGCTGGTGTGGGGGCTCATGCGGTACCCCTGGGGCAAGGAGTATCCCTAGGCAAGGAGTATCCCTAGGCAAGGAGTATCCCTAGGCAAGGAGTATCCCTAGGCAAGGAGTATCCCTAGGCAAGGAGCATCCTGGCCTGAGCTACAGCAAGCTGCGAGACCGAGCACCTCTGGGGACCTGGCCACCCACCTGTTGCTCTGACAGGTTGCGTTGGGTCTGACAGCAGGACAGCTCCGCCTGGCATGCAGCAAGAGCGGTGCGGGCCCGGGCAAGGCGACTGGACAGACGCTGCATGCGGGCTGCTGCCTGAGGGCAGGCAAGAGGGTCAGGGACAGGGTCAGGGTCAGGGTCATGGTCAGGGTTAGTGTCAGGGTCACGGTCAGGGTCACTGTCAGGGGTCAGGGTTAATGTCAGGGTCAAGGGCAAGGGTCAAGGGTCGGTGGTCAGGGTCAGTTTCAGGGCCAGGGTCAGGGTCAGTTTCAGGGCCAGGGTCAGGGTCAAGAGCTTGCCCAGCGGCTTGCTGCCCACAGGCCTGCAGGGCTGGGCTACACCGCAGCAGCCACCTTGTTGGCGGCGTGGATGAACTGCTCCTGGTGCCGCCCAGCCGTGTCCATGAACTGCTGCAGCTGCACCAGCTGCTGCCGCCCAGCCTCCACCTGGGAGCAGCCAGGCAGGCACAGCACACATACTCTGGCCATCTGTCCAGCCGCTCCATGTCCCTGAGCCAGGAGCTGGTCACACCTGGTCACACATGGTCACACATGGTCTGGTGCTGCATCCATGGCAGGTGGTGACTGGCAGACGCTGCGGCTCCTTTGTGCTGCATTAGCACTGCGTATGCCCATTAATAGTAAAGGCCAGGTAAGCTGGCCACCAGACCAGTCCGAGCTTAGCACTTTGGCGTTTAGAGGGGGTGCCTGTGGGGGTGCCTGAGGGTGCCCTTTGTATATGCCCTTTGTCTATGCCCTTTGGGGCGTGTACCCTCACCTTCCCTTCACCAAGCCTGGCCCATCCTCACCTGGCGGCTTAGCGGTGCAAACCTACAACACCAACACAGCCACCTTACCTCCTGCTGCCCCAACCCCACCATGGCCACGGCCAGACCCTGGCTCACCTCCAGGCTGAGCGCCGTGCCCCTCTGCTCTGACGCAGCCAGCCGCCTCTCCGCCTCCTCCCTAGCGCTCTTCTCCTTGCTGAGGAAGGCCTGCAGGGCCTCTACACGCCGCTGCAGCAGCGCCCTGTCAGCCTCTGTGGCAGCAGGGGCGGCACCGCCAACAACCTGGGCAACCAGGAGAACCACCTGCCTGCCTACGCCACCATCAACACCTGGGACCCTGCCTGCCTGCACTACCATTGACACCTGCCTGCCTGCCTGCACTACCATTGACACCTGCCTGCCTGCCTGCCTGCCTGCCTGCTGGCCTGCACCACTATCAATCTTGGCATTACAGGGCATGGGAGCTGCTGCCACTTACGAGCACCTGTGGGAGTCCTGCTGCCTGCACTACTCAGGCAATACCCAAAACCTTTGTGCGGCCCCTACAGCCACCCAGCTGCGCTGCTTGCTGCTGGCCTGTCTGCTGCTATCTCCCTCCCTACAATGCAAGCGCCCTCCTTCCCTACCCAAGCCACAGTAGAGCACAGCACGGTTGTCTGCAGTCTGTCTGCCAGCTGTACGGCTTGATTGCCCTGACATGTGGTGCTGATGGCGGCAGCATAACAGGCTCTGGAGAAGGGTTCGCTGATGGTGGGTTTGCTGATGGTGGGTTTTGCAGTTCACAATCTACAAACAAGAGCTCCATCTGACCCCAAGCTTGTTGCCCCCTGGTTTGTCAGTATGCAGACTCTGTACAGTCAGAGGTGACTCGCTGCCTCCCACTGACCTCCATTGCTGGCCGCCTTGCGCGCAGAAAGCAACTCCCTCGCCAGGCTGCCGCGGGTCTTGACCCCGGATACCATGGTTCGTAGACGGGCCCGAGCAGCAGCCTCCGCCTCCCGTGACTCATGAAGCTGCATGGCAGGCGGCATGAGCAGCAACATGTAGAGCAGTATGTGGTGGGGCTGAGTGCAGGCTGAGGGACAGACTGTTATGAGGCATGAGGAGTACCATGTGGTGAGTACAGACTGTGTACAGACTGAGAACAGAATGAGGACACACTGTAATTCACATGCATTGGTATTCTAGAGTTTGAGGGTTTGAGTGATGGTGGTGGTGTGGGCTGGCGAGCAGGATAGAGAGCACCAGGTTGCACTTGCCCTAGTGCATAACTGGCAAGCTGGGCAACAAGGCAGCAGATGGGAAGATTGATGGGAAGATCTTGGCAGGCAGGCAGAGAGTGATGATGGTGCAGGCCATTGTTCGCTGCAGTGTCTGACGGTGTTGCTGGGTTCAAGCAGGCAGGCAGGCAGCCGACAAGCAGCAGGCATCTACATTAAACTGCCTAAGGACGCAGTCAGTGATCTTTGCAGCGCGGCAGTGCTGCTAGGTCTGACGGCTTGGTGCTGGGTGCAGTCAGTCAGGCAGTTAGTCAGTCAGTCAGTCAGTCAGGCAGTCAGCAGCTCACCAGATGCTCCAGCTGCAGCACCGCCTGCACCAGCTGCCCCTCTCGGCCTGACAGCTGGGCGCCCCCACCCTGCCCCTGGCTCCCACCCTGCTGCTGCTCCCCGGCATGGGGCTGCTGCTTCACAGCATGCGGCTCATGCATCGGCTGCGCCACCAGCGCTGGCTGCTGCCCATGTGGCACTGTGCCAGGGCCCGGTGGCTGGTGTGGTAGGGTAGGGTCACACCAGCGCTGAGGCGAGGGCATGGCAGGTCGTTGCCAGGGGTTGGGTGCGTTTGGGTGGAACCTCATGGCCAGGCCTGATGACAGGGCCAGGCCAAAGGAGGGGAGGGAGGTGTCAGTGGTGGAGGTGCCTCCCTGGCTGTTTGCTGCGTGGGTGGCTGAGGACGTGCTGCCTGGTCCTGCCGACGTGGCGGTGGTGGCGTGTGGTTTGAGGCGCAGGGGCTTGGCGCGGGCGGCGGTGGGGATTGCCGCGAGGGGTGCTACCTGTGTGGGTGATGAGGAGTGTTATTGTAGTGAAATCTCTGCTGCAGTATCCTTACTCATGCAACCGCGTAACGAGTCAGGTGATGGGCTAGAATGCTTACTGATAAACATCAGCTTGGCTTTTCCATGACACAGAAATCTGCTCACCTTGAGCCTGGATGGCGCCAGGCCAAGAGGTTTAGCCCTAGCGGGCCGGTGCGCCAGTGGAGTCCCCTGATTGACAGACCCAGCCTCACTGCCAGCATACTTGCGGTGGGCTGCCCTGCAGGCTCACAGCAAACAGCTACCTCTGACTAAAGCAGGCCCTAGGCACAGGGCATGGTGTGCAGCACTGCATGCATCAGCCACGCATGGTGCCACACACATGGTAGGTGGGCCCATTTCATGTGTGAGAGATCATTTTTGGTACTCTGTGGCACCAGCAAGGGCAGTAGGGCTCTGCAGATGGCATGTGCAGCAGGCGTGGTCACTGACTCATGTGGGCGCCATGTGTGTACCTGGATGACGATGTCAGTTGGCTTGCTGGTGTGGCTGAGAGAATGGACCGTTCTTGATCCTTGCTGCCTTCTAGGCCTCCTCTCCTGCTCTGCTTGCTGGCGCTCAACCCTTTGTCCAACCGTGCAACAACACTGGCGGGCTTGTTCTCCCCTGCTGACCGCTGTTGCCGGACTTTGCGCTTGCATGCTGGCACTTCCAGCTGCTTTGCAGCGCAGGGAACATTTGCCTGCGAGTGTGCACCTGGACTGCATGGCAAAACGCATGCTACCTTGGTAGGGCCTGCACGACCTGCTGTTGCAGCGCTGTGTTTTGTTGTGCAGCCGTGAGAGCCTGGTTGCAAAAGGCTGGAACACTGGAACGCCATACATTGTCAGCAGCATGTGGGCTGCATGTGCTTACGTGCACTGTTGACGATTGTCTCTGGTTCAAGAACTGCAGCACGTCCATGTCCACGGAACTCTGGTCAAGGTTGCTATACTGAAGGTCATCGTCGTACGAGTCACCGCAAGAGTCGTGGTATGCACCAGTGTCGCGAACAACAGGTGCCGAACACTGCCATTGGGCCCACTGGTCATACGCATCGTCATGGGGCAGCGACATAGGTGGCTTGCTCAGCTGCTGCTGCAGCTGGAGTAATTTCATAAAATCGTATTGGGCAACCGGCTAAACCCTGCTAACTGACTCGTCCCTTGCCTGGCATTCCCACATGGCTGTCGAGAGCGGCGCGCACACGCTGATTGTCATTGCTGCATCTCATTATGTAGAACGCGCTCGATGGGCTCTAGACTTGGCGGGCATCCAGTATGTCGAGGACAGATGGCCTCCTGTGCTACATGTGTGTTGCTACTCCGCGCTGCTGCGCTTGTCTCCTACGCACCATATTCCTCTTGTACAACTCACCATACACCACGATTGCTGCACCTCAGGTGTTTGGCTTGCGTAGCTATGGGGTAGTCAAGACGACCTCCCTACCAGTGCTGGTCCTGCCCAGCAAACGCAAGTTGACAGACAGCCAGGACATCCTAGACTATGCGCATGCAGCCATGGGACCTGCATCGCCATTGTACCCAAGTGACCCAGAGCAGCTGCGACAGGTCTCTGCCTTCAAAGCATTGCCCTGCCGTGACTTATTCAGGGAGCGGTGCAGGCAGAGGCTGTTTGTTACTGCTGCCATGGAGTCACACGCACATCTGAGCCCTTGCCCATGCCCTGCTGCCAGCCTGCCTGCCTGCCTGCCTGCCTGCCTTCCTGCCTGCCTGCCCAGCCCCCTGGCATGCCTGGCCTCTCGGTCAAAGATCTGGAGCTGCTGTTCTCCAAGAAGCTGGGGGCCATGGCCCGGGTCATGGTGTACCAGGTCCTGTTCACCAAGCGTGCGCTCATGCTGCGCGTCATTGCTGAAGCACCAGTAGGTCCCATCTCTCACACAGCCTGGCGGGAGGCACTGCTGGCCCCTCCCCTCTCGTACCCTGCCCTTCCCATTCCCTCCCTCACCTGCCCCCTTGCACCTTCCTCTTTCCCCTGGCCCTGGCCCTGCTCCTCTCTCCCACTTCAGCTTTGCAGGCCCTGCTTGTCTCACCTGCTGTGCCTGGCTGCTGGGCTGACCGCTGCTGTGTCGCTGCTGTTGTCTGGCTTCAGGGCACTCCCCTGTGGCGCATCAGGCTGTTCTCCACCCTGGCTGGGCCGTTCACCTTCCTCATGCGCAGGACCATGAATGTCAACGCAGACAACGCCGCTAAGTGCACGGCCAGGTGATGCCAGGCAGGCAGGCCTGAACAGGCAACTGCCATTGCAGCCTGCCGTTGCAGCCTGTCATTGCAGGCTCAGCTACTGCCGCTGCTAGTGATGATGATGATGATGATGACGACGACAACAATGACGGCGACGACGACGAGCGCACCGCCGATGCGCTGGGGGACTGCCAGGCAGACAGGCGACGACGACGAACGAGTGCACCGCTGCTGTCCCTGTAGCGATATCTTACTGCGAAGCTCAGTTGCCTGCCTGACGATGTGATCCTGGCAGCTACCTGCTCACCTACCCAGCTACCTGGCAGCTACCTTGCCGCCCTGACCTCCTGCCCCTGCTCCCCTGCCTGCTTGTCATAGCCACTGCCCCGGCCGCCCACCCGCCCACTCGCTTGCCCACCTGCTTGCCCCTCGCCTGCTTGGCAATGGATGAAGCTGCTTGATGGCCGCCTACTTGCTCAAGGTGTGCCCTGACCCTCACCCTGGCCCTCACCCTGACCCTGACTCTAATCCCCTGGCCCTCACCCTAATGCCTGGCTGCCCATGCTTCAGGGTAAAGGACATCTTTGCCTTCGTGTCGGGGCTGCTGGCTGACGGCCGCCCCTACTTAGTGGCAGGCACCACACGGCCCTCTGCTGTCGACATCACCTTCGCAGCCCTGGGCGCCCCAGTGGTGCTGCCACCTAGCAACTATGGCGGCAGCTCCGGTAAGTCAGGAGGGGTAGGGGGGCCAGGAGGGGTAGGGGAGGCAGCTCCTGGTGAGTAAGAGAGGAGCAAGAGTAGGTGTGACAGGTGTTAGGGGTAGCAGGGGTAGCAGGTGCCTCAGGCTCACTGACAGGCTAACTGACAGGATAACTGACCTCAGGCTAACTGACAGGAGGGGTAGCAGGTGCCAGGAGGGGTTGCCATGGAGCAGTGCTTGTGGTTGTCCAACAATGGCGGCAGGCAGCTTGGGTAGGCATACACAGAGGCTGGCCTAAACCTGATAGATTTGATAGCATTTTCGGTGCTGCTGGCCAAGGAATGTGCACCGGTCGCCAAGAAGCACACAGCCATGCAGCATACGTTGCCCTCTGCGTGCTGTGCCCTTGCTCATCTTCTTTCACTCAGTGGCTGCTGAGATATGGTGATATAAAGTCAGCTTACCCTTAAACCCCAGTTTTGCAGCCAAGTTGTCTTGATGCTGATATGCTGCAACTGCAACAAATCCAGGGGACACAAGCACCTGCAACTCTCAACGCAGCTACACCATACCCCTCTGCCCCCACTAGGTCCTTGAGAATGATGGCCGAGCGGGGGTAAAAGTGGGTGGCACCCAGGGCGTTGTGGCTGAGCTGCTTGCCGGCGTACACGAAGTTGGGCGGCATGACCTGGCCGTCTGCTGAGCCCCAGGCCACGCATGTGATGCTGCGCTTTGCGTTGGCGGCTGCACCCTGGAACACATGCTGAGCTCCCTTGACTGCCAGCACCCTCTCATGGCACTCAGCCTGGATCCCAGTCTCATCCAGGTTGAAGATGCGCTCTGGGCACTGGCTGTACGGCAGCTGCACCCGCTCCCCAGCTGTATTCCGGCTGATGCACACCCTGTCCAGCATGGGCAGCAGCTGCTCATCAAACCATGCCCCCAGCACCCCAGGGTTAGCAGCGGCCTGGCGCCTGTTCTTCGTGACAGGGGTGGCCTTGCGCAGCGCCAAGCCCTGCCGCCGCATGAACCCCCGGCGCCACTTTTCCCCTGGGGCCTTCCCCTGAAAGGCCTTCACAGTGCGTTTGACGGCTGCCAGCAGTGCTGTCTTGGTCACCCCCACACCCTGCTGCTGGGCCCCCACCACCATGTCCCTGAGCTGCTGCTCCGCTACAGCTGACAAAACTGTTGGCCGCCCCCGTTTTGCAACCACCCCACCCCTCTTGATGACCCCGTGGAGGGTGGCATAGGGGACGCTGAACTGCTGGGCCAGGGCAGCGATGGACGGCTGTGGCTGGCCCCGCTTAGGCTTGAGGTAGGCCCGAGCAGCTTCGGAGAGCCTGCTGGCTCTATCGCCTGCGCTGCTGGAAGCCTTGGTTGACTGCCCAGCAGCCCCAGTGGTCAGTTTGGCCATTGGGGTCGGTGGTGTGCGGTGGGATCTGGGCACATGAGGCCATGGATCAACAGGATCAACCCAGCCAACGCGAATTTTGCCGCAAGGCCACGGCCTTAGCGAACGAGCAAACGGGGCGCAAAGGCTGCGCCACATCGGGCACCTACCGAGGTGTCTAGAAGGGGCTGACTCGCGCGCGTTCCGTGCTGCAGCGGTGCAAGCGGCACCTTAGTTGCCGGGAGGGTCAAAAAGTGCGTGACAGGCGGAGGCCAGATCTCAGCCGTCGGAACGTGACGCGCTGCCCCATGCTGCCCCACACCACCAATACGCACGCAAAGGACGGTGCATGGAAGGAAGCGCGCGTGTTCGAGCGCGGAACCGGGAGAACCGCCGAATCAGGCCTATCAGATTTTGGCCACCCTCTGTGTAGCAGGGCTGCCAAGGCCAGGCAGGCATGGTGTGAGCGCCTGTGTGGTGTGATGTGGTGTGACCGCAAGCCAGCAGGGGTGTGGGGAGCCGCAGGACAGCAGGCTGCTGCTGCTGCCACTGAGCAGCTGTTACAGTCCAGCTACTACAAAACCACAGGCAGGAAGGCAGGTCAAGTATCTGGCTGGCGGGTAAGCTGACTGGTAGGCTAAGTGCTTCAGGCTAACTGACAGGCTGACATGGACACCCTTAATCACCTGGGCATGGGGCCAGACATGCGGCCATGACCTTGACACGGCATGGTCAGACACGGATTCAGCTGTGGTATGATGTGATGTGGGCTGCGGTGTGACACGGTGTGAGCGGCTGTGCGGTGTGATGTGGTGTGAGCGGCTGCAGGTGTGACGATGATGACGGTGGAGGACATGGGCCCAGACTTTGCTGCTACGGAGCTGCGACAGACCTTGGCCGGGCAGCACCTGCTCAAGATGTACGCGCTGCACCGCCTGCCAGCTGCTGAGGCGCCCAGCCCACAATCTGCTGCTGCTCCCACTGACAGTGCGGGGGCACCATCATAAATGGTGGCTGGGCAATGCAGCCCCGCTAGCCAGCAGCAGCAGCATTGCCAGCAGCAGTGGAAGCAGCATCAGCAGCCGGAGCAGCTGGAGCAGCGTACATGTGCAAGGCAACCACCCAACATGTTCATTGTCATCAGCACGTGTTTCACAGTTCAAGATGTATATATCCCACAAGGTTGAATGCCTACCACAAAAACCGTGCACTTGACCACACACAAACAGTGCGCTTGGTGAGGGGAGGGGAGGGGAGGAGCTCTTCTGCTACGGGCTCCTGGCTGCTCCTGGCTGCATCTGATGGCTTGGGAGGTGGTGGTGGTGATGGTGGTTGTGGGGAGGGTGGGGAGGCTTGTTCCAGGCTGCAAGGTAGTGGGAGGAGGAAGGGGGTGGGGATGTGGGGGCGTGACAAACTAGATGACAGAATTGGAGGTGGTGGTGGTTGTAGGGAAGGGGGGGATGAGATCATTAACCTGTAGCAATCAAGTCGTACGCTAGCGGTCAGGCTTGCAGCCACATGACTGCGAGGTTAACCACCCACCATTTGCTAGGGTGAGGTTTGTGGGTGGAGGGTGCTCATAGCGTTCATGCTCCTGGCTTCCGCACCCAGCTTCGTCTACTTCATGGCTCCCGACCGCCTCTCCGGGCTCTCCCAGTCCTCCTTCGCTCCATCACACAGGCTCCAGGCTTCACCTCCTGGCTGCGCTTCCTAGCTGCACCTCCTGCATTTGTTTTGCTGAGGCATCCCCGGACAGAAGACTGTGTCAGCTATGCGGTGCAATATGTATCATTAACTACCTGTGCTGTATCCACCGGACCGCCGCGACCAACCCGGCCCAAGGGACCGCAGTAAAAACACTTCACATGGCATGCCAAACCGATGCCAAACCGATGTAACTACGCCGGCTACAAGGCTGCTGCGATGCCTGAACCCTTCGTGAGCACTAATGATTTGGCCACTCTGCAAAACCCTACAAGGTGTGTAGGCCATTGCTTTGTCACTTTGCTTGGCAGCTTGAGCCCGATCCCTCACGCCCGCCCTGCTCTGCTAATTACGCCTCATTCAGAGCCCCCTGCCAAGTGCTTTACTAGTACTAGATTGAGTGCGATGAAACTCCTCTGAAGCGCCGCCATTTGCCAAGCTGCTGGTCGCATAGCTTTTGGTGTACTGTGGCAGCGGTCAGTGATACCTCCATGCATAGGTTCTTGCTGCAGCACAGCACACATGCCACCTTTAGGCTGATGAGCTGTTGCTGTTCACCACACCTGGTCCCACCTGGCAATGGCTGGCTGACTGCTGCACTTGCTCGTTACAGGCAGCGGCGGTGGCAAACACATGCTGGCTGATGTGGAAGTGGTCAAGTCACACATTTGTTGCGACTGGCCTCGTGTTGCATGACACTGCCGGGGTCGAGCTTGCATGCCACTTTGCATGTCAAACTCACCAGAAGGCTTCTCGTCTGACCTCTCACTGCCAGTGTGGCAACCCCATGTGCAGCTTGTCACTGCAGCTGACGCACAAGAATGCATGGTACAGGCCTAACTAGCCTAGTACAGCCCAGCACAGCCTAACCCAGGCCAGACCAGCACAGCAGCAGCAGCATGCCGTGGTGGTCGCACCCCGTCTTTGTCAAGTGCCTGCGTAATGCAGGCTGCACCGAATGCATCAATAAAAGGGACATTACAAATGATCGCAGTACAAAACGTGTACAAACTAACCTACGATGTGAGCTACAACAAGGGCTCCCTCTTCCAGGATGGCTATATGTCAGCAATCAGGTGGCTGGGCAGTGCTAGTCAAGCTCCACTGCACCACTAGCAAGACACACAGCTGGCCCCGACCTGCCTGACACCCCATGTCGCTCCTTCCAGCAGCTGCCATGTCTCCTGGCCCCTGCTGGCCAGCGTCACAGAGTGTCACATCCATTGCCGGAGCTGCCGCAGCATCGCCAACCCCTGCCTGGCCTGCTTATGCCACCCTCAGGCCATCTGGCTGATGGACAGTTTCTTATTGGTAGACCAGGCCAGACCAGCACCTCAGCCACCCAGCTGCAGCTGCCCCTACTACCTACACCCACTATACCACCCACTGCGCCATCTACCCATGACTCACACCCTTGGCCGCACTGGGCGTGGCATCAGCCCTGGTGCCTGGCCTGCCCGCTGTGATGGGAGCGCGCCTGCACTCTTGACCTGGGCAGCTGGCAGGGGCAGTGCGCCCTGCTGCCTTGCCTGCTGCCCAGCTGACACGCTGACTGCCTGCTGCTGCTGAGCTGCTGGTGGGGCTGCAGCTGGTGCCTCCACCTGGCCTGCACAGTGACCCTCCTCTGCCTGCAGCAGCTGCCGCCACGCCTCAGCCTCAGGCAGGCTGGCCCGCACCTGCTCACGCATAAAGGCTGCCCGCTCACTGTCACTGGCCAGCTGGTCAAAGGTCAGACTGTCAATCATAACCACTGCATCAAAATGGGGCAAGTGCTGCAGCTTGGCATGAGCCACCACCCCTGACATGCTGCCATCATGCAGGAAGATGGCGCTTTGGTCCACTGATATGCCCCGGGTCAGCCCTGGCCCCTGCACCAGGAGCTGTGCACATTGTGTGCTATCCTGGCTGATCACTGCCTGCTGCACCTCCACATGACCAGCACCTGCCAGCGCTTGCACCAGCTGGCTGCAGTCTTTCTTTAGCACCGTCTGTAGCTTGGCAATGATGCTCTGCTTACAGGCTGCAGCCTTGTCCAAAAGCACATGCAATGCTGGTAAAGCAGCCATAGATGACTGGCCTCCCGTGCAGGCGTCCAGCCACTGACTGGCTGTGTACAGTTGAGTGAGATTCTCCTCGCCCCACAGCTCCTCTCCCTGTCCCCTCCTGCTGCACTCCCTCCACAGTGCTGCTGCCATGCTGTTCAGCTGCGGCTCACTGGCCAGCTGGCTGTGACCTGATGACACTGCCTGGTGGATGGACAGGGCAAGGAACATGCTCCTGGCATACAGAAGGTTGGTCAGCTCTTGAGGCTTAAAGGCTGTCAAGTTTGCCTTGGCCACCGCTGCTGCCAGGCTGCGCACTGATTCATCCAGGTAGCCAAGGCGGGCCAAGGCATACATGATGTTAGCCATGTTTTGTTCATTCAGTGTTTGTTGTGTCTGTGCTGCCCGCTCAGCCAGCTGCCTGCAGACCTCCTTGTCATGCCACATCGCTAAGCTCATGGCATACAGGATGTTGCCGACCTCCTGAGCTTTCAAGCCAGGCACCACAGCCTGTGCCCTGGCTGCAAACAGGCTCAGCAGCTGCCTTGCCTCTTCCCTGCAGCCAGGCAGCTTGCTGGTAGCCCAGATCAGGTTGGCCCAGGCTTGAGGTTTAGCATCCCACATGACCCCACCCTGGCTGATGGCGGCTATGACTAACTGCAGCAGGGGCTGGGCACTGCCTGTGTAGCCTGACTTGACCATGGCCAAGAGTGTCATGCTGATGTCCTGGGCAGCAGCACCCCTGGCCAGCTTGTAAGGCAGCAGCTGCACTGCCTGGTCGCACAGCCTGGTCAGGTCTGGGCTGTCACTGCATTGCATGCCAGCTGTGGCCAGGCCATGCAGCAGAGTGCTCCAGTCACGCCAGCTGCCCCTCTTCATGGCCTCACTGCTGGCACTGTGGTAGGCAAGGGCTGTGCAGGCTGAAGTGACAGCAGGGAGGTGAGGCTGGAGCTTGCCCAGGGACCAGGCTGCCATGCTCAGCTGCCGAGCATCATATTGCTGCAATGGTGCAGGAAGGTTCTCAGCTGTGCCAGCCCCAGCCTTCCCAGCCATGTGCTTCAGCAGTTTCATCACTGCATTGCACTGGGCCTCGGTCATGCAGGCTCTGCTGTTCTCAGGCTGCCTGGCCCAGTCTGCAAAGCACCACAGCAGCTGTGACGTCTGTTCCACCTGGCTGCTGCGGCTGAGGAAGGGCAGCTCCTCCACCACCGCTGACACCAGCTCCTCCAGGTCCTGCTTGGGTCGGGGTGGCGGCTCATACTGGCGCTGGGCTGCAAGGCAAAGAGGGAATAGCTGAAGGAATAGAGAAGGGTTAGGTCCTTAACCTTGTGTATCGCTAGCTAGAAGGGTGATAGGCAGTAGCTGGCAGTTGCTGTGCTGCCCCGTAATGCTGGCAGCCGGTGAATGCTGGCAGCCGGTGGGGCCAGCAGGCTGCATCGCTCACTGTGTGCTGGCGCGCTGAGTGTCCGCGATGGCACGTTGGTCTGCCAGGGCAAGAGGCAAGTACGCGGCGCAGGACTGTGCACGGAGACAGCCGGACGGAAACCCCAGCCGATACGATGTCCAGGTCGTGGCGAGCAGTTGAGCGCATGCAGGAGCGAGGGCATGGCAGGAATCGGCGTTGGGAAGCAGGGATGAGGCAGGCGCTAAGAAGTAGATTCATGTGTACCCATCTCACAGATTACTGCCTCGTCGCAGCACAGCTTGCCACCAGACGTGCATGAGACGGCACGGGCGATAAGCTCTGCAGAAATCACCCCAGGTGCCATGCTCTGACCTGCTGATCATCTGTCTGACTGACCTCCTTTCCTTGTACTTACGACCATCCGCCTGCAACTACTGGCCTGTGCTACTGCACTGCTATGCATTCCCATCGTCAGCTGACCAGCAGCCATCCCCTCCCATGTGGCGCCTGTGGCATGGGCTGCGTCACTGGCTTTGGCTGTCGAGCATAACTGTGATGCAGCGTGATGCACTGGCTTTCGCTCCAGGTTCCAGCACCGCTGGGTTAGGGCTAGGGCTAAGATGAGGGTGGGAAGGAAACCATACCCCTCAACGGCAGTAGTTCATGGGTGCAGCTACATGGCCTGGGCTGGGGGCCTGTGGCCACAAGAAGAGGAGCCAGCTCTACCCCCAGTGCGGAACTCCTTGAAGCTTCTAGTGTCATGGCTTTGGTGCACTGTGGCAGCGGTCAGTGACACCATCACGCAGCGTCTCTTGCTGCGGCACAACACACATGCCACCTCTGGGCTGATGAGCTGTTGCTGTACACACACCTGGTCCCACCTGGCAATGGCTGGCTGACTGCTGCACTTGCCGTTACAGGCAGTGGCGGTGGCACACACATGCTGGCCGCTGTGGAAGTGGTCAAGACACCACATTTGTTGCACCAGGTCTTGTGCTGCATGACACTGCAGAGGTCGAGCTTGCATGCCGCTTTGCATGTCAAACTCACAACAAACTTACACTTACAAAGAAGGTGTGTTATCTGTCCTCTCATTGCCAGTATGGTTTTGCGATGTGCACCTGATACAATGAACTGAGCAGAGGCAGTCAGCTGCAGTGGCTCACTTGTGCCTTGTGTTGCTTGTGTACTCGCACTGCTGCTGCTACTCGCACTGCTGAGCTAGATCAGTCATCATCACTGCACGACCAGGACATCATGCCACCTGCCTACATGAGACAAGCCCACCAACAACATCATACCCATAGCCGCAGCCCCTACCCATGACACAAGTAACCTAGCTAACTGCGACCGCTGTCTCATGGCCAACAGCAGCACACCTATTTATAGACCGCAGACAGCCAGGCAGGGTGTAAGCAGCCTCATGCCTCATCCCCTGCAGCCTGCACACCTCAGCCCCTCCAGCCAGCATGCCAGGGTCTCCTCACAGACCAGCACTGCACCGCCCTGCCCCACCTGCCACCCTTGCTGCTGCCCTGGCCTTGGTGGTGCAGCCACACTGCAGCAGCCAGGCTGGAGGAGCCCTTGGCAGCAGTCAGGGACACCACCTGGGGCTGGCTGCTGGCCTGACTGCTGCACACGCTGCAGGGCATCACACCTAACACCTACAACACCCAGCCTGGCCACCAGGTCACACTAATACCCACACTCATACCCAGCTGCCCGAGATGCCACAGCTGCCACCACACCCTGCCTTGATCAGCCCTGCCCTGGCTGCTTCTGTCTGCCGCCACGACCCCCAGCCAGGCCAAGCAGCTGGCTGCTTCCTTCCCTCCCTCTCTAGCCTAGGCCAGCAGCACAACACACAGCCCAGCACAGCCACAGAGCCAGGCAGGACCAGGCCCTGATTAGCCCAGTGCCTGGCTGCTTCCCTGGACCGGCAGCACACAACACAGCCCAGCACAGCCACAGGACCAGACCAGTCAAGACCATCACCTCAACCACCCAGCCACCTCCCTGCAACCCTTGCAGTGTCAGTCTCCACGTCAGTTGGCCAGCCCAATTGTCATGTGGTCGAGTACAGCCATGTTGCAGCCATGCTGCGCTTGGACCGCCAGGCTGCCTGGCTCTCTTAAACTGCGAACAGGCCCCAGGCCCTCAAGCCAGTCTGTACAGACAGACTCTGTGCCTCCAACGCCAATTGTCCGGCTGCTCATCATGTGGAAGCTGGACACCTGAATCTGTTGGTGCCTGGCGCTGATGAGGTGGGCACTGGCTGCTGTCAGTAGGTGTGGGCTTCGGCCTAAGGGCACAGGCCAGTTGTGGGTCTGAGGCCGCTACCGCAGGCCTCCCAGCCTTCTGCAGTAGGGCACTTGGCCCTCGGCCACGCCAGGCGGCTGAGCAATACCCAGGCAGAATTCCACGCACGCTTAATGCTTGCACTATCTTCAGCACCAGCTTGCTCCTGCTCCTTCCTCGGCGGGCACTGTCATCGAGCTTCGAACTGCACAACGCGCTTTGTCCGCTTTTTGTACAGGATTCTACACCCGCACTCTCGACACTGAATCACGTCACCAGGCCTGATGGGAGCCTCGGAGCCGCATGACCCGCAGATGTAGGGCACGCCTTGCGCCGTGTAGGCGGCGCCCTGCCCGCTCATAGCTACGACGCAAAGCTGCTGCACAGGTCGACTATTACCGACAGTCCTCAAAGTGTCCGCATGGCATGTTCATGCAACTTTGACAAGCTCACTCAAATGAACATGTTCGTTGCTAACTCCAGTGTTACATCCAGTGTTTGTAGTACACCGTCAACCGTCATCTATACCGTCCATGTACATCGTCAACCAGCTGCTCAGCGCCAGCTAATTAAACAGTCAGCATAGCACTGGTCCACGCGCCGTGCCTAACAAGAAAGCAACTAGGACACTACTAGCTATCAGCCAACTCTAGACACGCTCCCAGGCCATCACCTTGCAAGCAACTCCCAACACAGCGACCCACGGAATCCCCGTGGATCAGGTGAGCCTATAAAGAGTACACATGCTTGCTTGCCCTCCCCTCCCCTCCCCTCTCCCAGCTGACTTGCCCCCATAACTTGCTAAGTGCACCAGCTCCTGCTGTTGTACCTCTCCCTGCTAGCCCTGCTGCTGTTGCTGGCTAGGGGCACTGGAGACATGACCGCCTCGGGCCGTGCCCCTGCCCCTGCCTCACCTGCAGTCCCATGCTGCTGCTGCTGCTGCTGCTGCTGCTGCTGCCCCTGACATGATGCTACCTAGACATCCTGCTTCACCCTGTGCCCTGTGCCCAGCTTCCTTCCAGCTGCAGCCCAAGTCCGTCGAAGAGAACAGAAACCCTAGTTCAGTGCCCTGCGCTGGCCAGGCTGCCTCACCGAGCCTCCTCTACCCCATCAAGCTAGGTGCCTGGCCACCTCCCCGGCCCAAGGTCAACCACTCACGTTAGCGTCAGCTGCATGGCCGGACCTCACCTCTTCTACAGCTCAAGACATGGCCCTAAGCTGCCCCATGCCAGGCTCCAGGGAACGTGCCCACAGCCTCAGTACAACTGGCTATCGAGTGCCAGTGCATAGGGGTCGGCGGTCCCTCCTGGGGCGCCCAAGCCTTGCACCAGGCTACTGCTGCCGCTGTTGCTAGCGGACACAGGCTGCTGGGGTTGGGGTGGCTGGGGGCCTGTGGCCATGCACTGCTCCGCAAGCTGCTCGCCGTGCAGCTGGAAGGCGGAGGAGGGTACGGCCATTAGGCCAGGCAGGGGTGGTTGGCTCAGGCCTGTCAGCAGGTAAGCAGGCGGGTGGGTGGGTGGGTTGGTTGGTTGGTGGGTGGGTGGGAGGGTGGGTAGGTGGGTGGGTGGGTGGGAGGGTGGGTGGGTGGGTGGGTGGGTGGGAGGGTGGGTGGGTGGGTGGGTGGGTGGGTGGGTGAGTGGGATGGGCAAGGAGGTGGGTGGGGGGATGGGTGGGTAGGCAGATGGCTTAGCAATCCTGCGACATAGCAGGGAAGGGAGGGAGGAGGTTGTGCTGGTAAGGGAAGGTGGAAATGGGAGGTGTGAGGGAGGAGGTAGGAGGTGGGAAGGGGAAGAGTTTCATGCATGCAGGGCCAGCCCCCCACCTGGGTTTGACCCCAGCTGCCCAGGTAAGGCAGGGGAGGGGCTGGAGGGGGTGCCCCTAGAGCCAGCGTCCCTGCCAAGGCTGCCCCCTGCCCCCTGCTGCTGCAGCTGTGGGGTAGGGGGGCCCCCTCTGGCCCTGCTGCTGCTGCTGACGCTGGTGCCGGAGGCGCTGTTCCTGGCAGCTGACGACACGGCCTGCTGCTGCTGCCGGTGGGAAGCGGCTGGGGCTGCCCCAGGGGGGCTGCTGGGGGGGCCAGGGAAGCTGGGGGGGGCCAGGTAGCGCTCCAACCCAGCCATGAGGCGGCGCCTGGCACCAGCCTGTAGATCAGGGCCACATGTCACAGCTGGACATGGGGGGCGCCACTTGTTGCAGCTGCATGGCCACACCATGCACGGCCTCACCATGCTGCATGGCCGCACCATGCTGCAGGGGGTGCTCCTAGGCTCCTAGTACCACTGGTTCTTGGCATTGGTGGGGAGGGAGTGTGAGAGATTGCAAGGGGAGGAGGAAGAGGAAGGATAGGAAGGACGCGTAAGGTGAAGCAGGAGGAGGGGAGCATGCCCAGCCAGCCTCCTTACCCTCCCTTGCTGCTGCTGCTCATGTCCCTGCTCTGGCGCCCGCAACCTCCCCACCCCCTCGCTGCCCCCACTGCCTCTCCCCTCTCCCCCTGCCGCTCTATGTACACCCCGCTCTCCACCTCCCATATCCAGTTAGCTGGTTGGGCAACACATCAGCGTTGCCTGTTGCCATCCCTGGCACCCTGCTGCTTCCACCCATCCATCCATTCATCCAACCACAAGCAGTGGGGGTACACCTCGCCCCCACCCCACCCACCGTTGCCACTGGCCCCCAGCCGCTCCAACAAGAGGGTAGGGGCAGGGGCAGGGGCAGGGGCAGGGGCAGGGGCAGGGGCAGGGGCAGGGGCAGGGGCAGGGGCAGGGGCAGGGGCAGGGGCAGGGGCAGGGGCAGGGGGGCGGGCAGCGATGCTCTATGTACACCTCGCTCTCCACCCCACCCACTGTGGCGACGCCCAGCTCCTGCAGCTCCGTGTTGGTCATGCCTTGCAGCAGCTCAGGTGTCATCTCCTCGTCCACCATCAGCTGGGTATACTGCTGCAGGCCCACCTCCTGCTCCAGGGGGGCAGGGCAGCAGCAGGTGAGAGGGGAGGGAG
The DNA here is from genome assembly GCA_030144725.1 of Haematococcus lacustris. Classification (NCBI taxonomy): domain Eukaryota; kingdom Viridiplantae; phylum Chlorophyta; class Chlorophyceae; order Chlamydomonadales; family Haematococcaceae; genus Haematococcus; species Haematococcus lacustris. Next base: position 7,708,181 of record JASKMD010000015.1, read on the forward strand.
GCGAGGGGGGAAGGGGTGGACGGGGAAGGAGGGGGGAAGGACAATGATGGGAAGATGTGGTAGAGGGCCCAGGGCGATGCAGCCGCATCAGCCACCAGCAGCAGCTATTGCCCGAAACCCTATCTTGGCCCTGCCCCTGCCCCTCCCTCTTCCCCTCCCCTCTTATACCCTGCCTTTCCATTTCCCCCTCTTCACGCACCCCCCTCCTCACGCTTCACCTACCCCTCTTGGACCCATCCCCTCCTGCCCCCTTGCCGCTACATACCCCCAGCTTGCTCGACTCACATGCAGCAGCTGCACAATGGCTGTGCCATCACGACCATGCGCCAAGCTCAGTTGGGTAGGGTGCTGGGGCTCCATGCCAGAGCCCATGCGAGTCCCATGCCCCATGCCTGCATGCACTTGCATGCCTAAACCTGCAGGGTACCCTGCCTCACTGACTGCCACACTTTCTGGTGGTGTGACCGCAGGAGTGTAACTGTGTGCCGGGGTGTGACTGCCAATGTGTGCCCCATGCATTTCCGCCCCATGCGCCGCACTGGGTTGCATGGCGGCAGCCATGGGCAGTGTGGGGTACGGGATGGATGACCTGGGGTTTGAAATGAATGAGGAGTGAGTGCTGAGCAGGGAGTTGAGAGGCCAGGACCCAGCCTCCCCCTGCTGCAGCCGCCCCATTGCCGCCGCCACAGTTGACCGCCCAGCTGCCTGCCCCTGGCCCTGGCCCTCCAGCCGCCGCCCCCCATGCAAGGACCCCCCCAGAGCAGACTGGCCCAGGGAGCTGTTCACGCTGCCTCTGCCCATCCAGGCCATGTCTGCCACCACTGACGCCTGGTACGGCTGCAGCCCCCACTCCCCCTGGCTCTGCTGCGACCCAGAGGGGGCGTAGAGGCTGGAGGGGGGTAGGGGGCCAGGGGGGGCCCCTGGGGCGACTGCTGGGGGGTGCTGGGGGGGCTGGGAGTGGAAGCTGCGGGAGCTGGCGTGACTGGGGGAGCGCAGGCCTTGCTGCCCGGGGGGGCCACACCTCTCCATAGAGCATCGCTGCCCGCCCCCCTGCCCCTGCCCCTGCCCCTGACCCTGCCGCCGCTGATGCCCACCCTGCTGCTCCAACACGGTCAGGTCTGGGCTGCTTCGGGCTACGTGCAGCGATGTGCGCATGCCCCCAGACCTCCGCCCCATCACTGCTGCTGCTGCTGCCTCTTGACCCCGGGAGCCTGCCCCACCCTCCTGGCCCCCCTCCCCCTCCCCCTCTTCATCATCGTCTGCGAGTATGGCTTGCATGAAGTCCTCTTGCTGGAACGCCTGCGGTGGTGAAGGCCCCTCACTGCTCACCCGCAGCCAAGCCTGCTGCTGCTGCTGCTGCTGCTGCTGCTGGGCTTGGTGGGCCCGGTGGGCTTGCAGCTGCTGCTGTGTGAGGGGGGGCGGCAGGGCCACGGTGAGTTCCCCTCCGCCCTCCCCCTCCTGCTCAAGCTGCCTCCCCTGGGTCCCGTCAGTGGTTGCGTCAGAGGTCAGGTCAGGGACTTGGCTGCCTGAGACCAAGGGGGAGGCCCCCCAGTCAGCCTCCACCCCCCCCAGCCCCTCCCTCTGCCCCACACCTCCAGGACCCACCCCACCTTGGCCGTGCCCCTCCCCAGGCAGGGAGGGCCTCACGCCGTACTGGGCATGTCCACCCTGATCCGCCCTCAGGCCTGATGACCCATACCCCTGGGTTTGCAGTTGAGTCGGTTGCGGCGGTTGTTGGCCAGTCAGTTGTGGCGGTGGCTGGTATGATCCAGGCATGCTTGACAGGTTGGACAGGGGGAAATGGCTGGGGGGTGGGGGGCCCCTGCTGCTGCTCCTGGTACTGCGCCCGGGCCGTGGGGAGGCCGGCCTGAAGTGTGACTCTGGATGCAGTGAGAAGTGTGATGCATGGCGTGGGCCTGCCTGTGTCGCCTCCACCATGGGCATGCTGGCAGGAGGTGCAGCAGGAGGGGGTCTAGACGCCCCCATGCCTAAGTGCTGCTGGTGTTGGTGGTGGTGGTGCTGCTGCTGCTGGTGGTGCTGGTGGTGGTGGAGGGAGCTTGCGTCCTGGCGGCGCTGCTGACCCAGCCGCCCGCCCTCGTCCCACGGCCCTGCCCTACTCCCCGCTGAGCCCCGGTTGGCGTGTGTCATGGCCAAAGTCAAGGGGCTGGAGCGACCAACTGCTGCTGCTGCTGCTGCTGCGGCTGCAGCGGCGGCGGCAGCTCGGGCGGGGGGGCGGGTTGGGGGGCCCTGCTCCCGTTCTGGGGCGTGTGAGCGGCGTCCTAAGGAGGAGGTGGCTGCGCTGGTGCTGGTGGGTGTGATGGAAGAGGAGGGATAGTGAGTGAGGTGCGAGTGCGATGCTGCTGCTGCATGGGACGATGGGGGTGGTTGGGGAGGGTAGTTGGTAGTGGTTGGAGGTGGTTGGTAAGTTTGGTAAGGGGGTGCATGGGGGTGGTTGTGGCTGCCTGGACCTCCATGTCTGTGGCTGTGGAGGCCGCTGCTGCCTCCTGACATGGAGCGACCGCCGTAGCCCATGTCTGCCAGCTGCTGCTCAGCTTCTTCAAGCTGCTGCTCAGCTTCCTCCAACTGCTGCTGCAGCCTGCACACAAGACAGAGTGAGAGATGTGACAAGGTGTGGTGACAGCTGTCGCAGGGGCAGGGTCAGGGGCAAGGTCAGGGGCTTCAGGGTCAGGGTCAGGGTCAGGGTCAGGGTCAGGGTCAGGGTCAGGGTCAGGGTCAGGGTCAGGGGCTGCAGGGGCAGGGGTAGGGGCAGGGGCAGGGGCAGGGGCAGGGGCAGGGGGAGGGGCAGGGGCAGGGGCAGGAGCAGGGGCAGGGGCAGGGGCAGGGGCAGGGGCAGGGGCAGGGGCAGGGGCAGGGGCAGGGGCAGGGGCAGGGGCAGGGGCAGGGGCAGGGGCAGGGGCAGGGGCAGGGGCAGGGGCAGGGGCAGGGGCAGGGGCAGGGGCAGGGGCAGGGGCAGGGGCAGGGGCAGGGGCAGGGGCAGGGGCAGGGGCAGGGGCAGGGGCAGGGGCAGGGGCAGGGGCAGGGGCAGGGGCAGGGGCAGGGGCAGGGGCAGGGGCAGGGGCAGGGGCAGGGGCAGATGTAAGGGGTAGGGGCACGTGCTCTGGGGCTGGGGCAGGGGCAAGGTAAACAGGGGAGCCTTAAGACTTCAGCTGCATAAGGTCGCTGCAGTCAGCTAAAGTTGCAGCAGCGGTGTCAGTGCCAGTGTCAGTGTCAATGCTAGTGCCTGTGAAAAGGGGGGCAGCCCTCTCCTGCCCCAGCCTTCCCTCACCGCGCATTTTCAGAGTCTGTTGCAGCCAGCTGCGCGCGTAGGGTGGCACAATGAGTGGCCAGCTCGGCAAACTGAACCTGCGGTCAAGCCCCAGGGGCCATGACAGGGCCAGGGCAGTAGGCTTGCCAGCTTGCGGTGGGGCTGACAGTGGTGCTGGTTGATCCCCCTACTCTACCACCTTCCACTCACCACCTCTCCCCTGCTTCCCCTCCATCCCCTCCCCACCCCTCCATAACCACCTCTTCTCTCCCTTCCCCCTCCCCCCTCCCCCTTCACCGGGGCCATGGTGCCCAGTGGCTTCTCAAGGCGAAGGCTGGGCTGACGGTGGGTGCAGGCTCCTCCCCTTGGGATAGGCGTGGGGTAAGTGTGAGGCGTGGTTGTGCAGGGGAGAGTGCCTCTCTGCCACGAGCCTCATAAATCAATCTTTCCATCATTAGGTGATGCAGGAGTTCACCCGCATCATATTCCAATCTTAGCAACAGCAGTGGCAGCAGCAGGGTGCCTCTCACCCTGCCCCTGCCCCTCCCCCCTCCACCTCCCCTCGCTGGGGTAGGTGAGGGTCGCTGGGGTAGGTGAGGGGAGGGTGTCTCTCTGCCAGTGTCAGGGGACCTCTGGTGCTGAGTGGGGCTGCGCCTTCACCCTGCTGCTGCTGCCGCACCCTGACCTTGCTCCCAGCCCCCCTGCCCTGCTCCACCAACCTGCAGCAGAGCTCGGTCTTTACTCAGCGACTTCAAGCGCTCCTGGACCTCAGACAACTGCAGCCAGGACAGTGGTGGAGGCAGCGGCAGGCCATGGCAGGACTGCAGGAACAGCCCTGACCACACAGTGCGCACTCCCCTTCCAGCCTCCTCCTTACCTCATCCATGCCTGCCCACTCCCTCCCTCCTCCGCTCCCTCCTCCCTCCTCTCCTTCCTCCTCCCCTCCCTTCTTACCCTCCCCTCCTCCCTTCCCTTCCAACTCCTCCCTTCCTCACCCTCCCTCCCTTTTGTCACCCTCCCTCCCCTTCCTCGCCCGCCTCCCCCTTGTTTGTCCTCCCTCCCCTTCCTTGCTCTCCCTCCCCTCCCTCCTCCCCTCCCTCCCCTCCTCCCCTCCCTCCCAACTCCTCCCTACCTCGCCCTCCCTCCCTTCCTCGCCCTCCTCCCCCTCCCTTGTCTTCCCTCCTCCTCCCCTCCCTCCTCCCTCCTCCCCTCCCCCTCCCTCCTCCCCTCCCTTGACCTCCCCTTCCTTGACCTCCCCTCACCTGCAGACGCAGCACGTTGGCTTCTCCATTGGCCGCCGCTGCATGCGCCTCAGCCTGGGCCTGCGCCTGCTGCAAGGCCTGCACAGCCTGAGAGGTCCTGGCCACATCCTGGCTGGCCTTCCCGCCTGACCCCTGGCTCGCCCCCGCCTGCCCCCCTGCAGGTGCAGCCACTCCCTGGGCCTGCCACTGGGAAGCGCCCATCATGAGCAGGTCACCACGCATGCTGCTCTGGGTACCTCCTGCAGCAACCTCTGCAAGGGCTGCAGCGTAATCACCAGCCTGCAAGTAACCACCGCCAGCGGGCAACAGATGCAATGGTGGTGATGCTTGCGTGCGGCTGGGCAATAACCACCGCCAGCGGGCAACAGATGCAATGGTGGTGATGCTTGCGTGCGGCTGGGCAATAACCACCGCCAGCGGGCAACAGAATTCAATGGTGGTGATGCTTGCGTGCGGCTGGGCAGTAACCACCGCCAGCGGGCAACAGATGCAATGGTGGTGATGCTTGCGTGTGGCTGGGCAGTAACCACCGCCAGCGGGCAACAGATGCAATGGTGGTGATGCTTGCGTGCGGCTGGGCAGTAACCAGCGGGCAACAGATAGCAATGGTGGTGATGCTTGCTGATTGCTGGCTGCTGGCCAGACGCAAATATATGGTGGTGGTGGTGGTGGTGGTGGTGATGTCAGCGGCGCTGCTTGTCAGACGCCATGAACAGGATGGCGGTGAAAGGCGATGGTGGGTAGCGGTCATGGTTTGAAGATGACTATTCAAGCCACCAGGAGGGGTCAGTGCTGAATCATGAGGACCCGGACAGGATGAGGTGTGTGAGGAGTGGGGAATGGGACCAGAGTCTTGAATGCTCAACTCAACTGTCATCTGAGCAGCAGGGAGTTGTGGCCAGCAGGGCAGCATGCAGGTAGGGGCATACCCAGGGTCAAGGTGACTTGCGAAGTGAATGGTAAGGATGAAGGCCAGGGCCGATGGTTAGGGTTAGGGCTAGGGTTAGGGTTAGGGTTAGAGTAACCCGGTGAGAGTGAGGGTGAGGGTGAGGGTGAGGGTGAGGGTGAGGGTGAGGGTGAGGGTGAGGGTGAGGGTGAGGGTGAGGGTGAGGGTGAGGGTGAGGGTGAGGGTGAGGGTGAGGGTGAGGGTGAGGGTGAGGGTGAGGGTGAGGGTGAGGGTGAGGGTGAGGGTGAGGGTGAGGGTGTGGGTGAGGGTGAGGGTGAGGGTGAGAGTGAGAGTGAGGGTGAGGGCACACCTTGAGCAAGTAGGTGCCCATGATGTGTGTGCCCACTTCAAGGCGAGCACGATACTTCACAAAGCTGTCCTTCTTGCGCAGCTGCAGTCATGTCATGGGCAGGCAAGGGGACCAGGCTGTAAGGCAGAGTAAGTAGCAGGAGGGAGGGAAGGAGAGAGGGAGGCAATGATGAGCTGATCAGGGCCTACACGAGCAAGGCAAGGTTGAGACCTAACTCCACACAGGGTGTGTGTGGTGGAGGGGTGGAGGGGAGGAGGGGTGGGGGGGAGGGGTGGGGGGTGTGGTCTCTTGCCAGGCTTTGCCAGGGTTCACCTTGGCCACTATGGTCTCACTGCACTGCACTGTGCGTGCCGCTGCTGACCTCTCCAAGCAGTTTGCGATTGTCACTGTGTCACCTGCATGCCCACAGAGCTCAGACCAGTTGTCAATATGGCTATGCAAGCAGGCAGGCAGGCAGGCAGGCAGGCAGGCAGGCAGGCAGGCAGGCAGGCAGGCAGGCAGGCAGGCAGGCAGGCAGGCAGGCAGGCAGGCAGGCAGGCAGGCAGGCAGGCAGGCAGGCAGGCAGGCAGGCAGGCAGGCAGGCAGGCAGGCAGGCAGGCAGGCAGGCAGGCAGGCAGCGCAGGCAGGGGGTCTGAGGCCACCCACCAAACACGCAGTACTTGGGGCTTTCTATGCCTACCACCCCTGCGTAAGCAGGTCCGGTGTGAAGGCCGATGCGTATGCGCAGGGTGTCGCCGTTGCTGAATGCCATGCTGCTGGTGCTGCACAGCATGTCCTGCATGAGCGCAACACAGCAGCCAGCAGCGGGTCAGCGACCCATCTGCCCGCACCTGGTTACCCAGTGTTCCCACAGGCCTGGCCCTACTCCCTATTCACAGCTTTCCCTCAGCATTCAAAGCACAGCACAGCAGCTTACCAACGTCGCATTTCTGCCTGACTACGTCAGCACCGGGCAGGCACACTCTCGCCATCAGCACATCCCACATCCCACCTGCGCTCCCACCCCAGCCTCCCACCCCCAGCCCCTCGCCCCCACCCCACCTGCGCTCCCACCCCAGCCTCCCACCCCCAGCCCCTCGCCCCCACCCCACCCCCACCCCTCTCCATCAGCCTACATGGCACCTGCACCACAAGCAGCCTACGTAGCACACAGCGCACTGCTCATCCACATGGCCTTCACACTGGGAGCATGCTGCCTGCCTCTGACACAGACCCCCTCATGGCTGTATACACGTGTATGTTTGCGGTGGGACTGTGAGGGCCTGCCCGGTGCTGCCCGCTGCTCCCTTCAGCGCCTTCAGGGCCCCTCTGCTGCTACTGCCACTGCTGCTGCCGCTGCTGCTGCTGCCGCTGCCACTACTGCTGCTGCCGGCTACAGGTCTACACCCCACCTGGGCTAGTGCCAGCATGCGCTTCAGGTGGTCCTCCGCCCCGTCATGGCCACTGACCGCCATGTACTCGTCCCCACAGTGCTCTACCCTAAACACCTGTAGAGCAGGAGCAGCAGGCACAGGAGCGGTGACAGCAGCAGCAGCAGCAGCAGCAGGCACAGGGGGAGGTGACGCAGCAGCAGCAGCAGCAGCAGCAGCAGCAGCAGCAGCGGCCGCAGCCGCAGCAGCAGCGGCAGCAGCAGCAGCAGGTGAGCAGCAAGGGTCACCCCATCATAGTGGCCGGGGCTGCTTATACTGCTGGCGGCCATCATCCCCTCACAAATGTAGAGGTTGCATCCCATCCCATCCCATCCCATCCCATCCCATCCCATCCCATCCCATCCCATCCCATCCCATCCCATCCCATCCCATCCCATCCCATCCCATCCCAGGGCAGTGTGAGAGCATGGCTGCTGACCTGGTGCTTTGCAACCAGCTTCTCAAACACGGAGTACATGTCGTTCATCAGGGTCACGGCCTCGCTGGTGCTCTTGTTGGCCATCTCACCCTCCCAGAAGCCCGCCAGGTCAGCAAACAGCACCGTGACCTGCAGGCCAGGAGCCAAGGCTGAGACGGGCAGGGCTAGGGCACGCACCAGGCCAGCTACCGCCTGGAGTGGCTGGGTGCAACTGAGTGCTGCAGCCACAGTAGCAGAGTGGCACATGCGCTGTGTGAGACGACGCTTGCAGCACCAGGAATGACAAATGTCAGGAAGGGGTGGTTTACAGGATCAGCAGGATCAGCAGGATCAGCAGGATCAGCAGGATCAGCAAGTGCCTCAGCCGGGTCCCACCTGTACCCTTATCCTCTACACCCTGTAGCCACTGCTCTCCTTTGCCCCTTCCCTCTCATTTGCCCCGCCCTCCCCGCATTCCTGCCTCCCCCTGGTCCTTGCCCCTCCTCCCTCCACACCTCTCCTCCTTCCTCCTCCCCTCCTCCTGTTCCTCCCGTTCTTCCCATCCCTCTCTCCCGTCCTCCATCCCTCTCTCACTTCAGCATGCTGGTCAGCGATCATGGACTGGCCCTGCTGCAGGCGCTGGATGACGGACATGGGCATCATGCGCTTCAGCATGTCGGTGACTTTTCGAGACTCCATCTCAGCCTCCATCACCTCCCTGGCAGCAGCACAGCATGGCAGCAGCAGTGGCGAGCAGGAGTGGTGGAGGAACAAGCAGCAGGGCGTCAACCAAGCAGCAAGCCTTGGCTGGGTGTGTGGTTAGAGCATGGTGAGTGGACTCATGATTGCCATGAACAGGTGCACACTCCTTCCAGGCCTCAAGGCCCACGTCTGGGCATGCAGGCAGGGCAGTGTGAAGCCAGTTTGCTTGCTGTACCGAACTGTGGCCATTTTGGTGTGGTGACCAGGATGGTTATTTGGTGAGTTTCTTGACCTGAATGGAGAGGGGACGGGCCTGACTTGGGCCGTGGGCGCCGCACCTGTTCCTGACTTGAGCGCGCACTCGAGACAAAAGCTCCTGGCGGTGGAATGGCTTCTTCACGTAGTCCACGCTGCCTGCCTCCAGACCCTGCAGGGCACAGGGCCGGGACAGACCAATGCAGCTGGCCAAGACACCAAGGCATTAAGGTCGGCTATGGCCATGGCACCAAAGGCACCTGCTGCTGCTCCTGCTACTGCTGCTGCTGCTCCTGCTGCCCCTGACCCACGATTGTCCGAGATGCCAACCTCACCGGCATTGCTGGGCACCATGGTTGGCCCTGCCTGCCTCCCTGCCTGTCTGCTGGGCTGCCTGTAAGCCCCCTCCCCGCCTGGCCGCTGCATTGCCTGTCTTCACCTTCATGACGTGCTCTGGGTGCCCTTTGGCGGACACCATGATGATGGGGATGGACACTGCGGAGTAGCGGCGCCGGATCTCCTGACATACCTCATACCCACTCATGTCCGGCATCCTACACCACAGCCAGGGAATGGAGCAGAAGGGGCAAGGGCCTCAGGGGCAGGGCGCGAGGGGCAGGGCACCAGGGGCAGGGCTTCAGGGGGCAGGGCCTCAGGGGCAGGGCCTCAGGGGCAGGCGTGTCTGAGGCAAGAGGGCCAATGTAGTATGGCCAATGGTTGGTTGAGGCCTGCCTCACATGATGTCCAACAGGATGACGTCTGGCAGCGTGGCGGTCTTTGTTAGGAAGTCCAGCGCCTCGCTGCCGCTCATCGCCTGCTCCACCTTGTAGCCCTCAGGGCTCAGCAGGTTCTCCACCACCTGCACCAGCAGCCAGGCCCTGGCAGGGGTGGGGCACCTAAGGTGTCTAGGGTGTCGTGCCTTGAATGAGGGATGTCACAAGAAACCACAACAGTGCTTGCAGGTGATGATGATGATGGCGCGGGCGGGCGGGCGGGCAGGCGGGCGGGCGGGCGGGCGGGCGGGCGGGCAGGCGGGCGGGCGGGCGGGCGGGCGGGCGGGCGGGCGGGCGGGCGGGCGGGCGGGCGGGCGGGCGGGCGGGCGGGCGGGCGGGCGGGCGGGCGGGCGGGCGCGGGCGGCATGCATGGCTCTTGCATATGGTTTCGGTGGTGGTGGTGGTGATGAATGGTTTGGAAGGGCTATGCTAGGGTGTTGTGCCTTGTATGAGATATGTCACAAGAAACTACAACAGTGACAGCAGTGCTTGCAGGCAATGGTGATAATGGCGCGGCAGCAGGCAGGCAGGCAGGCAGGCAGGCAGGCAGGCAGGCAGGCAGGCAGGCAGGCAGGCAGGCAGGCAGGCAGGCAGGCAGGCAGGCAGGCAGGCAGGCAGGCAGGCAGGCAGGCAGGCAGGCAGGCAGGCAGGCAGGCAGGCAGGCAGGCAGGCAGGCAGGCAGGCAGGCACCAAGGCAGCCTGCCTGGCTTCACCATTTGATTGATGGGGTCGTCGTCCACGGACAGCACCATGCAGCCGCCATGTTTTTCTCGGTAGAAGGGCTTGGTCAACTGCAGCAAGCAGGCTTCAGACTATGGATATGCTGTCCGCCTGTATTACCACCTTTGGCACGCTGATATGCGCTCTGCTTGTTCCCTACTCTGGTAAGCGGGTTTGGTCACATGAAGCAAGCAAGGGAGATGAGCTGGCTGCCTGCCTACTCTGCCGGTAGGCTGATGGTCACCTTGCATGACTGCACCTATCATCATTTTCTTCAGCTTCATTAAAGCTACCTTATCTTGCATGGCTGCACCTCAGCTGAGCTTTTGCTTGTAGCTGACTAGCAGCGTGTGGGGTAGCTAGCTGGCAGTGTAGCTAGTGTGGGTGCCTGTCTCCTGGTCGCTCCAGGGCTGGGTTCACCCACCCAGAGGCCCACCAGGGGACAGGGAGGAGCAAGGCCAAGGCCGCAGAACCCAACCCAGCCGGGCCAGGCGGGCCGGGCAGGTGGCCGGATGGGATTTCACAAGCAGCAGATCCAGCAGGCACTGACCTTGAAGCCCTTTGTGGACACGGAGATTAGTGCATCAGGCTGGTCAACATCAGCCCTGCGGACTGAGCTCCTGCCTGGAACGCCGGCCGCTACCATATCCCTGTAATGAAGGCAAGGGTTCATGCGGTCAGAGAGGAGGAGGAGGAGGGGGACGGGGAGAGGGAGGATGGGCAGGAGGGGGAGGACAGGGAGGAGTGGAAGGACGAGGAGGAGGGGGACGAAGGGAGGAGGGGAAGGAGAGTGTGTGGGGGGAGGAGAGGGAGGAGCAGGAGGAGGAGGAGAGGAGGAGGAGGAGGAGGAGGAGGAGGAGGTGTCCTTACTTGTCCAGGTGAAAGGTGTCAGTGGCTTCAGGCTTTGCAAGTGCTTTGCGGGGCTGCCCTCCTTCATCACTGTCTTCACTCACACGCTTCAACACCCCGCCCAGGCTGCTGCACAGCCAGACGAGGCAGCAGGGTCACAGCTCTCAGCACACTGCTCCCCAAACCTTGCCCTGGCCAAGAAGCGCAGACCCACGTTGCAACAGTCCAAGGCACAAGCACAGGCCCTTGTGACCTTGTGGCCTTTGCCCTTCACGCAGAGGCTCTGGCTTGATAATGTCAATTGCACCCTACCCAGTTTGGCGATCCATCTGCACCCAGCCACTCACAACGCGGCATGGTCCCTGTGGTCCTCCAGAACTGGCAGGTTGACCCCTTCCTGGCTGATGGGCAGCCACACCGTGAAGGTGCTGCCGGTGCCAATTTCACTCTCCACCGTGATGTCACCTGTGATGCCACACCCTCACTCTTAGATCACACGCCAGGGTCACACATTCCAAAGGGTGAGCAAGGTCGGCAATGCCAGGGTGCTGCCACCCTGAGGGCTGCCCTGCTCTTGCCCTGCTGCCATGCACGTCCCACTGATGCCTGGGCCCTAGAAGGAAGCTAGCTAGCTTGGAGCTGTTGGTAAGTAAATGAGCAAGTTTATAATACACTGTAGTGATACGCCTTGTTGTTGATACGGTGATTTGGTGAAAACTTAAATCTCATGCTCAAACAACTGCTGATACAATTTGGTGACGAAAAACATCTCATGCTCAACGAAATTCCACCCCAATCCCATGCTCAAACAATTGGCGCTACAATTAGGTGACGTAATGATTTGGTCATCAACAAGGCGTATCACTACGGTAACTAAGAAAATAAATAATAATGAATTGTACATATATGGAAGTAAATAAGTAGGTAAATAATTCAGTGAATGAGCAAAATAAGTCAGCAGCCACTGACAGCCCAGTCATGAGTCCAGCCAGTCAGTCAGGCCCGGTGCGGTATAGGATCCCTCTGGACATCAAGGGGATCTTGGTCAGCAGCTGTGGGCTCCTTCTGAGCCTTGGCCTCATGATTTGCGCCCACCTTGCCCCCTCCCCACCTTACCCCCTCCACACACACCCCACATACATCTGTGCGCCTGCCCTCGCACCATTGTGCGCTTTCACCAGCTCCTTCACCAGGTGCAGACCCAGGCCAGTGCCGCCGTAGCGCCGCGTGGTGCTCATGTCTGCCTGCAGCCATAGCAGCGGCAGCAGCAGCAGCAGCAGCAGCAGCAGCAGCAGCAGCAGCAGCAGCAGCAGCAGCAGCAGCAGCAGCAGCAGCAGCAGCAGCAGCAGCAGCAGCAGCAGCAGCGTCAACAGACTTAGGCGCAACAGCAGCAGGAGCAGCAGCGTCAGCGCCAGCAACAGCAGCGGCAGCGCTAGCGGCAGCAGCAGCGGCAGTGTCAGCTGTGAAGCCTTCTAACAGCAAGAAGCCCACCCCCTCACACCCACCCCTCACACCCACCCACCCACCCCACCCCACCCCACTCCAAACAGGAACCTGACTGATGGACCCTGACCTGTTCAAAAGCGCCAAAGATCTTGGAGATCTTCTCCTTGGGTATGCCCACTCCTGTATCAGCCACGCTCATGTACACGCGCTGCCCGTCCTCACTCACACCTGCACCACCACCACCACTACCACCACCATCACCACCATCACCATCATTAGCATGAAGGCAATAGCCCAAGACCTGGCGACCCCAGATCCAAACATCTACACACCTGCTCCCCATCCCTCCACCACCACCATCAAGAAACCTACGCAAAGCATTTGCCCGCGTGACAGGGTCAAGTTTGCCTCCACAGGTTCGCCCCTTGACTCCACATCAAATCTCTGCGTCTGGCCAGATTCAAACCCGTGACCTTAGCATGCGCCACTCGCAAATGGAGCGGGGCCCCAGCACCATCAACATCATCAAAGCAATATCCTCAAGTACTGGCGGCTGAACCCAAACACCTGCACAACTGCTCTTACCACTCCCACCCGCCTATTGCCGCCATCGCCACTTACCTGCGGTGATGCTGATGACCCCACTGCGCGTAAACTTGGCTGCGTTGCCCACCTGCAGCAGCTCGTGGGGGCCACACAGCAGCAGGCTGAGAGGCAAAGCAGACAGCTCCAGCATGGCAGGGTTCAAGGGGGAAAGGGAGGGGCGGAGCAGAGGGCGAGGTCTGGGAAAGGGATGACGAGGGGGAGGTAGCGCCAGGAGGGGTGGGTGGCTTGGTGTGGGCCGGCAGGGGAGCTACCTAGTACCTAGGTCAAGCGCTTGCAGTGAAGAGGTGCAGTGGGGAAAGGAAGGGGCAGGGCAAGGGTAAGGTAGCCAGGTAGGTTAGGGTGGCGGCAGCCAAGGGTGGGTGAGGGTGAGGTGGGGCAGGGGGGGATGGGCAGGAGGTGGGCGGTAAGTAGCCCTCAGGGGAGGAGGGGTGGTGGTGGATGGGGGTGAGGGTGAGGGTGAGGGTGAGGGTGAGGGTGAGGGTGAGGGTGAGGGTGAGGGTGAGGGTGAGGGTGAGGGTGAGGGTGAGGGTGAGGGTGAGGGTGAGGGTGAGGGTGAGGGTGAGGGTGAGGGTGAGGGTGAGGGTGAGGGTGAGGGTGAGGGTGAGGGTGAGGGTGAGGGTGAGGGTGAGGGTGAGGGTGAGGGTGAGGGTGAGGGTGAGGGTGAGGGTGAGGGTGAGGGTGAGGGTGAGGGTGAGGGTGAGGGTGAGGGTGAGGGTGAGGGTGAGGGTGAGGGTGAGGGTGAGGGTGCGTTGTGCACCTCACCAGGTTGTATAGGATCTGCACGATGCGTCCAGTGTCGCCCACAATCTTTGGGACGTTGCCCACGTTGTTGACCAGGCGCACCCCCTTCCGCACCTGGCCATGGATCAGTCACCCCACTCCGTCCACCACTGATAATCATGCCACCTCCCTGGTGCTGTTGATGATGTTGATGGTGGCTGTTGATGTTGATGTTGATGTTGATGTTGGTTGGATGGAGTTTAGCTATGATGATGACAGCCCTATGCTGATGATGATGGTGATGATGTTGATGATGACGGTGATGATCATCATGGTGCTGCTGTTGCTGCTGCTGCTGCTGGTGCTGCTGGTGCTGCTACTGCCCCTGCTGCCGCTGCTGCCGCTGCTGCCGCTGCTGCCGCTGCTGCCGCTGCTGCCGCTGCTGCCGCTGCTGCCGCTGCTGCCGCTGCTGCCGCTGCTGCCGCTGCTGCCGCTGCTGCCGCTGCTGCCGCTGCTGCCGCTGCTGCCGCTGCTGCCGCTGCTGCCGCTGCTGCCGCTGCTGCCGCTGCTGCCGCTGCTGCCGCTGCTGCCGCTGCTGCCGCTGCTGCCAGCTGCTGAGTATCAGCTGACTGACCAGGGGCAGGGACAGGTCAATGACATCCGTAGCCAGGCGCCTGATGTCGACTTTCTCGTGCTTGATCACTAGGGTGCCTTGCTTCATCTTGGCTGCGTCCAGGATGTCATTGATCAGCTGCAGCAGACGCTTACCGCTGATGCGCACGGTGCCGATGGTCTGGAGCCAGGCAAGGGGTGACAGGCAGGTGGGTGGGCAGATGGGCAGGCAGGTGGGCAGGCAGGTGGGCAGGCAGGTGGGCAGATGGGCAGGCAGGTGGGCAGGCAGGTGGGCAGGCAGGTGGGCAGATGGGCAGGCAGGTGGGTGGGCATGTGGGGCATAACAAGATCAGTAAGGATGGAATCAGTGAGGACTATTCCAACATTCCTGCTCAGCCTGCCTCTCGTGAAGTGCCTCCCTGCTCAGCTCCCTGCACTGCCTTCACAGCAAGTGGACCCCAAAGTAGGTGCCACTGCTGAGCAGCCAGCTAAATCAAGCCTCCAGCCAGCCAGCCAGCCAGCCAGCCAGCCAATCAACGAGTCAGACCAGCATGGTGTGACCTGTGTGTGTGACCCTGCAAGTGTGATGCCAGCTTGCTCACCTGCACTGCCTTGTCCGGCAGCTCCCCGCACGCCCCCGCCACCATGCTCTCACTCAGCCCAATGATGCCATTTAGGGGCGTTCTGCTCACAGCCAATAGCAGGACGGCAGGGGGGGTGCTCAGGGCAGGGGGCGGGGGGGCAGCAGGGGGGCAGCAGGGAGGCAGCAGGGGGGCAGCAAGGGGGCAGCAGGGGGGCAGCAGGGGGGCAGCAGGGGGGCAGCAGGGGGGCAGCAGGGGGGCAGCAAGGGGGCAGCAAGGGGGGCAGCCCAGTGAATTAGCAACATGGAAAAAAACCCACAAAAAATGGTAGGTGGTAAATGGTACATAAATGGTATGCACCCCTCCTGAGCAGCCCCTTGCCCCGGCACACCCTCCCCCAACACAGACCAAGACTCCAGGTGGCAGTAAGGCATACCTCTCCAGCCCCTGCTGCCCCCTCTAGAGCCCCTGTCCGCTCCCCAGCCCTCCACCTCCGCCCTCCAGGGCCTTCTAAGCACCTCCCCAGCCACCTTACCTTGGACCCAGGGTGATTGGGGTGAGGCAAGGGGGCCCAGGGTCAGGGTCAGGGTTAGGGGTTAACCCCTAAACCTGAACCTAACCCCAACCTCAACCCCTACCCCTACCCCATGGGGTGAGACAAGGGGGGCCCAGTAGGGGAGGTAGAGGTACGCCTCATAGGCTACACAGATCCTGTGAGGGTGCTGTGAGGGTGCTGTGAGGGTGCTGTGAGGGTGCTGTGGCCCCCAGCCCCCAGCTCCCAGCCCCCAGCCCCTCCCTCTACCCTCACACCCCTTCCTCCTGGCCCTTGCATAGCCTAGACCCGCAGTGGCCTCCCCTCCTACCTTGACGTCACAGCCCCCACCCTCCCCTCCTCCCCTCGCATCCCCCTCTTCCCTCAATGGCTCGCTCACAGGCCCCAGCCCCCACCCTCCCCTCCTCCCCTCGCACCCCTCCTCCTGGCCCAGTGGCTCGCTCCCTGGCCCCACTGCTTTCCCCACTGCACCTCTTCTCACTGGCGCCACTGCTATATGACTTGATGCACCCAGGACGAAGGCACTACAGCCTGCTGCTCATCCTGCTCACTAGACCCTGCCAGCCCTCCCCCAGCCCTGAAACATGAGTTGTTGGTGTCACACACACACGCCTGAGACGCCACCCCTGCACCTCCACCCTCCCCTCCCCCTCCCCCCCCTTTCCCCTCATGCTAACCCAGTGGCATAGTCACTCCCCTCCTCCCCCTCCTGCAAGGTCCCTCCCCCCTTCCCCTCCTCCCTCCTCTCCTCCTCCCCTTGCACCCCCTCCTGCTGCTGCCTGACTCAGTGGCATAGCCACGGGCGCTGCTCCCATCCCCCTGTGCCCCTGTCCCCCTGTACATCAGCTCAGTGTCCCTGGCGCCACCCCTGCTGCCCCACTGCTGCCCCCCCGCCACTGAGTCAGGGGTCAGCAGGAGGGGATGCAAGGGGAGGAGGGCAAGCTCCCTGGGGCCGCCCCTGTACCCCTGTACCCCTTCTCCCTACTCGGTCAGAGGCCTAAGCCTCCACCCTCCCCTCCTCCACTTCCTCCCCTCCTCCACTTCCTGCTCCCCCTCGCCAGCCTCCTGACACCGCCCCTGTACCCCTGCCACCCTGTGCCCCTGTGCCCCTATACCCCTATACCCCTGTACCCCTGTACCCCTGCCACCCTGTGCCCCTATACCTGAGTTCATGGCTCATGGCGCTGAGGAAGTCATCCTTGCGCTCAATGGCGGTGCTGAGCTGCTGGATGGTGTGCAGCCGGTTCGCCTCCTCCACCGCCTTCAGAGCTGACTCACGACGCTGCGCGATGGTGAAGAAGTTTGCCTCCATCAGGCTGCTGCTGTACACCTGCGGCGAGGTGGGGGCCAGAGGGCGAGGTGGGAGCCAGGGGGCGAGGGAGTGAGGGGTGAGAGGTAAAGGGTGATGGCGGGGGGCAGGGTGGCCGGGGCCGGCAGGGGTGGAGGGTGGTGGCCGGGGTATGGTGGCCAGAGTGGAGCGTGGTGGCCGGGAGTAGGAGTGAAGGTGTGTGACCCACCATCTTTGTGAGCCAGTCCAGGGCGGCCCACAGGGGCTCGCTGACCTCCAGGGGGATGGAGCCGTCAATGGCGCCAAAGTACACGATGGGGAACAGGTTCCAGGTCGTCTGGCAACAAACACAGTCAGGCCACACAGGATGAGGGGTCAGGGGTCAGGGGTCAGGGGTGAGGGGTGAGGGGTGAGGGGTGAGGGGTGAGGGGTGAGGGGAGAGGGGTGAGGGGCATCATCAGGGAGTCAGGGTGAAGGCTGGCAGCTGATGCAGGTAGGGTGGGTTAGGCAGGTAGGGTGGAAGCTGCACGATCCAGACCAGCAGAGGTTGGCTTCCTGTGATGCTGCCAGGATCAGGGTCAGATGGATCTGGGCCAAGCAAGCATCAGGGTCAGGGCCACGGTGAGGACCATGAGCATCATCGGGGTGAGGTGTCAGGGCAGGGGTGTTGGCTGTGTCCATAGATTGAGCAGCCGCATGAGTCCAAAACAGGAGCAGGCAATGAGTGGGAGTGTGACCCACAATTGAGAAGATGCGTATGAACTTGACGCTGCGCTTGCTGGCTGGCTCCACAGTCTCGTCCACTGCGCTGCTGACCATGCGCCACATGTGGCACAGGATGGACGGGAAGGGTACACAGGACATGACGTACCAGAACACTGCGCGGGCGCTAAGGCAATGGGTGAGGGCAGGCTGTTGCAGGGGGTTAGGACTGAGATGGGCAGGGCAGGGCCAGGAGCAGGGGGTTAGGGTCAGGGCCAGGGAAGACAGGGTCAGTAGCAGTATGACACCCAGAGTTTATAACTCGTTTGCCCAATTGCATAGTATATATGCAGCTCAGACTGACATAGCCCAGGACCATACTGTCGAGTTCAGGACTCGACATTTACTTTTTCAAGTCAGAAAAAACATGGCTTAGAGACATAAAGGCAACAAAGTTTGCGCTAAATCGATTTCGCTGAATTGTAGTAGTTGTGCATGTTACATAGCGCAATGGCGCACATTCGCTAAGTGACCATATTGTAGCGCACGGCCCATTAAAAATATGAAGCATTTCATAGCAAGCAATAGTAATGGCGTGAAAAAGAAACACCGATGAGCACGCTACCTTTGTGCGGCCAGCTGATCCAGGGCACCGTGCCCAGCCCCCCGGCTGCCAGCATGAAGACGTTGAGCAGAATGACCCACAGCCGCATGCGGGGACTGTAGTCGCTGATCTGGCACAGGATGTAGATGATAGCGGGGGCGGTGAAGCAGTACAGCATCCAGCGCTGGGGCACGTAGCTGCAGCAGGGACAAGGTGAGGGTGGAGGAGTGGGCTGGGGGGCTGGCTGCCCATAACAACAGTTACACAACAACAGGGACTACACCTACCCCATGCTACCCAAAGCTGCCTCTCCGCACAGCGAAAGGGACGAAGGGTGAGGGAGGGTGGGTCCCTTGAATCCATGGAGAGGCCTCATGGAGAGGTGGTGGTGGATGAGGCAGCTGATGAGGCAGCAGGCCCTACCCTGACATCTGGCCCATGCAAAAGGGGTACTGGCAATGCAGGGCCCTCACCCTGGCACCACTGCCACCCCCTGCCTCACCCTTTAGCGCCCACCCCTGACTACAGCCCACACGTCCTGCCTCCACCCCCCTCACTCCCCGTGCCCAATGGTGACCTGGCAATGCTGGCTCGCTGCCCTGGCGCCACTAGCCCCTGTGACCCCTCTCATCCCTCACCTGACACCCTTCACTGCGCAGTGCCTCACCCTGTGCCCTGAGCCCTGAGCCCTGCACACTGAACCTCTTCCTGTGGCAATGTCTGAAAGTCGAGGAGTTCACCACCACAGACACCCTGGTTGATGTGGTGTGCGCCAGCGCTGCACACCCTGAGCCCTAAGCCCTGAGCCCTGAGCCCTGTCGATGTCCCGTGTCAGTGTTTGAGCGTGGAGAAGCGGCTGGCAGCAAGGCTGAGGTCGACATCAACAAACACCCTGGCTGCTGCCCTCCCAGCCCAGGGCCCTGCGACCTGCTGGGGGGTGCCAAAGCATGCCTTTGGCTCTACTGCCCTGGCCCACTGCCTGGGTCCACCAACACCGACAGCCATGCGCCTGCCCGTTTGCAACTGTCATGCTGAGACTGCCATCGAGACGTCCCTGCATGTGACACCCCTGCCCCTGCCCATCATAGCCGTGCAGGCCCCTGCCCATGCGACCTCTGCACCCCATGCCCCTAAAGACCCTGCCCCTGAGGCCCTGCCCCTGCGACCCCTGCCCCTCCAGCCCTGCCCCTCCAGCCCTGCTCACAGGCATGACTGCACATCCGGGACCACGGGCGAGAAGCCAGTCCACAGCATTGCATAGGAGCTGGCTGCCAGGACGTTGATGTAGCAGCTGACCAGGTGCAGGTGCAGCTTGGTGCGGTTTGTCTCAAAGATGACCCTGCAGGGGGGCGGTGGGGGCAGGGGGTTTGAGGCAAGCTATGCCCAGGACAGGACAGGGCATGGCGAGAGCAGGGCGGGTGGGTGGGTGGGTGGGTGGGTGGGTGCAGGCAGACAGAGCCTCAAACCAAGAGGCTCTGAGCAGGGAGGTAGGCAACTGGGGTGCAATGCAAGGCACAGGGTGTAGGGCACAGGGTCTAAGGCACAGGGTGTCAGGCAAGCTGTGTCTAGCTCCTGCTTAGGCCAGCAGGGGCCGTGACAACTGCCTTGGGCTTCACACAGGGAGGCAGGTGCAGGCATTGCCTGTCAGGCTGGTGTCAGGCTGGTGTCAGGCTGGTGTCAGGCCCCCCAGCATGAGACAGCTCCATGCAGCTGGGCGGGGCAGCTGGGGTGACGGTCAAAGCTGGGTCAGTGGGGGGAGGGGGCTGCCATAGCTGCCATGGCTGCGGTGCTACAGCGGCCAAAGAGACAGGGTGGGAGGGTAGGTATGTCAGCAGCCAGCAGAGGTGATGGCAGCAGTGAGGGAGCAGCAGTGAGGGAGGCAGGGCGCTGCCGGGTCCTTATCCTCCCCACCCACCCACCCACCCACCCTCCCTCCCTCCCTCCCTCCCTCCCTCCCCACCCACCCACCCACTCTCCCCTCTACTCCTCTTCAGACCCCCTCTTCAGACCTCCTCTTCACACACTGACAAGCCGCCAGCTGACAAGCCACCAACTCCCCCTGCTGGCTCCATCCCCTCCCTACTGGGCTCCCTGACCACCCTGTTCCCCTTCCGCTTTCACTGTGACACCAGCAGGACCCCTCCTCCCTCCCCTCCTGTGGTGGAGCACTGTGGCACCAGCAGGTCTGTATGGCTGCTTGCTTGCTTGCGCGCCCTGGCGGATACTCACTTGAGCAGGGTGAGGATCAGGTTGCTTGTGTAGCCCACCATGCACCACTGGTAAGAAGTAATCAGATTCTGGGCGTTGGGTGGTGGGCAGGCAGCAGGCAGCAGGCAGGCTGGCAGGCAAGTTGTCAGGTTATCTCACATGATGAATGGATGCTTTCAATAGGCTGCCAGTGCAGTTGAAGTGCTAGAGCTTCGACATGGGCAGAGCCGGTGTTACCTTGGACAGCTTGAACGTGGGGTCGCGTGGTGTGTACTGTGCGTCAATGATTGAAAACGTTATCCAGATGCTGCTGCATCCCCTGTGTGCAACAAAGAGGGCCAGGGTCTGTCCTCCCCATGGAATTGTAACGGTGCATGTGCTGTTGTGGAGAAGTGTGGGGGCTCCCCAGGATAGAGATACAGCTTCCAGCTGGAACGGTGCATATGCTCAACACGGCCTTACAACAAGGTTATCATTGTCGTGTGTATTTGCTGCGCGGTAAGAGCTGCTTTGGCAGCTTGGACTTGCAGACTTGAAAGTGTGGTCGCTTGCGGAGGACTCTCTGCGACTTCGCCGCATCCGCTTTTGCCGTCGGCCACGCTGTTAGAAGTGCCACGGCTAAGGTTTGATTTGTGGTCCATCACCGATGTTCCGCAGCGGCGCTGGAGTGTCACGTGCACTCCTGCCAGAGTCTCGACATCCAGGCTGCAGATTTGACACGGAACGGAGTTCATGCATTGCATGCATGCTGGAACCAGGATCTGATTCGCCGCGGGTCCATGTGCTCATTCGCACCCGACAGATGGGCAACGGTCATAAGGATCGGACAATTGACAGAGGAAAGAGGAGCCAGCGGCACAGAGACACTACGCTAGGTAAGGACTGGTAATTGCAAGGCAGGCCACATCACCTACATCTCACGGTGCAAAACATGTGACCCCCTAGAGGCCAAGATGCAAGGTCGGCCACATCCATTCATCGGTCCCCTCATCCGTTTCCTGCGGAATGGAAACTGCGATAAGCCATCAGCATCGCCCTCACAGCTGTGGCAGTGAGTGAAAACGCGCACGGGTTCGTAGCTGCTGATATCAGCTGGCTGTGATTTACTGACTCCGCTTTGCCTTCTTGGCCGGCTTTGCTGCGGAGCTTGCCTTGCCTGCAGAGCCGCCGGACGGCGCATCTGCTGACGGGGCCGTCTGATCCGCCCGGGGCCTGCTTTTGTGGGCCTTAGGCACGGCGTGATGTCCTGCGCCGATGCCGCCGCTGCTGCCTGGCCCATTTGCGCCCGATGCCTGCTTCGACGGTTTATGTTTCGCCTTTGGCACCTGCTGATGCTCAAGCTGCGGCTGTGATGTGTGAGGCTGCTTCAGTGCCGGCTGCTGCACGTCACTCGCTTTGCCCTTCGCGCTCGCGACCGCGGTACTGCCTGTCGTTGTGCTTGCACCTGCCTCGTTGTCCACTGGGTTTGCGGCGCCGTTTGCCTCCGACGCGCCCGCGGCTCGCGCCTCAGCTCGCTCCATGGCTCGCAGCTTCTTCACCAACTCCTTCCGCTCTTCCTTGGTCAGCTTCTTGGGCAACAGAGCTGCTTTGGGATGCGTCTTAGGGCGCGATACAGGGATCTGCAACGGCACACACAGCCTCTGACGCAGTCCCTGGCTGCAGCTATGGTTCAACAAAGTGAAACCTGCACCACCTTGCAGCTTGAGCAGCCCCACATGTATGCCCCACATGTATGCCCCACATGCAGTTTTAGGGGCCCCCCACTTAGAACCAATGACAGTTTCAGCAGCTATGCTGGCTGTGGCATCACCCACACCCGCACCGCCGGCTATGACGACAACCACCGCTGCAGCAGTCACAGTTGCCGGGACAGCAGCTGACCTTGACAGTGCCCTCCTCCTCCGTTGCCTGCCGCTTGCCCGCCTTGGCCGTTGGCCCCGCTGCCTGCTCCTCCTCAGCCTCCTCGGCCTCTTCCCCAGCCTGGCCTGGCTGTGGCCCAGCGTCCCTCACTCCAGGCTGCAGCTTCTTAAGCTTGCACACAAAGAACCCTGCAAAGAGTGAGGACCAGAATAAGTTGGGATGGGGCGTGGCGTGGCGTGGCGTGGCGGCGTGGCGTGGCGTGGCGTGGCGTGGCGGGGTGGTGGCGGGGCGGGGCGTGGGCGGGGCGTGGCGGTGGCGGGGCGGGGCGTGGGCGGGGCGGGGCGGGGCGGGGCGGGGCGGGGCGGGGCGGGGCGGGGCGGGGCGGGGTGGGGCGGGGCGGGGCGGGGCGGGGCGTGGGCGTGGGCGTGGGCGTGGGCGTGGGCGTGGGCGGTGGCGTGGGCGTGGGCGGGGCGGGGTGGGGCGGGGCGGGGTGGGGTGGGGTGGGGTGGGGTGGGGTGGGGTGGGGTGGGGTGGGGTGGGGTGGGGTGGGGTGGGGTGGGGTGGGGTGGGGTGGGGTGGGGTGGGGTGGGGTGGGGTGGGGTGGGGTGGGGTGGGGTGGGGTGGGGTGGGGTGGGGTGGGGTGGGGTGGGGTGGGGTGGGGTGGGGTGGGGTGGGGTGGGGTGGGGTGGGGTGGGGTGGGGTGGGGTGGGGTGGGGTGGGGTGGGGTGGGGTGGGGTGGGGTGGGGTGGGGTGGGGTGGGGTGGGGTGGGGTGGGGTGGGGCCTCATCCGCGTCACCCAACAATAACTAACCAGGCAAACCCACCATCGAGGTTGTGGGCATGTGGGTAGAAGCGGCGCGCATGAGCGAGTGAGGGGTGGAAGCGAAAGTCACGGTAGCGCACAAACCCCTCCTTGCCAAAGTCCAGCCCAGTGGGAACCACCTGCCACAAGACCAGGCAGCACAGCCGGTCAAAAAGGCGGAGACCAGGTTCTGGTCAGTAGCCAGTCAGTCAGTCAGTCAGTCAGTTGGTCCACCTGTCAGTTGGTTGCTTAATTAATGAGTCAGTCAGCGGCCAGTGAGTCATTCAGTGGCATGGTGGTCTGCCCTCGTTAGGCAATGTCCTTGCTAGGCAATGTGTGGGAAGCGGGGCAAGGAGACTGTTACAGATGAGGCTGCCTGCCCTTCTCCTTGGAGAAAAATGGGGTGCTCACACTTGCAGCATCTGCTGCCCTTCTGGTTTACGGGGAAGGGGCAGGGGGAGAGGGGCAGGGGGAGAGGGGCAGGGGGAGAGGGGCAGGGGCACAGTGGACTGCGTTGATGCAGTGGCTGCACCTTGACATGTCGCTTGCGCAGCGCGTAGTTGATCACGTTTTCGTTTTCCTCCACCATGACGCTGCAGGTGCTGTACACCACGTAGCCTCCGGTCTGTGGCACAGAGGGCAATGAGGCACACTGAGGCACAATGAGGGAAGGCAAGCGACATTATGTGCATCTGAGTGTGACACCACGCATTCTCACGCCTGCCCCTGCCCCTGCCCCTGCCCCTGCCCCTGCCCCTGCCCCTGCCCCTGCCCTGCCCCTGCCCCCTGCCCCTCTGCCCCTTGCCCCTGCCGCCCACCTTGCTGCGGGCATCCACCAGGTCTATTGCCGCCAGCAGCAGCTCTTTCTGTAGGTGCGCGCAGCGCCAGATGTCGGCTGCGCTCTTACTGGTCTTCACGCTTGGGTCCTTGCTCACCTGAACAAACACCACCACATGCCTGACGCTGCCTGACACTGCCTGGCTCCGCCTCCCCTCCCCTGCGATGCTTAGCCGTTCGTCACCCTGACCTGGACCCTAACCTAGAGCCCTGCCACTGCCACTGCCACTGCCATGGCCATGATCCTACCCCTGCTCGCGCCTCCCGCCCTGGCCCTGGGCTGCTCCAGCTGCACTCCTCATCTTGACCCAGCCACCTGAACATACCCTGGCCATATCCAGAGCAGTCACAATATAGACTGCAGCAACCCTCTGCCACCTGGCCTCTGCCTTCAACCCTCCGCCCTCAGCCGCCCTCTGCCATGTCACTCTTTGCCACGGTGCAGCTGGCCGCTCTGATCAGGGTGGACGACTGCAGGGACCGCATAGCCCAGATGCTGCTGCCCTGCTCCCAAGACGTGGGCAACCCCCTGGCCCTTGCTAACCTCCCCACACAGGTTCCCAGCCATGACACACTCCTGAACCAGCTGCCAGGCAGCAGTCCCATTACAACAATTATAATAATAATAACAATAATAACATAATTAAAAACAATAGTAATAATAGTGATAACAATAATGATAGTTAATAACAACAAGAAGAAGGAGAAGAAGAAGAAGAAGAAGAAGAAGAAGACTCCAGCGTAGGAGCTAGCGGCAAGGGAGTAGCTTCTGCCTGAAGCGCGGACTGCTCCCACCACCTACCCTAGTTGTGATGGAAGCTGCACGGCACTGAGGTGCGCAGGCTGAGACCCCTGCGTGGCACTCACCACGCCTGTGCCGCTGCAGGGCGCATCCAGCAGCACCCGGTCCACGCTGTTGGGACCTAGCACCTGAAGACAGGCAGGCAGGTGGGTGGGCAGGCAGATGGGTGGGCAGGCAGGTGTTGATGAGGAGTTGCAGATCATTGGCCGCTGCAGACTGATTGTGTACCAGGATGTCGATGCACTGATCTGTCTCTGCCCTTGCCTTGCTCCCTGACCTTGACATGCCCGGCCACCCAAATGGTTTTAGCGCCCACCTCCCTCATCTCTCCCCCTCCTGCCCCTGCTGCCCCTACTGCACCTGCTGCCCCTCCTGCCCCTCCTGCCCCTGCTGCCCCTCCTGCCCCTCTGCTCCTTCTGCCCAGCCTGCCCTCACCTTGACCAGTTCCCTGCCATCATAATTGCACACTGCGGTGTTGGTGACGCCCATGCGGCTAAGATTGGCTGTCACGCTCTTCAATCTGCAGCAGCAAACAGGCAGGCGCCAGTCAAGCAACAGGGTGTAGGGCTAGGGCGCGTGTGCAGCCTGAGCCTGAGCCTGAGCCTGAGCCTGAGCCCCTGTGGTGCGCAGCCCAGCCACGGCCCACCTGTCCTTGTTCAGCTCATTGGCGAAGATGAAGCCTGTGTTGCGCATTATGGCGGCCAGGTAGGTGGTCTTGCCGCCTGGGGCAGCGGCCATGTCCACCACTGTCTCGTTGGGCTGTGGGGCCAGAGCCATGCAGGGCATGAAGGAGCTGGCACCCTGGAAGACCATGCACACAGGGGCATACAGGGGCCAGGGGAAGGTCTGGGAGGCAACCAGCAGAGGCAGTTGGCTGTGGCAGTTAGCTTTGGCAGTTGGCTTTGGCAGTTAGCTGTTCCAGTTAGTTCTGGCAATTGGCTGTGGCAATGGCAGTGGCAGTGGCAGGGGTCAGTGGCAGGGGTCAGTGGGTTGGATGTGGAGGTGCAGGGGAGGCAGGCAGGTCGGAGTTGTGAGGGCAGGCAGGTCAGGCCTGCCTTCCAAGCTGTCAACCTGACATGGTGGCAGTGGCATGGCAGTGGCAGTGGCAGGCAGGCAGGTCAGGGTGTGGGTGCAGGCAGGGGTGCAAGAAGGGGGTGGCCCTGACCTGCAGCATGTAGTGCCCAGCCATATACTCCGGAGTGGCGCCAATGGGGACCTTGGAGTCGTACACCACAAGGCCCACCTGCAGCCAGGCCACCAGCAGCGGCAGCAGGGCCAAGGTCAGGCCGTGAGCTGAGACGTCACCCTCATCATGTGCGTCATGGCAGGGCG
This sequence comes from Haematococcus lacustris, assembly GCA_030144725.1. Taxonomy (NCBI): domain Eukaryota; kingdom Viridiplantae; phylum Chlorophyta; class Chlorophyceae; order Chlamydomonadales; family Haematococcaceae; genus Haematococcus; species Haematococcus lacustris. The sequence goes on from JASKMD010000015.1 coordinate 7,734,043, forward strand.
GCAGGGCAAGGGCAATGGCAAGGGCAGCAGGGCCAAGGGCGCAAGCCATGGCGCCATCATTATGTGAAGCAGGGGTTCACCCGCATCAACATCCAATCTAAATCCATGGCAACAGCAGTGGAAGCAGCAGGGTGCTGGAGGCACTGCCTACACAACACATCATGGAACCTAGTGAAAACATG
>JASKMD010000015.1:7734724-7876723 GCA_030144725.1 Haematococcus lacustris
CTCATGATGCGGTTCGCCTCGGATTGTCCTTGCGACTCCAACGCCACTTGGCGCTTGTTGAAATTCTGAGTGTTTGAGCAGTTGGAGTGTAGCCACCTACAGTACTGTAGACATCTACAGTACTGTAGGTCAGATTTGACAAGGTCTCTTGTAAATAGGGTACCACATTCAAACCACCATTTGCTACCGTGATTGCACCGTCAGCTTCTGCGTGCTAAAATAGTGAGAGGCGTCGAAGCGTAGGCCCGCAAGCTCAATATGCGTGATTGTGCCGAACGTTGTGTCCACGCAATAAGGTCGTCATAGGGAGCTACATACATACGTGTAAGGTCTAAGGTCGGGGCCCGTCTCTATCGCAAGCTAGGTCCGTTCTGTCGGCAATCAAGTCTCCCGGTAAAAGTTCCCCCTGTACGGGGGAAGTTTGTTGGCTGTAGATGGGGGAAGTTTTAAATTGCCCAACCGCGCTACTCGACAAGCACGAGCGACTAGCAACCCACACTACAGCTTGCTGGGCTCCTCCGCATGCTTTGGCGCGCAACCTTGACTGCCCAGAGGTGGTTAGGGACGGGCGGTTACTGCCCAGCAAACGCAGCCCAACACCCGCCTGATGGACCGTTCTTATTGCGATAAGCTCAACCGCGCAGCCCAAAAGGGACTTGCCAGGGGAGCCTAAGCGGCGAGCTAAGAGGACAGGCCAACCCCCCTCCAACACCCAAAAGTAGCGACGGACACAGATGCAGTGCCAGACGAGCTGCAGGAGGAACCGCAGCAGGAGCAGCACCTGCGTTCTGCAGCTTTTCTGCCTTGGCAGGAGCGCAGGGAGCGGTCAGGTGCCGCTGCCCATTCCAACTCGGAGCACCTCAAGCGGGAGTATGTGGAGTCTGCGCCACATGAGCGCTTGGCAGCCCTGCAGGCAGTTATTCAAACAGCTATCAGCGAGGATTGGCAGCACCATGCACCAGGCAACTAGACTAGAAGATTTCCCCCTGAAGCCACTTCAGGTGATGCAGGTGGAGTACATCAGCATGCAGGACCGCTTTACGCTGATGCTCCCTTGCTATGAGTGCGCTTCATGCAATCAGTCGATTAGTCCCAACCCTCATTCTTCTGCTGGCCTAGCAGCCAGACCCACGCTCAAACGTGGAATGATGAGAGAGTTTTGCGCTCCTATGCCCGGATGCAAGGGTGTGGTGTCTCCATGGAAGGTCAGCCATCGCTAGTCACCTACGCTGTAGACTGCGCCATGCGCCACCCATGCGTATCATCAAGTGTGTTTGTGTGTGCTGTCATGTAGCCTTCCTGGAGGCCCTCAACGTCGCACACCATCCTTTGGCCTTGTACCCACCTCAGCAGATCAGAACAGACAAGCTTCAGCCAGGCATTCTTTGCCTGACCGGCTCCTCTCCATGTCAAGTTGCCATCCATGTTGCAACAGCGCTCAGACCTACAGGCCCAACTCCCCAGCGGAGCATTCGGTGACTGTCCCATCTGTGCGCTCGTCCCAGGTAAGTGGTCGCATCTGCTGCCATGCAGGAAAGCTGTGTGTGTCATCATCATCAACATCATCATCATCATACGGCAATGGGTGTGTATGTGTGTGCGTGTGTGTGTGTGTGTGCATGCTGCAGGTGTGCCACAAGATGGCTACGTGCATTGTGTTGCTGGCGATGCTTGCAACAAGCCCAGCAGCTATGCCGGTGTGGCCAAGGCCACCTGTGACCTAGAGCAGCACACAGATACCTACCTGGATCGTTCAGGGTTGGAGGGCGCAGTGCAACAGCTGCATGACAGTAACTCAGTCTGTCTGGTGAATTTGCAGCGGCCAGAGCTACAACAGAGGCAACAGGAGCTGGAGCAGACGCAGCGGTAGTAGCAGCAAGATTGGCAGGCGTGGACAGTGAGGCACATGACTGCTCAACCTCGCTGTCCTGTTCCAGGCCTGAGACCAGCAACATAACAGCCCGCCAGCCTTGTGCAGTGCGTGGTGTGGTTGGCTTTGTGTGCTGCCATGGCGTGCCGCTACTAGCGCTGTACTGCAACATGCGTACAGCGGAGCAGTTTGTGTACTACCTCCTGGCCGTGGCGCTGCTGTTGCGTCAGTGCTGCGGCATGCTGCACATGTTGCATCTCTACATTGACTTTGCCTGCCAGTTCCAGGTAGGTTGTGCGCCACGAGGCAGCAGCCATCGCTGCCTTTAAGGACAGCCACCTCACCCCTATAAGACGTCACATGGTCAGCCAGAAGATTCATGGAAGGTATGTCAATAGCAAACGTGCCACAACTGTGGCTTGGCTAATGCTATTGGATTGCTCGGTGCTTTGAGGTGCCGCAGTGGGCCAGCGGCAAGGGTCAGGCACCCACCTGGCTGCCCTCCATCTCGCTGTCAGCAAACATGGCTCAGCTGCAGCTAAGGGGGGTACGAGGGCCCCACGAGCAGCGCATGGCAGCTGCCAAGCTGAAGTGCATGGAGCTCGAGACAGCACATGCCCTTGAGAAGGAGACGCACCATGGCAGTGCTGAGGGTGAGAGCCCTCTCATTGCACGAGGCCTGGTGCTCCTGGTCGAAGGTCAAGTCTCAAGGTGTGTGTGGCATGGCAAGGGTGCAGAGTATGCAGAGTGTTCAGGGTGAGGTGTGGCACAGTTGGTTCAGTGCGGTGTGTTGTAGGTACCGTACCCAGGTGGAGCAGCTCACCAACGTCGGAAAGTTTCGGACCTCTTCCGAACCTCTCATTCGCGACTGATCAAGACTTCTAATTGTGCACTGAATGTGAGGTTCGGGGTCGCTCTGAAAACCGCAATTTGGCAATTGAAATGACAGGTTGCCCGACCTCCAAATATGGTCTGATTCACAGGTACTTCAGAGGGGTCTAAATTAGTGCTGAATGTAAGCCTGGAAAGCTATGTTTCTGTGTGGAATCATAGCTGATTGATAGGGCTCGAAATCCCCTCTAAAAAGCGGTATATTAGAGGTAATTCAGCTGTAGTTTAGTGGTAAATCGGAGGTGAACCAGCTGTGCGTTTGTGGTGTTTTAGAGGTGACTTAGTTAGTGACTCGGTGGCGTATTGGAGGTGACTCAGCTGTTAATTAGTGGTGGATCAGAGGTAACTGAGATGTGAATCGTTACTGGTTACTTACACAAGGAAACTGCAAAGTACAACGCAACGCAACACACGTCACACACACACACGTCACCACGCTCAAACACTTCGCAAAACTCCGCAACGGTACTGCAAAGTACATATTTCCACGCACAAACAACTCGCAATACAACTCACTACACCAATACACCTACCTCGCAAACCACCATAAAAGACATGTATCGGCGTTAACCCCTCACTACCCTAACACAACAGTAACACAACAACTAGACAACACACCAACAACACAATGGGGATTGGCTGGGCCGGGCAAGCAGAGCGTGGTTGTATGGCTGCAGTCCCCTGGCTGCACCTCCCCACTATACCTCCCCACTATGGCTGCAGTTTTATTCATGCCTTGCTGCCACTGCCCCATAACACCAAAGTCATGCCTGCTAGCACCACACTGATTGCTGCTCAATGCTGCGCCTCTTTGCCTCGCGTCTTGGCTGCTCCCCTTGGCCCCTTGGCTGGCTCCTGGGTATGGGAGGGAAAGGTGGGGTAGGCAGTCACAGGTTGGAGTCTCGACCAGCCTGTCATGGTAAGGGTGGAGGAGGTGAAGGGTTGCCTCTCATCGCTGATGTCAGCTGGCTGTTGTTGGGTGTAGGGGGGAGACATCATGACTGTTAGACCTGCAATGAACAGGGGGTGTGGCAACGGTTTGGCTGGGTAATGGGTGCAACATACTGGTAGTGGGCTAGCCACTCACCACTTGCTGCATTCTACTCCATGCTGTATAATATTGACTCCTTGTTGACTCTTACCTTAGCGGAATGGGAAGTGGGACAGAGGCTGCGATAGGGAGGGTAGGGGGGAGGGTTAACTTGAAAAGCAGGGAAGGGGAGAGAAAGGAGGGAAGGGGAGGGAAGGGGGGGACGCTGCTCTACTCCGTTGCCGCCATGCTTGCCATCACTGGGCCATGCTACACTGTCATGTTCCAGCTGTCTCCAACTGCAAGCAATCATCAGTCAGCTAAGGCTCAGCAAGCAAACGAACAAGGGCATGCATGACCACAATTGCGCAGGCTGGGCTGACACTACAGCAGTCCTGAAGTCCTGGCTGCTTGCGTCCTCTTGCCCCACCTTGGCTGCGCCTCCTCTCGTGGCAGCTGCTGATTGGTGTACTTAGTAAGATTACATTCACGTCTCCTTCATGGCTTTCGATTGCCTCTCCAAGCTCCTCCACTTCTCCTCATCGCACAGGCTCCAGGCTATACCTCCTGGTTATGCCTTCTAGCTGCACTTCCTGCATTCCTTTGGCTGCATTGCTGCATCGCTGCGTCGCTGCATCGCTGCACCTCCTGCCATTTTCTGTCCCTGCCTCTTGATCCTATCGCATCTTTGCTGTGGCTAGTCCGAACGCAATGGTTGCTGGCTAGCGATGGCTGGCTGGCTCGTAGCTGGCTGGCTGCGATATGCTCCTGGCTGCTCCCGACTGGCTGCTACGTACAACAAACCTGTGCGCGGCAGAACGCTACGCTACAACTTTCTTCGTGATTCCTTTGTGAAACCTTCATTTGGATGTACACGCAATTGTAGCGGGGCTCGAGAGGACCCTCCAGGGCACTGACCAGCTTGGTGTACTGCTTCTCGCTGCTCCTGGCTGCTCCTGGCTGCCCCCTGCTGTTTATGTGTAACATACCTGTATAGAGTTGCACGCTACGACATTCTTCGTGATTCCTTTGCCGAAGCTTCATGCAAGCATCATTTTCATGCATCTCATGCATGGTGACAGGCTGCCCCACCCTTGGATGTACAGCTAGTCTCAGCGATACTTTAAGGTACAGCACTATGGCACGGAGCGGCTTGGTGTACTTAGTAAGATTAGGCAAAACGCATCATGCGCTCTTGGTAGAATACCGCGCAAATCATCGAGGTAACAAGCCTCTGATTCACTACAAATCGGCCCTCCTGGCCCCCCCGCGGTTCACTACATATTGGCCTCTAATTTACAGGCCACGAATGTTGCCTTGAATGCCTCTAAAGTTGCTCTGACTTAGCTCTTATTCAGACCTGATGGACCTCTAAACCTCCCCACATTCAGAGCCCCATGAATCAGTGCGTAATCAGTACTGAATTGACTGCTATGAAACACCTCTGATTGGCCGCATATCAGCGACCGCCGAAATGCCTCGCAATTACAGCGCTCTAAAATAGTGCTAAGCTGCGGGTCATTAGAGGTACGAAACTTTCCGACGAACGATGTGCATGAGCTGGGGTTACAACGCGACCATATGGGCCAGAGCGACAAGGCACGCGCGCAGCAAGCAACGCCATCAAGGCAAAGCTTAGGCTCAGCTTCTCAAAGAGGCAGCACTCTACCAGGCGCTAGGGAGTGGTGAGTATGCAGCAGCTGTCAGCATGACAGAGGAGCAGCTTCAGGCCATGGTGTGGGGTGAGCCAGCTCCATGGGCTGAGGCCTCCACAGCAACCCCCTACGGCAAGCTGCGTCCTTGTAAATCCTTGTAACATGGTGGTCATGTAATGCTATCCAACCAACCGCTGTGATTGCTAACCGTCGAGAGCTGACCTGTCTAGACTTCATTCCAGAATCACCCGGTCACAACCTCTACATACCATGTATGTAACCAGCCGCACCCCTAGGTGCCTAGCTCCGAATTGGAGTAGTAGCTCTTTATTGACAATAGACAAGTCTAGACATAGGCTAGACCAATAGGAATGGCCGCGCTCAAGTTTGAAACCTGTAGCCTAAACACTGTTAGCACCGCCTTGCCTCCTACGTCGGAAAGTTTCGGACCTCTTATGACCCGCAACTTAGCACCTTTTCAGAGCGCTGTAATTGTGCGTTGTTTGAGCGGCCGCTGATATGCGGCGAATTATAGGTGTTTCAGAGCAGTCAGTTCAGTACTGATTAAGCACTGATTCATGGGGCTCTGAATATGGGGTGTTTTAGAGGTCCACCAGGGCTGAATCAGAGCTGAATCAGAGCGATTTTAGAGGTTTACAGAGCAATCTTTTAGGCCTGTAAATTAGAGGCCTATATGTAGTGAATCAGAGGCTAGTCAGAACTGAAACACCGATGTATTGCACAGTATTGTACCAAGAGCGCATGGTGCGTTGATGTCTAGTCGTGCTGAGTACACCAAGGCTCGGTGCCATGGATCTGTCCCCTGGTGGGGCAGCTTGTCACTTCTTAACCTGTATGATCTATTTGTTTCAGGTCTCCAGTCCGTAGTTACACGAAATACTCATGCAATCCATGATGCTTCATGATGATACGCATGCAATCCATGATGGCTCATAGTGCCATGAAGTGTCTGAGATCAAAGCACACCTTCATAACCATCAGGATATCACCCTGCGCCACCCTAACCTGATGCTTGCTCTGTAATGATACCCTGGTCATATCTGTACCGCTTCGCATGCTTGCTGGTTGCCATCTTGTGTGGGATGGTACGCATGTCAGGGCTGTGCTTGCGCCATGACAGGCCACTGACATAGTACTGCTCGCTGTCTTTGTTGGCCCAGTTTGGGACCAGCTCCTCGTCCCTTAGGATGCTCGCCAGGGGGATGACGCAGTAGCCAGCTGCAGCAGCTGCATTGCTGTCACTGTCACTGTCACTGCTGTGGCCACGCTGCTGCCGCCTTCGTGTCTGAGGCTTGCGCCTCTTGCCTTTGGCCGCTGTGATGCTTGGGTGCTGATAAGCAGGATGTTCCCAGCAAACCAGGGGGTTGCCTTGGCTGGCTAGGTAGTCCGCCTCCTGCACCTCGGCAGGTAAGAGCTGGTACCACCTGATGAAGGCCAGCTCGTGCTCACCCCACCTAAACAGCAGTCTCAGCTGGGCGTAGAATGTGGCATGCTCACCCCCTTCCTCTGCCACATCAACCGCCACGTTGCTGTACCATGGGCGGCCATTGTAGTAGGTTGGGGTTGCATGCACGGTGACCACCTCACACATGTCCGCATCCTCAGCCTGCAAGCACCACCCAAGCATCCCCATGTGCAATCCTTGGTGCTGACATCGAGCCTCCAACCACGGTGGGCAATGTGGGAGGGGTGCAAGAGGAACCACTGGGGGTGTGAGGGCTGTGAGGGGCTGTGGAGTTTGCAGATTAATCTGCCTGCCCACCCACTTCTACCTTCTGCCTTCCCACTTGCCTGCCATTAACCCATCCTGCCTATCTCTCACCTTCGCCGGCAAGGCAGCAGACTGCACCAGCGTGATGCCCCATGGCAGCGCAACACCAGGCAGGAACATCTCTCCGAAATCCTTCAGCTTCGCAGGCAACAGCTTTAGCTCAGGCTGGCGATGAGTAGCGTCATGCGTGCTGTCAATTAGTTCTGACAGCTGCACATTGACACCGTTGGCGGCCAAGGCAGGACGACCTGTCTCCACCACGCGCTTGAACATGGTGCGGTAGGGAGCTGCAGTGCTGCCTAAGTCCACCTGGTCCATGCGTTGGGCTGCAGCACGCAAGCGCCCCAAGGCAACCATCTGGCTGAGGCTGGATCGCTGCCGGTTGGAATGCTTGTACAGGTCCTTGGTGTGCTTGTGGCTGGCCTCCCAATGCTGAGCGTGTATGTTCAGCAGGTTGCCTGCAAGCGTGTTCATGCATACACGGATGTCAATTAATTAATGCGGCGAATTAGAGGTGTGGAGCTGACCTGTACGTTGGATGTCATTCACAATGTGGTTCAGCCTGTGGAGCTTGATGAAGTCCCCCTTGGAAGGCAGCAACGGTGCAACCCGGTCATTGAAGAGGGTGCCGAAGCTGGCCAGGTTGCGCTGCACGGCTTCACAGTCCCCAGCTGTCAGCTCTGATGAGCGGCCCTTGCTGTACCTGAGCTTGTAACCAATCGCCCACCTGCCAACATGGTGCGCATGTGTGCGCATGTGTACAATGTGTGGGGAGATGGAAAAGGACAAGTAAGGAAAGGGAGGATGAGGACACGTGACAGAACATTCCATGTCATGTGCAAGTTGTGTGCTCTTTCTTATTCACGACATGTGCTACTTGCTGCATGTTGCTCATCCTCATTCACTCACACAGTGGCAAGCTCACATAGGTCCTGGTTTATGCCGTTGAGGATGAATGGCAGGGCTTGTGTGACTGCACGTTCCTGAAGCTGTGGTTGCTCCTGTTGCTCTGGTTGCTCCTGTTGCTCTGGTTCCCGCTCCTGCTCCTGTTGTTGCTGCTGCTGCCGCCGTCCTGCTGCCCCTGTCGCCCGCTCGGGGGCCTGCAGCACAAAGAGGTCCGGAATCTGCGGAAGTTGCCGACCAACCAGAAATGCTCCGCTGCTCACCTGCTGCTGACGCAAAGAAGCGTTGCGCTGCGCTGCGGGGCAAATTCGCTCATGAGAGCGAAGTGCTGCGGTGATGCCAAAGGAAGCGCCGCAGACACAGGTGATGGAATGGGTGTGGTACATGTGCGGAGTGCCAACACGTCCTTGCAAATTACTGTACTTCTGTACCATATTTGTTTGTCACATCAGCATCTCTCATTTCGCTTGCACCTGCTGGCCTGCCTACCCAACTCCCATCAGCATTTGCTCAGCAACAAATGCAGGGCTCACTACTTGGTATGGACGGCTACCATAGCGATGGCGATGGCGGGCGAGAGCTGGACACGGCGGTACAGGGCCGTGGCGCACCCAGCATCTTGTTAAACCAAGCACTGCGGCTAACAGGGTAGGTCAGACTATAATATAGATGACATGTGGACATGTGGACATGTGGTCGCCTAAAACCCGCATAACCTTCGCGCAGGCCAGGAGCCTTAGGCCGCAGAGGCAGCCGTAGGCGTGGCCGTAGTGCAAGCCGTGACCGCAGGCACAGCCACAGCAACAGCCCTGAACGCAGGCGCAGCCGCAGTGCCAGCCATGACCGCAGTCGCAGCCGCTCTGCAACCCGTGACCGCCAGCGAAGACGCGGAGCAAGCCGTGACCGCAGGCACAGCCACAGCAACAGCCCTGTACGCAGCCGCAGCCGCAGTGCCAGCCATGACCGCAGTCGCAGCCGCTCTGTAACCCGTGACCGCCAGCGCAGACGCGGTGCAAGCCGTGACCACAGGCACAGCAACAGCGGTAGACGTGAACGCAGCCGCAGCCGCAGTGCCAGCCACGACCGCAGTCGCAGCCGCTCTGCAACCCGTGATCGCAAGTACAGCCGCAGCGGTAGCCGTGACAACAGGCGCAGCCGATGTACTAGCCATGACCGCAGCAGGAGGCAACGCGGCCCCGACATTTACTACGCCTCGCACACATTGAAGCCCACTGCAGTGGTGAATGTTAGTGTGGAGTTCTGTTCGTGTAAGGTCTGCATGCTTGTGTTCAGCTTCATTGCGGTAGTGGTATTTGTTTGCATCATTGCAGGCAGCCATGAAGGACTTGCAGGCCAAAGTGCTGTACTCCCGTGATCCTCAACATTGCTTCTTCGCCGCCTATGCACAGAAATGGGAGCAGGTGCTACAAGATTATAAGGTAGATGTAGTGACATTGCTTTCGTTAACATGAAGCAATGTCATTGCTGTTGCAGGTCGATCAGCCCATGACTGAGAAGTTGTGCCGGATGCACAAGGACATTGGTGGTGACTTGCTGGAAACTGCCTGGAACTATGGCGCTGTATTTGGTGAACGCCATTGCAACCCGCTGAAGAACATATTCTGCTCAAAGCTGACAGGAAGCCTGAACTCAAAGTGTGCTGCCCTTGTGAGTGGAGCGTGGAACAGGGTGCAGAACAGCTTGCCAGCTATGCTAAGATATGTTATTGTGCCATGTTGTACAGCGCACGAGAACCTTGATTCAGAGCAAGACAATGGACGAGATTGGCACAATGATGAACCAGGCAGCCATGGACCCTGATACAGGTGCGCCAACGTGGGGTGAGGGGAAATCAGGCATGCAAGTGGGCTTGCTAGATGGCATGGTTGTCGTACATGATTGGTGCAGGTGTCCCTCAACCAGGGGACCGTCTGTGGCACATGGGCCATATGCTGAGAAATGTGCATGGCCAGCCAGAGTTCCGTGATGATTTCCTTTCGGAGGCCTCCTTCCCCTTCACACACAGCTCACCTGAACTGGCCGTCAAGGACGATCGTGGGAAAGCTGTGTTGCGCGAGGACCAGATAGCGTGGGCTTCGTTCAAGGTAAATAACACCAACAAGTGCATCAATCTATCAACCATCATTACCAGTGGCTGAGTGAGTGTGAGAGTATGAGTGTGTCATGTGAGTGCAGCTCCGCAACTGGATGTACAAGCGACATCATGCAGCCCTGCAGAACACTGGACTGCCAGGCAGATCAGAGGTGGGCATGGAGATCTGGAAAGCAGGAGTCATGCAGAACGATCAGTGGGAGCTTGAGCTCCGCAAAGTTCGCAAGATTGTAGCTGCCAAGGGCGGCGGTGACAGGTTCTGCAACGTTACCATTGTCAAGTGTGAATGCATCAAGGTGGGCCCCTGAAGGAGGGTGGGAAGGTAGTGCAAAGGACACAAGTAGGTAGGTGGGTTGTTTGGTGGGTGACTTGTTGTACGTTGCGCTTTGTGTGTGGGTGAGTGTTTTCTTGCCATTTATCCCTTGCATTCAGGATTGAGGAGCCGGGCACACCACACCCATGGTGAAAGACCTTGCAGGCAGCCAGCGTGCAGCCAAACTTGGCGCAAACCTTAGCCTTGACGCAGCCCCCCACAGTGACGCAGCCCTTAGCAGTGGTGCTCCCTCAAATGTGGCGTGCCCCTTCAGTTAGCGAAGCGTGTGCATGATTTGTTACCCTTACCACAACTCTCACAAACCTCTACTACCTGATGGGAGATGACAATGGGAGGAGATGCAATGTCAATGTGTATCAGGCTAGAGCTGCTAGGCTAGAGTAGGAGAATATGAACATGGGCATGATGTAGTTGTAGGTAGAGGTGTGTGCCCTTGTTGAAGTGCAAGATGCAATGAGCAAGGTGACCAACCAGCTAACCCTTAATTAAAGTGTAAGAAAGCACTGGATCATGGATGAGCCACCTCTGATTCGTTAATGATTCATTGATGATTTACAACGGGTCGCCTCTAATTCACCAAACATTCACAGCTGTGCAACCTCTACAAACTCACTGAGTCATAACTTCATCACCTCTAAAGTACAGCAAAACCACAGCTGGATCACCTCTTATTTACCGCTTTTTTTAGGGGATTTAGAGCCCTGTGAATCAGCTATGATTTCACCCAAATACATAGCTTTCTAAGCTCACATTCAGCACTGATTTAGACCCCTCTAAACTACCTATGAAGTAGGCCGTATTCATAGGTCAGGCAACCTGTCATTCCTTTTGCCATTTCTCGCATATCAGAGCGAACTCCCACCTCACATTCAGAGCACAATTACAAGTCCTGATCAGTCGCGAATGATAGGTTCTTAAGAGGTCCGAAACTTTCCGACGTAGGCTTGATTTCTAGCTAGCTCAGCCCATCCTAACCTATCACTGCTAGGCCATCCCATCCCATCCCTAGCCATCCCATCCCTAGCTAGTCCAGCCCATCCTAACCTATCACTGCCAGGCCTGCACTTGCTAAGCATGACCGTGATGCATACATGCAAAGGGGGTATGTAGCAGGTGGCTACCACGTTTGCGGCCTTAGCGCATCACCGCGTAGTGGTGGTGTCCATATAAGGGGCATGTGGTGCACCACACCCTAGCATGTGGCTGGATCTGTATCATTTGTGCGCGATATACTGCTGATGACCACCACCGTTTTCTCATTTGAGAAGAGAATACACGGCTAATGACCACCACTGTCTTCATCATTACATCTTGATCATTCACTGCTTACAAATCACGGTGTGTGGCATGGAACTGAATGGAAGCTCAGGACAGCCATGTTACTGATTGCTGATACAAGGCTGCATTGCCACACACATACAACCTGTTGTCCATGCACTGTTGCTCATGGACTACAGCCTGCTGCTGCTGCTGCTTATCCACTGCAACACATGCACTGCAGCCTGTTGCTGTTGCTCGTGCACTGCAGCCTGGGCGGTGGCTGTGTTGTGGCGGGTAAGGGTTAACAAACACCACAACCACCACAACTGGCACAACCACCACCATGACCACCACTACCATCACCACGAACAACAACGAGACCACCCCACCCCCACCACCAAGCCATGACGCACAGCAAGTACGGACACGGCAACCCCCCATGTGCTTGGCTTGGCTCTCCTACTGCTGTCCCCTTCGGGGAGGGATGGGCTGGGTCAGTGTAGTAGTAGTTGTTACACTATGGAGGTAGGGCTTGGGTGGATACAAGCCAACCTCCAAAGGTCCAAAGGGTCAGTGTGGTGTGTGGGCATGGCATGGCATGGAGGTAGGGCTTGGGTGGATACAAGCCAACCTTTAAAGGTCCAAAGGTCCAAAGGGTCAGTGTGGTGTGTGGGCATGGCATGGCTAGAGTGGGCTGGCTGGCCGCTACTACTAGCGCCCGCTCCATGCTGCCCGCCCAAGGCTGGCCTTTAGGGAGGGGGGAAGTAGACGGGGTGGCGGACTTCGAGGTGATGGTGGTGGTGGGACAGGAGAGGGAAGGACGAAAGGGCCAAAAGGCAGGAGGATGACCGTCAAACCTGCAACAAACAAGGGTTGGGCTTGCGTTTACTGCCCCATAGCACCCAACTCCTGGCTGCCGAAGCCATGCTTCACTTACAACACAACAGCGGACTCATGGCTGCTCGCGCTTTCCTTATGGCAGCTGACTGGGATGTGGGTTATGGGATGTGAGATGATGCAAGGTAGGGGTGGGCAGGGGAGGAGAGGAGAGGGTGCCGCTCCTGGCTGCCGCTCTAGGCTACGCCGCTGCTGCTACGCCAAGGGCTGCTGGGTAGTTGGGCTGTTGGGTACTGCAAGCGCTCGCTCCAGGCCAACCAAGGGGAGGGGAGGGGAGGGGAGGGGAGGGGAGGGGAGGGGAGGGGAGGGGAGGGGAGGGGAGGGGAGGGGAGGGGAGGGGAGGGGAGGGGAGGGGAGGGGAGGGGAGGGGAGGGGAGGGGAAATGGGGAGGGAGGGTACCATTGAATTGGGGCTGGGCTGAGCGTGAAGGGGTTGTCGACGGATTGGGAGGGGGTGGGCGTGTAGGAAAAGGGAGGGGGAGGGGAGGTGCTGGTGGTACTAAGAAAGGGGAATGGGTGAGCCATTAGAACCTGCAGCAGACAAGGGCATGCTAGCGGTCAGACTAGGTACATACAGCCACATAGTCGCAAGTGATAGACACTCACCATTCGCTAATTGGAGTGTGTGGTGGGGGGGGATGGGGTTGGGTGCAGGGTGAGGGGGGGGGCGGCAGGGAGGGGAGGGCGCTGCTCATGGGTGCCTCTCATTGCTGCCGCTTCTAACCGTTCATGGCTGCTCCTGAGTGCTCCTGGCTGTCCCTGGCTGCGCTGCCAAGCTGCTTCCCTTGGCTGCACTTCTTGGCTCCTGGCTCACAATTGCTCCTGCGCCCCAGGCTCCTCCAATACTCCTCCGCTCTTCCGCTCCAAGCTCCTTGCTGTTAGTGGCTGTGCTCACTGGCTGCACCTTATAGCTGCGTATCCTCTTAGCTCTTGGAACTCCACCTGCAAGCAACCCATGCCACATGCGAAACACATTCTTGACCAGTCGACTGCTTGCTGTCTCGCTAGCTCCTTCACATCGCACCTTTCCAGTCCGGTAACATCCTTCAGAAGGCGTTGACATTGCATTTGCTGCAGCCGTGGGCTACACTCGCACGTTTGCCGCTGTTGTGAAGACGCAGCAGCAGCGTTAACATCTGACCCTCTGTTTGCATCTACATCGGAGCCGTGGCCTGTATTCTCTTAATCGTCGTGCATCTTGAGCGATGCTAACACACGGCAGCTGGCATGGGCGGGCGGGCAGGCAGGGCGGAGGGGGCGGTTGGCAGTTGGGCAAATGTACCCCTTTCCCTGACAACAAAAAAGGTACTATTTGGGTACTTTTCACCGGGAGACCTGATTGCACGAGGAAGCCCAGCAACAGGCTGCCGATAACTGCCCGCTCGCTGCAGTCCTTCACTCGTGTCAGCACAGCCAGGAGGAAGGCAGCCCACAGCTCTTGCGGGAGGTGACTGTTGAGCTGGGCAAGCTTACATTTCCGGCCGTGCCAGGTGTCGTCTCTATCGCGGGCAGCGCGGGCCTCTCCGGAAGCCTTGCTCTTGCGCTGCGCGGCAGTGAGCTCAAGCTGTCGTGCCTCGAACTCTAAATCCTGTTCCTCCTGCGCTGGTTTAGGCACAACCTTGCGCTTTTTTCTTTCTTCCCAATTGCCTTGTATCTGCGCGACGCAGCGATGCGTCTGAAGGCCTGCGCCGACGCAGCGATACGCCTGGTCCTTAGATTATGCTACAACCAACCAACTACCCCTGCACTGAAATACTCAGGACCTCATCCGTGCAGAAATACTCAGGGCCTCATCCATGCAGAAATGAGCTAGAAAGTTATCTCTTGAGCCATGGGGCTGCAGCCAATGGCGGGGGTGACCTCCTGCAGAACCTTGGGGCCAGTGCGCGCATTTGGGCAAAGTTGTGCACAAAACCAACATGTATTCTGTCCCTGCCCCTGCCCTAGTGCCTCTGACAGTAGCTATAGTGATAGTAGTGATAGTAGTGATAGCAGTGGTAGAGGTAGCAGGCGAGCAAAGCGCTCAACATGGCAAGAAAGGCATGCTTTGCTGTGGGTAACCTTGTTTTGATCAGCACTCCAAGCGACCAGAGTAGAACAAACTAGGGTAGCGCTGATGGGCCTGTCAGGATAGCCCTAATCCTCACCACATCCAGGGCCCAGCAGCAGCAACCTATGGCACAGTTGTGTGTGCTAGGAGCCTCATCAGCTGGCATCCATCTGTACCAGAGCGTACATGTCGTGCAAACTCGGGGCCACAGCCCAGTCAAAGGCATCAGATGAGGTGGAATAGTAGAGTAGTAATAGCAGAGTCAGTGCGCAAATGCGTAGCAGGAAGCGCCTCCGCAACCAATCACCCTGAAGCATGCCTGGGGCGACTTCGCGGATCTTCGCCTATCACCCGCGACAGTGCCCCTGCGGGTGTGACCGGCGGCCATCAGTAGAAAGCGGTCGCTTGCCACAAACACCGCATTGACGCAGCTTGGCTTCCGCAATCGAGCAAGTAGCCTACGCTCTCGTACCATCAGGATGGCTTTTCGCCGCGGCGTCCTCGCCACTCTCAGTTTGCTAGTCCTGGTGCTCGCAGTCAGTGTGCCAGATTCTTCTGCGCTGGAAGAAGGTGCGTGGAGCATCTGCGTGTAGCTGGCCTTGTGGCCGGGAGATGGCAGATCGCAGACGCATCACAGCACTGCACGCCTGTAGAGGTGTCTTGGCTGTCTGCATATGCCGAGGTCAATCGCTTGTCCTCCCTCATACTCTCATTGGTCAGACTGGGCCGGCAGCCACGTCTTCTGCTTGCGGACTTGTTCCACTACACGCAGGCCCGCAGCGTAGCCTGCTACAGTCGTCGCCTCCCCGCAACGCCACCAGCCCACCACCGGCTAAGGCCAGCAATGCCACCAGCCCGCCACCCGCCAAACGCAGCAGCAATGTCACCAGCCCACCCCCGCCCACGGGCAAGAACGCCACCTCACCGTCGCCAAAAGCAGGTGAGCCACTATTGTGCCGGCGTCATGCATCAGTGCCCAGCAGCTTGGCAATGAGAATGATCAACTTACCAGCCTGCTTTTGTGCCCAACTGCATGGCTTGTGCAGCACCCAAGCGTAGCCTGCTGCAGTCGTCGCCTCCCCGCAACGCCACCAGCCCACCACCGGCCAAGGCCAGCAATGCCACCAGCCCGCCACCTGCCAAACGCAGCAGCAATGTCACCAGCCCACCCCCGCCCACGGGCAAGAACGCCACCTCACCGTCGCCAAAAGCAGGTGAGCCACTAGTGTGCCGGCGTCATGCATCAGTGCCCAGCAGCTTGGCAATTAGAATGATCAACTTACCAGCCTGCTTTTGTGCCCAACTGCATGGCTTGTGCAGCACCCAAGCGTAGCCTGCTGCAGTCGTCGCCTCCCCGCAACGCCACCAGCCCACCACCGGCCAAGGCCAGCAATGCCACCAGCCCGCCACCTGCCAAACGCAGCAGCAATGTCACCAGCCCACCCCTGCCCACGGGCAAGAACGCCACCTCACCGTCGCCAAAAGCAGGTGAACCACTATTGTGCCGGCGTCATGCATCAGTGCCCAGCAGCTTGGCAATTAGAATGATCAACTTACCAGCCTGCTTTTGTGCCCAACTGCATGGCTTGTGCAGCACCCAAGCGTAGCCTGCTGCAGTCGTCGCCTCCCCGCAACGCCACCAGCCCACCACCGGCCAAGGCCAGCAATGCCACCAGCCCGCCACCTGCCAAACGCAGCAGCAATGTCACCAGCCCACCCCCGCCCACGGGCAAGAACGCCACCTCACCGTCGCCAAAAGCAGGTGAGCCACTAGTGTGCCGGCGTCATGCATCAGTGCCCAGCAGCTTGGCAATTAGAATGATCAACTTACCAGCCTGCTTTTGTGCCCAACTGCATGGCTTGTGCAGCACCCAAGCGTAGCCTGCTGCAGTCGTCGCCTCCCCGCAACGCCACCAGCCCACCACCGGCCAAGGCCAGCAATGCCACCAGCCCGCCACCTGCCAAACGCAGCAGCAATGTCACCAGCCCACCCCTGCCCACGGGCAAGAACGCCACCTCACCGTCGCCAAAAGCAGGTGAACCACTATTGTGCCGGCGTCATGCATCAGTGCCCAGCAGCTTGGCAATTAGAATGATCAACTTACCAGCCTGCTTTTGTGCCCAACTGCATGGCTTGTGCAGCACCCAAGCGTAGCCTGCTGCAGTCGTCGCCTCCCCGCAACGCCACCAGCCCACCACCGGCCAAGGCCAGCAATGCCACCAGCCCGCCACCTGCCAAACGCAGCAGCAATGTCACCAGCCCACCCCCGCCCACGGGCAAGAACGCCACCTCACCGTCGCCAAAAGCAGGTGAGCCACTAGTGTGCCGGCGTCATGCATCAGTGCCCAGCAGCTTGGCAATTAGAATGATCAACTTACCAGCCTGCTTTTGTGCCCAACTGCATGGCTTGTGCAGCACCCAAGCGTAGCCTGCTGCAGTCGTCGCCTCCCCGCAACGCCACCAGCCCACCACCGGCCAAGGCCAGCAATGCCACCAGCCCGCCACCTGCCAAACGCAGCAGCAATGTCACCAGCCCACCCCTGCCCACGGGCAAGAACGCCACCTCACCGTCGCCAAAAGCAGGTGAACCACTATTGTGCCGGCGTCATGCATCAGTGCCCAGCAGCTTGGCAATGAGAATGATCAACTTACCAGCCTGCTTTTGTGCCCAACTGCATGGCTTGTGCAGCACCCAAGCGTAGCCTGCTGCAGTCGTCGCCTCCCCGCAACGCCACCAGCCCACCACCGGCCAAGGCCAGCAATGCCACCAGCCCGCCACCTGCCAAACGCAGCAGCAATGTCACCAGCCCACCCCCGCCCACGGGCAAGAACGCCACCTCACCGTCGCCAAAAGCAGGTGAGCAACAATTGTGAATGTTGTTTGCTCGTGGCATGTGTTAAAGAAGTTCGTGAGATTGGTAGTGCGATTGGTAGTGCAATTGGTTGTCTAGGTGAGTCTGTGGTCTAGACCCCACATAGATGGTATGGTCCGGTTGAAATCTTTGGTTGTATAGCTGGCTGTAAGGTTGTGGCCAAATGTGACCTACCACTCCCCACTAGTGACCCATCTTCTGCTGTGTCTGCCCACTTGCCTGCCTGCCGCCCTGCATGCAACCCACATCATCCTGCCTTGGTGCTCTCTGCCCCGCAGCTCCCAAGCGCTCCCTCTTATCCGTATCTGACCGCAAGGTATGTCCTCTGCAGCAGTGATGCTGTCCTCCCTCAGCTATGACCCAGCCGTCCACCATACCACGCCATAGGCACCCCCTTTGTGCAACAAGCACCACCAGCTGCTCAGGCCCACTCATAGCTCCAGCCCTTGCCTTTGCCTTTGCCTTTGCCCTGTATTGCTTGCTTACAATGCCTCATACCGCCCCTGCAGGAGCTCGATGAAGCTGGCCGTCTTTTTTGATGTGCTTCAAGGGGTGAGTTGTCAGCGAGGCTGCTGCTTGCATGTCTATACATTTGATGTCTGGGATTGTGCAGGGAGGGTGTGGTATGGGGTAAAGAAGGATTGCCTGGGTGCTGATGACACTGCTGCCATGAGCCATTCAATCTAGGCTTACTCAGTACCCTGAGCCATCCACACCTGGCGGCTTTTGCACTCTGCGCACAAGCACATGCGCATGCCCGCATACACTTGCCGGCATGCACATCATCACAGCATGAGCA
The DNA here is from genome assembly GCA_030144725.1 of Haematococcus lacustris. Taxonomy (NCBI): domain Eukaryota; kingdom Viridiplantae; phylum Chlorophyta; class Chlorophyceae; order Chlamydomonadales; family Haematococcaceae; genus Haematococcus; species Haematococcus lacustris. The sequence continues at coordinate 7,753,192 of JASKMD010000015.1, forward strand.
GCTTAAGTCGTGGTGTGCCCGCATCAAGCAAGCCAAGCAGGCCAAGCTTGGCGTGGATAAGCCAATGCTGCTACTGCTGCTGTGTCGCTGCAGGGGTTGGTGAAGGTAGGTAGAGCTTGCCGGGCACTACTCCTCACACGGCCTCCCTCCTGGACCCTCAAGCGAGTGAGCCATAGAGGGCGGAGGCCCACCCCAGCTGCAGAGTCTGGCGGCCAGACCTAGCGTCCAGTACATGCAGCTCAGTGAGTTCAATGGATGACCCCAGGTGACATAGCTAGCACGCCGCCTGCCGAGGATGGTGCCTGGCGCGAACCTGACGCCTGACCCAGTATGGGTTGGGGAGTTAAGTTGAGGTAGCCTGGGGGGTTGTGGTTAGCTGGATTAGTTGCTGCTCTTGAGCAGGGTAGCATAGTGCCTGGCGTTTTGCATCTTGAGGCCTGCTTTTCGACTGATTCCTGGACATTGGACAAGTTTGAACTGATGTAGGTTGACCAGGTATGAGAATGATTGTTGGTTACCCGTAGTATGTGGTTGAACAGTCCGGTAACGAGCTACATTGTAACACATGAAGTTGAGCTGGTTACGCTTGTCATCGGCCTTGCAAACCTTTGCCAGGTCGCAAATCTTGCTTCAGCCGACATTGGGAACAACAGCTGTCCCACCACCCCTAGGCTAGCTTCCATCCTTGTCCAGCACCCAGTCTACTGCCCGTCCTCCCATGATAGGAGCCCCGGCCCCTGCCCCAGCAGGTGCCCCAACAGCTAGCCTGCTGCCCCAACAGCTAGCCTGCTGCCCGTCTCTAAACCGGCAGCAGCCCCATCCCCTGCCATTGCATGTGGCCCAGCAGCCAGCCTGATGCCTATTCTCCTCCCTTGAGCTCAGTGATTACTCTTAAGAGGGTGCTGCCCAACAACAGCCTCACCTACAATCCTGCCTACTAAGCGTACTCACAGGCAGGTTTTACAGTAGCAGCAGGAGAAGCAACAGCAACAACAACGGATGCAGTAATGGTAGCAGCAATCACAGATACACTAGATGTAGAGCGCACTGGACTTCTCCTGCACCAGGCGATCCGAGCATCCGCTAGTCCAGCCGGTGGATGTCCCGGCATGGTCTTCCATGGCACACGCCGTAGTTCGCGCGCGCAGCTTGCCGCCGCCGTCTCCGTTACAGGTCCTTTTGCTGGCTGTCCCTAAACAGCTTTGCACCAGGCGATCCACACGCTGCATGCCCTCGTCCAGCTGGTCCAGGCTGGCCTCGGCGTCTTAGACAACCCACTGTCTGCGCCCAGTGCATAGTTCGGGCAGCCGCGTCGGCCAGTCCAGCGGGACAGCTCACGCGGTCAGTACCAGCTGGCTAGGACATTCAGCGCCACTATAAGGCAGCTGCAGGGCCCTAGCCTATACCGGAAGCCTGCTCGCGGCACGGTATTGGCAAGCCAGGGCCTTGCAAGAAAGAGCAAGCTTTTGTCCAAGGAGTAAGAACGATGTGCCATGCTTGGTCGACGATATCTTGCTCTATCATTACACCAAAATGGCCAACAAGCGCGTATCGTACACAGAAGTCCCGCCTTCGTTCGTTTCTGATGCCGAGCTGAAGCACCACGCACAGTTGTTTTCATCTCACTACGGCAAGTGGGGTGAAAACCCACACGGATTGCAGAAGGGAGCGCGCGTGAGGCTCACTGTTGGCACATTTCACCGTTTAAACTCATAGTGTCCCCATATCCCAACAAACCGGAAGCATTGTGTATTGTCCGCTTCCGTGTCCGCCCAGTGTCCCGGGCCCGGGTGTAACGAAGTATCGCTCTCAAAAAAAAGAGGATATATACCGAAATAGGTACTACTCGTGCATTGGTTTCAGTGGTTTCCAACCATGTGACTGAGTGGTAGAGTTGCACCAGCCGATGGGCTCTGACCCGGGTTCGAATCCCGGCCTTCATAAGCGTAATAACGAAACACTACGGACCCCACATTCGCCAGCCCGGATGGAGACCTAACTGCCCCGTTATACGGACACCGACGTGCGCCTTGCTTCGCCCGCACCGCAACTGTGAACTGATCACTGCGTGCGAGGCAAGGCACGTCGGTTTCCGTGCAACTGGGCAGTCAGGTTCGCGTCCGGGCTGACCAACGTGGGGTCCATATTGTGGCATTATCGTCGATTGGTGCAAGCGACTAGGCGTCGATGCGGTCAGCGCATTTGTTGCCTTCAACCTCAGCGACAAGCAATCGGAATGGGCGAGTGGTCGCTTTGAGGTTTGTAGACTCCGAGGCGGACTACTTGTCTTGTGCTATTCTGTGCTATGCAGCACACCGTAGAGTTCAGTACCAGTTCGCTAAGAAGACTATCGGGTATGTGTAGTGGGAGCCACGGTAAATACAACGCAAGCAGCTCGAACTGCCTCATAACAGCCTCGTGCATCCTGGCGGGCGGGCGGGCGATGGCCGTGATGAATGAATGAATGACAAACCGGAATGAATGAGTATCGCTGATCACCAAGTGGTATGCATGTGTGCACCGCAAATCCGCAACACAAGCCAGGATGCGCAGCTCCCATCTGCTCCTGGCTCTAGCCTGCCTGGCATTTGCTGTAAGCTGGCCCAACGCCCGAGCCGTCTACGGAGTGACCACCTCTTTGACGAGCAGCGATGCTCGCTCATTCGAGCTACCATTTCGGAGGGTGAGACCGTACACGTGGTAAACCCACGCATGCGTTTATTGCTACGAGGTCCCAGGTAAGGTGAGTGGGCACGGGCGTCAGCATAGCATGACATGCCTGGCTGCTTGCCATCTAGGCCTGCAGACTGAAACAACATTTTTACAACACAGTTACCCAGCTCGCTGGCGGTATGGTGACAGCCAGGCGCTGTACTTGGCAGCCATTGTCCACCCACGCTATAAAATGTTGCAGAGTAAATGCTATTTGCCCGTAGCATGTTGATTGAACAGTCCGCCACAAGCTACAATGTGTAACACATACAGTCCGCCACAAGCTACAATGTGTAACACATACAGTTGAGCTGGTCATCGGCCTTGCAAACCTTTGCCGGGTCGCAAAGCTTGCTTCAGCCGACATTAAGCGTACCAATGCGATTATGCCGAGGCACCGCACACAGTAGACGCACACAATTCCGGCTGGCCGGACGGTGTGTGTGCAGCAGGTCACCCCCGCCATTGGCCCCGCAATACACTTTTTGGCACCGTCTTTGATCCGCTGCATGTAATTCTTCCAGCATTGGGCTCTACATCTCACAACGGTGTCGCTAGCAGGTTAGGCCCTCTTTTGTCGATTGTACTGCATTGTCTCCACGACTTGATTAGCTTCGCAATGTCATTCTCTATCTGTTTATATGCGTGTCGCAACAGGGGAGATGAATTGGTGGCCGGAGGCATTTCCGTGCCGAGCAGCCTTTGCTGCCATTGGACTGGGCAACTCGCGAATACATCTCAGGTAAGCACGGGGTGCTGTTTCTTAGTGCGTTTTTCATACAATGTCAACACATGCAACCAAATCTGCTGACCTCCACAGGTGCTTGGCAGTTGTGAGAATCAGCATCAAACCCACAGCAACCCAAGGGTCTTCCAAGCAAGAGTGCAGCAAGAGAATCAGCACTTGAAAACAGTGAGCAAGAGGTGAGTAAGGTTGTAGTTTACCTCACCTTGTCTAGGTCAGTTTGATGTTCACGCGCACACTTGCGCAACGCATGACAGGCATGAACAGCTGAGGGAAGCACACAGCAGTCCCCAACCTGATTTTCATGCATTGTTTTTGATAGGTAATGTCTCTTATGTGGGCCTGACATGGTTATGTGTATTTTGCTGCAGGATGCCATCCAAAAGATACCACCCCTATGGGAGCAATCCAGCAGCAAGGAATGAGCCCAACGCTAAGCGTTGTGCTGTGTGTGAACTCACATCGCCAGCCAAGAGTAGGAATGGGTTTGTGACGGTTGAGAGAGTGGGGGAGGATGCGTGCCACGGCCGCTACCTGATTGTCTTTGGCCGCACTAGCGTGCTGATGGGCTGCGTGGTAGATGCATGCCAACGTGGAGGGCTTGCCCCCTTGGCGCATAGAGATTGCGTCAGGATGCACCAAAAGCAACAACCCCCTCCTCCCTCCCCACCCCGGCAGCCACTGCCTCCTCCCCCCTTCTCCCTTTCCCCCCTCCTCCCTCCCTCCCCACCCCACCTCACCCTACCCCACCCCACCTCACCCCACCTCACCCCTCCCCCCCTCCTGCCTCCCTCCACATCCTCCTCCCCCCTCCCCACCCCGGCAGCCACACCTCCTCCCCCCTCCCTGCCACCCTCACTACATGGCAAGACCCTGGAGCAGCAGCCCCCTCCCCCCTCCCTGCCCCCAAAGCTGGATGACCAGCACCAGGAGCAGGTGTCTCCTTGCCCCTCCCCGCCGCCCTCCCCCCCGCTGCAGCCACCCTTGCCACCCTCCCCTCCCCGACCCTCTCCTCCAACCCCTCCCCAACAGCCACAGCAGCCCCCTCCCACCTTCACTGCCCACAAGTAAGTAGTAAGGGCTGTGGTTGAAGCTATGTGTTAGGTGCCAATGAAGTGGCATACAACGTCTGTAATGTGTCTATTGTTTTGCAGGTGTTGGCAATGTGGTGCCCTTCAACAACCTGGAGGCTACCCTCAGGTCGACCCACACCTGCCCTCTCCCTTATCGTCGGCGCGGCGGGAACACCTAGATACCGAGAAGAAGAAGAAGAAGAAGAAGAAGAAGAAGACTACTCCGGTATTCTCCGGCGTGCATTAAGGGAGGAGCTACCGCCTGGGGCGCGGCCTGCTCCCACCATCAAGCCAAAGAAGAGGCGTCCCCCCTACCCTCCCCCCCCTCTGGTAGCCCTGAGTCTGTAGCTTGTCTTTGCAATAGAATGGGCTGCCTCCATGGCGTGTCTAATTAACTTGTTGAGCAGCTTGGTAGTGTTGGCTTGTGTGATCCCGAGGGCCAAGAGGTGTTGCCGTGTGTGCGCTTCGTAGGTTATGCCCCCTATGCCTAGTAGGATTGGTATGATAGCGACCATATGGTCTTCCTTGCGTATGGTCTCGGCTAAGTGGGTGTGTTGAGTGAGTGCCTTGTTTAATTGGTCCGTCCACCGTGAGTCCGAGCAGTGTTTGATTTCTATGATACAGACCCGCTTGGTGTCTTTGCCGTCCTTGCTTGCCTTCTTATGAGGGGTCACCATGAGGATATCCGGCCTGGTGGTGTGTTTAGTATCTTCTGGTTTCAGTCCGAGTGTCTGGAGTGTTGTGTGTAGCGTGTCGCTGGGGAGGTCCAGGCTTTCCTTTGCGCCCTTCTCCCAGCTGCCGGTGTCCGCAAAGCTGATGTACCCGCCTAGGGTTCCCTTGCTGATAGCTTTAGTGATGAGGCGGCCCGCCCCGTTGTGCCTTTCTTGCACCATCGGTAGAGTCTCGCTGCAGCCCGAGAGGAGGTGAGTGGCACTATCCGCATTCCCGTAGAGCGGGCATCGGTCATCCGTCGCCCGTTTCCAGCGCATAGCTAGTTTCTGGTTGTATAGCCCTCCGGTACGGTAGAGTAGGGCTGTGCGTTGCGCGTGGGTGGAGATGTTCGTGTCGATCATCACTCTTTCGCCTGCTCCTTTCGCCGCGGCTTTGATGCCTAGATACCGTGGAATCTCACTTGTGAGTGGGATACCAACAACACAACGTATCAATACACCCGTTGCCAGCCCCCCCCCAACCAGCTATGCCAGCTATGCTCCATGCCATCCTTGCATCCTAGCATCCTTGCATGCTTCACGTGTGCATGTGCATTGCGCAGGTGTTCTTCCGTCGACCATCACCAGCCAGAGCAGCCAGTCAGCCTGCCAGGAGCACCCCAGCCGCAGTTTGACAATGAGTCGGAGCTTGCAAGGGTAGCACAGTTCCAAGAGCACTTCCGTGAGCTGGATTAGGCATTGACTGCCTTGCAGCCACTTCCAGGCCCACCTGCACAGCCTACCGGAACCCCCCTGAGGCTGTTCAACCGGTTTGCTGTGCTTGACCTGGAGTCTGGTGTGCCAAAGGAGCAGGAGGCGCTTGAAGTGCAAGTGTTGCCTTCGGCACGCAGCCAAAAGCGCCGCCGCTTGCTTCTAGCCACACCTCCAGCCCACCCCACCCTCCCTCCCCACCCTCCCCACCCCACCCTCTCTCGAAAGCGACAGCGTACACAGCCTCCCTCTACAGCTACACCTGACCTCACCCCCACAACAGTCGCAACCACCAGCCCCGCAACCACATCCCACTCGGTGGTGTTGCGTCACATGGGCAGTGTGGCCCATGTCCTCAAGCGGCTGTCTTGGAGTGACAGGGCTGCCGTCATCAGCTTGCTTCAAGAGCACGGCATCATTGAGCAACCAGCAGACTCGCACATCTTAGGTGCCATGGTTTTAGCCCGCATGAAGACCCTGAACAAGACCAGTACTTGCGGCAAGGCTGGAGAGCAGCGCCTGGCTGACATGCAGGCAAAAGCTAACCTAGCGCGCTTGGTGCCCCCAGAGGTGAAGGAGCAGCGTCGTGTCACAGCGTTTGCTAAAGCCTCTGGTATGGACAGAGCGGCTGTTGCACAAACCCAGGGATCAGCCAGGCGCAGTTTGATGGGGTACGTCAGGCCTGGCATGACTACACCAAGCCATCTCCTTCCGTGAAGGACCTGTGCCAGTTCTCTGAGCGCATGGTGGCCGGGTGCGTTGCTCAGCTTGGCATGCATGGGGTAGGCAGATATGGTAGTGGGGTAGCAATGGGCATGCATGCATGGGGTAGGCAGATTGGTAGTGGGGTAGGCATGGGGTAGGCAGAGGGGGAGTGGGGTAGGCATGGGGCATGGGGAAGCAACAATTGCTCAACATGTGACGACTTGTCATGCATATCATGCTTGCACAGAAGCCAGAAGAGGACTCTTGTCACGGAGACAAAGGTACCCCAGCATTGCAACAGCACCGTCGCATGGCACTGAACTTGTCTGTGCCACTGTGGTGGTCGTATGCACTCACGATAAATAAGGCCGACGCGGGGGCCTTTTTTGCATCGGATGGACTTTCTTCTCCGATAGAACGATAGAGCGTTGAGTTTAAGGGGGACCTCGCTCTTGAATGAAGTCCTAACTCGCAGCGGTTGCGAAGATACATCGATCCGCGCGCGAGGTACCCCCCCCTTTTTGGGAATCTGCACAGATGTTGGTTAAATGAGCCCGGAATCTGTGCAGATGCATGCCGATGCCTTTAGGAAAAGCGACATCTGTGCAGATGCCGGTTATTAAATCTGTGCAGATGCTAATAAAGGCGACATCTGTGCAGATGTCGGTAATAAAATCTGTGCAGATGCACAAAAGGGCGACATCTGTGCAGATGCCGGTTATATTTTAAGGACGACATCTGTGCAGATGCTAATAAAGGCGACATCTGTGCAGATGCCGGTTATTAAATCTGTGCAGATGCTGATAAAGGCGACATCTGTGCAGATGTCGGTAATAAAATCTGTGCAGATGCACAAAAGGGCGACATCTGTGCAGATGCCGGTTATAATTTAAGGACGACATCTGTGCAGATGCTAATAAAGGCGCCATCTGTGCAGATGCCGGTTATTAAATCTGTGCAGATGCTGATAAAGGCGACATCTGTGCAGATGTCGGTAATAAAATCTGTGCAGATGCACAAAAGGGCGACATCTGTGCAGATGCCGGTTATAATTTAAGGACGACATCTGTGCAGATGCTTATAAAGGCGCCATCTGCACAGATAAATACCTCGACATCTGCACAGATGCCAAGTAGTGCAGCTGTGCACATGAAGGCTACGCAAAGGCACCGCGAAGGAAGCAAAGTCACCGCGAAGGAATCAAAACTCTTCCATTATTCAACAATCTGTGTGATATCTGCATGAAGTTTTCGCAAAGGTGGCGTGAAGGAAGCCAAGGAACCGCGAAGGAGCTTGGATTGCCCCATATAGCAGCAATGAGCAGCCAGGAGCAGCCAACAAAAATCGTCGCCAAAAGGCTAGCCACGAGCCAGCCAGCCGCTTAGGCGACCAGATGCCATCAGAACAAGCGGAGGTTAATCTAGGATCAAGATATAGCGACAGAAAACGGAAGGAGGCGCAGCGATGCAGCGACACAGCGATGCAAAGATGCGGCAAATGCATGAGGTGCAACTAGGACACGTAGCCCGAAGCCTGTGAGACGGAGCGGAAGAGGAGTGGAGGAGCCCGGAGGCGGTCAGGAGCCATGCATGAAACGAAGCTGGGTGCACTTGAAAAAAAGTTGGGTGCACCCACACAAACCCCACCCTAGCGAATGGTGAGTATTCTATCTTGCAGTCATGTGGCTCCAAGTACCTTGCCAGACTATTTGCCAACCACTGAATTGTTGCAGGTTCAATGGTCCCAACCTCCCCTTCCCTACACCCAGCCCAGCCCAGCCCAGCCCAGCCCAGCCCAGCCCAGCCCAGCCCAGCCCAGCCCAGCCCAGCCCAGCCCAGCCCAGCCCAGCCCAGCCCAGCCCAGCCCAGCCCAGCCCAGCCCAGCCCAGCCCAGCCCAGCCCAGCCCAGCCCAGCCCAGCCCAGCCCAGCCCAGCCCAGCCCAGCCCAGCCCAGCCCAGCCCAGCCCAGCCCAGCCCAGCCCAGCCCAGCCCAGCCCAGCCCAGCCCAGCCCAGCCCAGCCCAGCCCAGCCCAGCCCAGCCCAGCCCAGCCCAGCCCAGCCCAGCCCAGCCCAGCCCAGCCCAGCCCAGCCCAGCCCAGCCCAGCCCAGCCCAGCCCAGCCCAGCCCAGCCCAGCCCAGCCCAGCCCAGCCCAGCCCAGCCCAGCCCAGCCCAGCCCAGCCCAGCCCAGCCCAGCCCAGCCCAGCCCAGCCCAGCCCAGCCCAGCCCAGCCCAGCCCAGCCCAGCCCAGCCCAGCCCAGCCCAGCCCAGCCCAGCCCAGCCCAGCCCAGCCCAGCCCAGCCCTCCCCTCCCCTCCCCTCCCCTCCCTCCCCCACCACCACCTCCTTCATCACCCTACCACAAGAAGCAGGTGCATGGAGCGCAAGAGCAGCCAGGAGCTACAGCCATGGAGGCGCTGCCAGGTAGGTATAGAAGTGGCGCTAGCAAAGAGTGAGTGGCCAACCCTTGCACATGGGTGGTCCGATGCCCAGCCTAACCGCAAAGATGCCCATTGTTTATTGCAGGTCCCACGGTCAGCCCTTCCCTCTTCCCCCCTTCCTCCTTTACCCTCCCCCCTTCCCCCTTCTCCCTTCCCCACCCTGTCCCACCACCTCCAAGTCTGCCTCCCCACCTACCTCCCGCCTTTCCCACCCCCCGCCCCACGACACACGCTGCAGCCCTCTCCCTACCCTACCCTTGGCGTAGCAGCCCTCTCCCTACCCTACCCTTGGCGTAGCAGCCCTCTCCCTACCCTACCCTTGGCGTAGCAGCCCTCTCCCTACCCTACCCTTGGCGTAGCAGCCCTCTCCCTACCCTACCCTTGGCGTAGTAGCCCTCTCCCTACCATACCCTCGGCGTAGTAGCCCTCTCCCCACCCTACCCTTGGCGTACCAACCTGGAGCGGGCAACATGGAGCGGGCAGCTTGGAGTGGGATCCCGTAGTAGCAGCCCACCCAGCCCACCCATGCCATGCCATGCCCACACACCACAATGACCCTACCCATCCCTCTCCAAAGGGGACGATAGCTGGATGGTGGAGCACTTGGGTGGTTGTCAGCATGTGCTTGTTGCGCGACACGGCATAGGTGTGGTAGGTGGGAGTCAATGGTAGTGTGGTGTGTGAAGGATAGCGGGAGCACGTAAGTGGAGGCTATGAAGTTGCACCCCGTGTTATACATCACTAAGGAGAGGTGTAGCATCAACCTTGTTGTAGCGTCCATCCTCGTCATCTTGCCGCCTTGTTGTGATGTTGTTGTGTTGTCCTTGGTGTGGTGTGGTGTGGTGTGGGGTGATGGTGATGGTGATGGTGATGGTGATGGTGATGGTGATGGTGATGTGTGGTGTCACCTTCTTGTTGTGTTGTGTCGTTGCTACCTTGTCACATCGTAGGGAGGTGTTGCGGTCATTGGGTGCATCAATGCATGTGCTTAGCATTTCCATATTGAGGTGTTGTGGAGTGATGGTACATCGAGACATGTGCTTGCAAGTCCCGTAGCGAGGTGTTGCGGGATGTTTGGGTGTCAATGCATGTGTTTTGCGGGGATGTTGCGGGGTGTTGGGTCGTCAATACATGTGTTTTGCGGGGGTGTAGCGTGGTGTTGCGGGGTGTTTGGTCGTCAATACATGTGTTTTGCGGGGATGTTGCGGGAGGTTTGGGTGTCAATACATGTGTTTTGCGGATGTAAGAGTTGATGAAATAGTCGACATCTGTGCAGATGAAGCCACGACATCTGCACAGCCAAGCCGCGAATGTAATAGTCGACATCTGTGCAGATGCTATAGACAACATCTGCACAGCCAAGGCTCGAATGTAATAGTCGACATCTGTGCAGATGTCGTTGTCATCAGCTGCACAGATGTCGGTCTAGACATCTGCACAGCCAAGCATTGAATGTAAAAGTCGACATCTGTGCAGATGTCGTCGTCAGCAGCTGCACAGATGTTGGTCGCGGTATACGACATCTGTGCAGATGTCGACTAGCAGCAGCTGTGCAGATTAAGGACAACCGACATCTGTGCAGATTGCTTGGTTGTGAAAATCGCGGCCCAATTACGTCGCAACGGATGCACGGAGTTATGTAAGACTTGTACCGTTCGAACGGCCTTCTACTCCTCTTTCCAATGAGCTATGGTCGGTCCAATCGCGACCGGTCCTTGTTTATCGTGAGTGTGGTGCTACCTCCCACTTCAAGGGCAGGCATGACTCAGAGGGTGGAGTCTTGAAGCATAAGCTCAGGGATATGGTCCTGGCACATCATGATGGCTTGGCCACGTGCAAGGCTCAACAGCTAACAGCTGCTTTCAATAGTAAGCACATAGAGCCTGCATCGCAAGTTGGTGCGTGCAAGTCCCACCGGGACAGGGCAAAAGTGATGAGGAGGGAGTGCTTGGTGTTGGATGAGGGGGTGGTGAAGGAGTGTTACAAGCAAGATGAGGATGCTGACAGCTTCAAGGGTACAGTCCAAGGGTCTCGTGCACAACCCAGCATGTATTTTCCCGCTGACACTCAGGGTGAGCTCATGTGGTCGATGACGGCATGTGCTTGTGGTGCACGCATGAGCAACCCCCCTCAGCCGTGTGGTGCACAATGCCGTGGTTCGATGCCTCTTGAGCCAATGCCCATGCTGCTAGACAAGGAAGCTGCTAGGCAAGCTGCTTTGAACGCAGAGTGTATTAGGCTCATGCTCTTGGACACCCCTGGTATGCCTCAATTGATACACTGAACAAGGACCTATTGAAAGCATGGTGTAAGCACAACAACATTAGAGGGGTTTCAGGTAAATCAAAGAATGAGTTGCGTGACATGTGCCTGCTGAAGTTGAGGGAGAAGGTTGAGGCACCACGGCACATGTAACATTGAAAGCCAGAGCCATCCCGAGCCATCCCGACAACATAGTGCCAAGTGATGATGTAGCGCTGTCGTGATGCAGCTTGTATATGCATAGAGTCATGCCGGGACGTAAATGAGGTAAGGGATGCCAGCTGGCTGACTTGTGCGCATATTCACGAGTTATATGCTCCATGCACTGACATGCAAGCAGGCGTACTGCACTTGTGCCGTTGGCTTACGGCGTGCGTAGAAGGATTACCAGCCTCGCCTTATGACGTGCGTGAGTCTTTTAGGAGTGCGTGAGTCTTTTAGGGCGCCGATCTGAGCTAGTGTTTTGCGGCTGGTGGGTGTCGCATACGCCTGTTACACCCGGCTGCGTCAAAACTTTGTCACGAGCTACACGGAGATTCGCGCCCCAGACCATCTCACATTTGCGGGGCCAATGTCAGCCAATTGGCCCAATGGCGGGGGTGACCAGCATCTGTCTCCCGAATGAGCTGTTTGCTTCCAGCGCCTGTGAATTTGTGTCGCTACGCGGTTTTGCCCACCCGTGCAGGCCATGCCAAGGACCCATCGAAACCGCCACAGGGAGATGGGGCTGTATGCCAGGCAGATGGGAGAGGTTAGGCCTGTGCCTTCCGTCACAACAGCTGTCCCATACCCCCTAGGCTGGCTTCCATCCTTGCCCAGCAGCCAGTCTACTGCCCGTCCTCCCATGACAGGAGCCCCGGCCCCTGCCCCAGCAGGGGCCCCTGCCCCAGCAGGTGCCCCTGCCCCAGCAGGTGCCCCAGGGTCTGCCTTGTCCCGGGCTGCTCTCGGCCCACACGTTTACAGCCAATCTCGGCCCATACAGCATCGTACGTCTCCTCCCGCCCCCCTTACCAAGGCCGGCGAGTCCGGGCTATGCCATGCACAGATGGAGCAAACACACTGCACCTCAGCCAGTGCGCCCTTGGCATGGTTGTCCACTCCCGTCGATTTTGTTGCTAGCTACTTGTTTTCTCTGCGCCATCCATGGAGTCATGAACACTACTTGTGTGTTCCAGGAGCTGGCATGAGGATGGCAAGTAGGGTTAATGGAGCGGCTCCTATGTCTAGCCCAGCCACCAGCGCATCTCTCCCCTGTCCCTACCCCTTCCGAAGGTGGGGCGATACACGTTGGCATGAAACACAGTCTGAAGAGCATCTCACGACGGTTGCATAGCAACGAATCTTTGCTTGGCCGTGTCCCTTGCAGCGTATGGGCATGAGCAGGACGTGTGAAGATGAAGCATAGATACAGAAAGATTCTGCGCTACGGGAACGGGGCAGTACGAGCAAAGCACGGGTCTGTGCAAAAAAGGTGCGCGTTCTTGCCCGCGTGCATCAGCGTGACGCCTACTTAAAATCATCTGGCGTTGTGTTGGGCGCGAAGTATTCCCGAGCAAGCTCTTCTTTTCTCACAAAGCGCACCTACGCATTGCAGAGCAGCAGACCGCAAGACAGGCGCATCGCCGAGAAGCCACCTAGTGGGGCAAGAGGAGGTTAGGAAGTGGTTGTTAGATTAGACTGGACGGCAGGTCTGTACATCAGTACCTTTAATTCAGCTAGACGAGCCAAGGGCTGAGTGCCAGCGCCAGGCATCAAGATTCAAAATGTCACCCACCAGCGCTGCATACTTGCGCATCAGGGGCTGAATGGCTGCCCATGCAGGCTGGAACATCCAGGGTGCCTCAACAAAAAGCACTTGGGCCACACGCCGAGGGTAATACTCAAAGAATGCCTCCACCTACATCACCACCATCACCATTGTCAGCCACAGTACTGACAGCAGCAGGAGCAGATGTGTCAGGAGGTAGTTCAGCATGGTAGCATGGTGCAGCATCAATGGGAGTCCTAGCCAGGGCCAGCAGTGCTCATCGAGACCATCATGCAGGCTTGCGACAGGTGACATGGCAGGTGAGATGTCCATCTTGACACAGCTGCAATGTAAGGTGCCTAATTCTACCAGGGTCTTGCATGAGGCTCAGCGTTGCCTACATGAGATATGTGGCTCGTGAGCATGGGACATGGCACAGAGGTATCAGTTGCTGGTGGGCAAGGCCAAACCATAGGCACACGGGACCCGGGCATGGAAAACACACCATGAAGCGAGCGAAAAGGAAGTCTGAATTGCGGGGGACCTGGACACACACATTCACGCATGCAGACCTGCCATACAATTATGACAAGAAGAGCGGGTCATGGCAGCGAGCAGCAGTGGTGGCAGCTGCAGCAGCAGGTTGCAGTGGTGGCAGCGGGGTCAGCCCTCACACCTGGAAGTCCCGAAGGTCGAATATGCCAAGAATCTGCTCACCACCCGCTGCTTGTGCTTGCGCAATGGCTTGGTCTATGAGGAACACAGCCAGCCGCTTGCTGTCATTGATTGGGTATTGCCCTGCATACAACACACACACGTCACACTCTGGAGAGGGTGAGGGTGAGCACTCGTAAAATGTAAGACATGTAAGGCAAGGTCCAAGAGAAGTAAGTCATATCAGAAAAGCAGACCTAGGGCCTGAACAGGAGAGGAGTGAAGAAAGGAAGGCTGGCTGGCACCAGCACAATATCCCACTAGGCTGCATGGCGTCACACTCACCCACCACATGGAGTCGGGTGCGGATGACGATGGCAGGCCGGCCATACACGTCAAGGTGGCTGTGCACATACGCCTTTCCAGAGCTGGCCTCTTTGGCTACTTGGCTGGCAGTGATGTGGTCCGGCCTGGGGTCGGCAGCACTGGTAGGGTTGGCAGCAGGCTGCATGGCCAAGGTTGGTAGTAGGCCTTGCTTGAATGTATGGTGCATGTTGAACATGTGGCTTATCCCCTGCTTTGGTGTAAGGCTGGGCACAGCTGTAGCTGTCAATATCTTGCTGCAGCCACTGCTACCACCAGCAGGTAGATGGTATGCTGCATCTGGCATGTACTGGTATTGAGAGCCCTTGCTGCGCTGCATGCCACTGATGGACATGACAAGCGCACTCCCCGCCTGTTCATTGCCTGCATTGCTCCTATCTGCACATGTGTCCCTGCATGCCTGCCTTGTCAGCACCGCCTGCAACCTGACGTTCGCCTCACTGGAAGTCCTCTCTCCAGGCAAGCATTCTACGTAGCTTTTGCTCGGCTTCGTCCACATCAAAGTACCTGCCCAGGAAGGTAAGGATCAGGCCACGGACTATACAGCAACCCTTGCTTAACATCTGCAAGAGGGCTACTTCTTCTTATACAGCTTGCTGCTTGCAACTGTGGTGGCATGACCATGCTGCCAGCCCTGCCGGGTCTTTCGTTGGACATCTACCTGTCTCGTAGATACCACTGTAACGTCTCGTCGTTGAGCTTGCTACTCTGCGTGGTCCTGTCAAAACGCTGCTTTAATGTTTGGAGTGCCTGTATGTGGGCAAGTGTTGCTTGCACATTTAGCCGCGCATTTGGGTTAGACAAGAGCGCAGTGCTTCCTACATCGATTTGCTGCGGCGAGCCTGTCCACGGCTCGGACCGCAACCCTGGGGCTGTCCGTGCAGCTGGCGACTGCGCAGGCGACAAGCTAGTGACTGGCTGCCGCTGAGTTGTATGGCTAGCGCATCGACCAGCCTTCCAGCAAGGCGACAGGCCACGCTGATGTAGCATTGCTTTAAAACGCTAACGAGCTTGAAGCTACCAGAAGCAAGCAATAGCGGATTGTAAAAATGCTCACATGCTGCCCGTGACTCAGTTCGGATTTGTGGGTGCACAACATCGCGACGGTCAGGCAGTTTACGGTTGGTCTAGTATAGGCTCTTATGATACCGGTGGAGTCAAGGTAAACCACTGCAAAGCATAGGTTTCTTGCTGTGTTCAGTGCCTTGGTCAGTGGCCTTGCCTCTCAGCCAAACACTCTGTCACTGCATGTTTCACTATGTCTTGGCAGCGTATGATTGACAGGTTTTACCGTGAACATGGTCATCGTCGCCATAGTTGGGTGCAGCAGCTTTCCATTTGCCAGGAGCTTTGTCTGTGTGAACCGTGCGAGCGTACACCCTGGCTGCACCACTACCTGCTCGAACCACCTCACAGTAGTAACACACTGGCATCGGTTCAAGGCGCGACCTTGGCTAGCCTGCAGCCATCAGCACATCACCCCCCAGGCCTCGCAAACCTAGGCCGGCTTTTCCTGCGGCCCCACGCTATCCTGCGCTGGAGTGCACGTAGCGCAAGAAAGATCCGCGGCGCAAAGCCGATGAGGAGCAGAAGCAGCAGCACGCCCCTTAGCCCTTGGCCCCCTTGCAACCATATAGGCAGCCATTGCTCCTGCCAGCTGCCCTGGGCGCTGTTGCCAGCTAGAGGCGCCTGCCCATGGGCCCCTCGCCTGCTGCTGCTTCTTGCTTCATTGCTAGTGGTGTCACTGCTGCCGGGGAGCTGGCACCATCCAGGGGGCATGACAGGGTCGCTGCCATCGTAGCATGGGGAGCCTGGGCTGGGGTCAGACACCAGGTAGCCTGCAGGGCGGGGTCAATGGCAGGGGGAGCACACATGGGTCAGTGGATGACGGGGAGGGATGGGACGAGGCGGGGCAGGGTGGGACGAGACCCCACACACTGCCCCCCCTGGCCCTGCTGCCTGGCCTGTCTTCCCTCGTTACCCATCCACCCCTGCTCCATCCGCCTCCACAAGCCTTCTTGGCCTATCTCTCCAGTCGCCATCTCCCTTACCACCACCCCACAGGACACGGCAGCCGCACTTCCCCTCCCCACCCAGCTTGCCCCTCACCTGCCAGCCTACACAATGCCTGCCCGCCTTCCACCATGTCCTTCAGCCTGCTGCACGGCAGCGCACCAGGGCCTGGTCCTGAGGCGGGGCAGGGCGCCAGCTGGTCGCTGCGGGGGTCAAACGTGAAGAAGTGGGGGCTGCAGGCGCGGTACCAAGCCTGGCAGGTGGAGTGGCAGACCGCAGGCTTCAGGCCCACACCCACCTACACACAGGTCAGGGCCAGGGGGCAGGGTTAGCGTTAGGGTCA
Source organism: Haematococcus lacustris (assembly GCA_030144725.1). Lineage (NCBI taxonomy): Eukaryota > Viridiplantae > Chlorophyta > Chlorophyceae > Chlamydomonadales > Haematococcaceae > Haematococcus > Haematococcus lacustris. The sequence continues at coordinate 7,769,688 of JASKMD010000015.1, forward strand.
GGGTTAAGGTGAGGGTCAGGGTTAGGGTTAGAGTTAGGGTTAGGGTTAGGGTCAGGGTTAGGGTCAGGGTTAGGGTTAGAGTTAGTGTTAGGGTCAGGGTTAGGGTTAGAGTTAGGCTTAGGGTTAGGGTCAGGGTTAGAGGTTTAGGTCAGGGTCAGGGTTCCAACCTTTAGGCCCACACCCACCTGCACCCAGTAGGCCAGGGCCGGCCTGGGTGAGGGGAGGCAGGAGTGGGGCAGTGTAATGGGGTCCTGGGTGGAGCTGGGTGGACAAGGGTGGGAAGGGCTGGGTGAACGGAGGCTGGGCTACACAGACAAGCACCCGAGTTGCGTCAGGAAAGGGGTGGCATAGCTGCACAACTGCTTTGCTGCCAGGGCTGCAAATCACATAGCCATTTACTGTCTTGAACAGTCAGAAGACATTGCTTGGCTAGCCTGTCCTCATGTAGCTTAGGCACTTGTCTGTGTAGTGATTGCTTGGCTGTTTAAGATGACTGACTGTGTGCGGAGCTGCCAGCTTTCTCCCCTCCAGCATTCTGGTGTGCACACTCACTTGCCCTCTAACACACTTACCAGGAGGTCACTCACTCACCAGGGGGTCACACACTCGGCAGGCCAGCAGTGTGGTCAGCTCTGCACAAGCCTTGGACAACCCTGCCCACCCACTACTCCCTGTACCCCTGCTGCCGGTTTCATTGCTGCTGCTGCTGCCGCTGCTGCTGTCTGGGTCGGGGGGTTCATCTGCCACGCCAGGTGACAGAGTGTCATCTGGACGGCTGCTACTGCTGCTGCTATTATCAGGGCTGGCATGGTTCCTGCTGCTGCTGTTGCCATGTACGCCTCCATCATTGCTTGCATCCAGGTCGCTGAGAGCTGGGGCTAAGAGGCGCAGAATGCTGAGCGTGTGCTGCCGGCTGCAGCAGCTGCATGAGAACTGCGATGCAAGGTAGGGGCAGGGTGTAGAGCACAAGGCAACGGACAAAGTGGGCGCCGACGGACGAAGTGAGTCCATACCTGGGGGCAAACTGGCAGCCCCCCTGGGGTACTGTGCGGCCGGTGCGGCTGGTCAAATTGTAATAAGCCCTGTGAAAACAATCACGGCTGGAGTTGTGTTGCGCAAACAAAACAAAGATCGGTTGCGCAGGCAGAACCTGTGATCGACAGAAAACGCGCGGTGACGCGTTGTTTTGCGGGACTAAGGAGGACTGTTGCTGGGCCTTGCTGTCGACCGCGAGCGTGGACCAAATGAGAACCCGCAGGAGAACCAACATCGCAACACCAACCCATCACAACACATTCCCTCATGCCCTCACTGTTGCAAAAATACCGCCCTCACTGTTGCACTAGCACTGTTCCACACCGGACTGTCAGCCCATCGGCAAAGCAAACGCCGCTCATGTTCTGCGATGCGCAGCCGCCCTGTGATGAACTCATGTGATCCCAGACAGGAGCGTCTTGATGTGTCTTGATGTGTCTTGATCACAGACAGGAGCTACACTGACAAGCTATGTCATTAGCTATCCCAACGCGAAACGCAACATGTTGTTCATGCACTAGTACGGTCTGGTGTGCTGGGGCTGCCCGACATAGTGTCAGATCTCATGTGAGCTAGGAAGGGCGGTTGCCTGCACACACACTCAAGGTGCTGAGGCGCTAGGATCAACTATGGACTCACTGGATCGCTTGGATCAACTATGGACTCTATGGATCACTTCTCTTGACAGAGCTTCAAGTCAGACCCTCCCAACTCTCTTGAAAAGAGGGTGTGTCCTTTACACGAGGTTTATTTCTCGCTCCGGTTGAGGATGACGCATCGAAGCACATCAGTATGTAACGTGCTCGCTTGGCTACACGGAATGCCTGTCCTAAGCTTTGTTGAATGTGTACATGATGCATAATCTGGTCGAGAACCTGGCATACATTTTGTGGGCAGATATCTCCATGCACGCCTGCTCCACTCAGCTGTGACACACCTGAGAAAATATACAAACGGGCCAGCATGGGCCGACCAGACCACCGCGTGCCGCGATTTTTGCACCCGCTTGCTGTAGAGGTCTAGTCAGGGCTGTGCACCAGTTATTCCTTGCGCCCGCCAAAGTCGACACCTGAATGCCTAACTTAATTTGGGTCATAGCTGCAAGGACGGAAGTGTTGTGTATTGCCCCATATCGGTCGTTGCTGATGTCGCGAACTTTTGGCGAATACATGTCGTCGGCCGTCCTGCTGGGCTAGCTGCCAGTAATAACATTTCGCACTTGCTCCGGTGCGTAGCTGCGACAATGAGCTCATGTGGCTCACTATTCGTGGACGCGACTGCGACCATGCAGGGTAGCTGCAGACCCGGCCATCTCTCCGGCCAGGGCGACTTCTGGGCTGAAACTACACCCTACTGCTCTTTTGGCATCAGGTATGCATTGAAACAAATTGCAGCACAATGCACACAGCGACTGCACATTGACAGGGCATGACAAGACACACTATGTGGAGTCAAGAGGCACGGACGTGATATTGAGGTATGAAAATAATAGTGAGGGTTGACAATGGTCATAGCAATGCCCTGTCATGAAATAATTTTGCTCTAAAAATGTATGTATTTATGGCACAGTTTCAATTGGAACACCGCAATGCCGTTGATTATGCCATCGCCCAACAGCTCACTACATGCAACATTCCTTATGTGCACTGCGCAGTGTATGCTTGCGTTCTCACATCCAACAAAGGGCAAGTTGTGCAGGTAGAGGGCGCTTTGGTCACAACATCACAACAGGGGGGGGGGACTAGGTGTGGTGCTGGGGCGGTGGGCACCACCATCCCCACGCTCCCCGCCACCTGCCCCGGTGTTGGGCAACAGCGGCAGCAGCATGGGGCTGGGGGGGGGGGGGCAAGGTGGATGGGGGCAAGGGGGTTGCTGCACCTGACCGTTACACCCCATCAGCTCATGGAAGGTACGTGGAGAATAGACTTACATTCCATGTTTAACACCATAGCCAGACCAACAAACCAACTGCATCTGCAAACCATTCCTGAGCATGCAACTACGCATTACATTACTAAGCATTGCATTACATCACACTGTATTACATTACTAAGCGTGCAACACATGCAACTGTGTGTTGCATTTGTTCACAGTGTGCCCACCGAGGTGCCAGCTGCTGCGACCCTCCCAACCCAGCATCCAGCCCCCGTGCCCAGCCGGCTGCACCAGCCCCCCCCGCCCAGCCTCCAACCCCCTCCGCCCAGCCGGCTGTTGCAGCCCACCCAGCCAAGCCTCCTACCCAGCCACCCCAGGCCTCACCTCCTCCTACAACCCGTAACACAGCCGCGCTTCGTTCTCGTCTTGCATCTGCTTGCTCGTTCACCAACGAGGGACCATGCTCGTATCACTGCTGCTGCTCGAATGCGTCATGCAGCCATGGCCCACCACCCTGCCTCTGCTGCTCCATTGGTTGCTGCTCCAATGGCTAAGACACGTCAGCGGTGCAGGGCCATGGCTGTGGAGCAAGCCAACAATCGGGCAAGGATGGCAACACAACAACTCCAAGCAATTGCCATGTACCGTTCCATGATACAGCCATTGCCTCAAAACACACTGAAGCTCAACCTACATCAACTGAGGCAATTGTGGGGTGTAGTGGGCAAGGGTCCCCCAGCAAGGACAGTTGGTGGGTTGCTTGGTGCACTTCACTCAACCGACACAAAGAACACTGGACGGTGTTCAGACCTATAGCAAAGGCGCGCCCTCCAGCTACACACCCTGCCCTTTGTTGTGATGTGGTATCGTTGGCGTGTAACTGCACGGTGAACGTGACGTGTAACTGCACGGTGTACATAGGAAGTTTTGCATGTGGTGAGTTGTTAAGCAATGACATGGTTCACGGCATTGCCGTCTTTGGTTATTACTGTGCCGTAATTACATACATTTAGAGAAAAATCATTTTACGACAGGGCCTTGCTATGACCATTGTCAACACCCCCTATCAGTTTCGTAGCTGAATTTCACGTCCTTGCCCCTTGACACTACATAGTGTGTGAAGGATGACATTCCCTGCCATTCTGCACCTACTGTGTGCATTGTGCTGCAAGTTCCAGTGCATACCTTCTGCCATCAGAAGCTTGAGGGTGTAGTTCCACCTCAGGAGTCGCCCTGCCAAAGCGATGGCCGGGTTTGCAGCAACCCTGCATGGGTGCAGTCGGGTCCACGCTCAGTGAGCCTCACGCGCTCAAGTTTGCAGCTACGCAACGGAACAAACGCAAATGCTCTTACCTGCATCTGCCGGTCTACCTGCACGGGGCAAAAAAGTCAGCACTTGAGCGGTTTTAAGCTTTGCGATGTGCCCTGGGTCTATCATACCGCACTCTGTCGATTGGACAGATATTAAAGCTTCACTTGGTGCTGGGCGGGCTTGGGGGTTGGACATCCGTCAGGGAGCTAAAGGCGACGAGCAAGTCTTACATGCTGGGATGGCCTGTACGTGATACGCGAAAATATTTGAAATTTCCTCAGGACGTGTCACAGCTGAGCCAGGGGTCAGCTGGACATGGGTTTTTTCATGCAACTCAATGAATACATAGTACCATACTACGCATAATGGATAAGATTTCCTTGTAAGGCCCAGGCCAATCACGCTGTGCTGTAGCACCCGTGGCAACGCCAGAGAAGGGCCAGCGAAGGCAGCATCGCGGCCACGAGCATTCTGCTGTAGGACGCTACCGGGATTACATTCTTGCAGTGAAACGTTACAATTTTGCACTGCAAATCCGAAAGCAAACTGCAGTTTTCACAAGCCTGCTTGAAACGAAACACGCAAGCAACTTGGGTTTAGCACAGCATCATTCAAACGGGTATAGCTGCGAGCTGGACATTTGCGATATCAGCCACGACAGGCCTCAGCTGAGCAGTGCCTTACACGCCTTATAAACAATGCCACACGCGAGCAACATTACAAAGCGACATCGGTTTGAATGGCATGAAACTATGTGACTGTTTCAAGACCAGCTTAGTCCATGACAACGAAACGATGGTACACGAGTCATTATGACACATGCACACATGGGCCAGCACATGTAGCAGCGCAGGCATTTTGCTGTTTGCTGCATGAAGTAATCTGAATACTTGTTTATTCTTGTAGAGTGCGGTATCACAGGCATGATATTCAGATGACCTGTACATAATGCCATGCAAACCTGCAGTTTCTCAAAGTATGTGTTCCGCATAGATGCCAGCACCCGCAGCAGCATCGCCTGCTACAGCATGCAGTGGCTGATCACTGGAGCTCTGCAAGGCCTGATGCTGCAAGCTGGCCCGCCTACGCAGCTTCACCTTGACGCCTGATGCACCTTGCGGAATCACCCCAAGCCCTGCCACCCTGTTGCCACCCAGCATGGTTGACCCTGTGTGCTGTCTACCCAGCTGGGTCCACAAATCCACCTCATCCATGGATTGCTGGCTGTTTGGACGGCTACCAGCCCCGGTCGTGGCTGTGCCAGCGTCTACAGCTTTTGCCTGTGAGGGCTGCGAGGAGGTGAGGCGCGAGGGGCTGCGAGGGGTGCCCTTGTGTGCCTTCCCTAGCCATGGCTGCTGCTCCACCTCTGCTGCTACTGGTAGCACGCCAGTGCTGCTCCATCGGCTGCTATTTGCAGGGCCAGCTGCACTGGGCGGGCTGACCCCAGCAAGGTGGCATGAGTCAGCTGGCCCTAGGCCCTGACCTCGAGCAGCGGGTCTGGTCACAAGGCCAGAAGAGCTGGAGGCAGGCTGACGGCCGCCTGGGGCGACTGACGGTATGCGCTCACGTGTTGCAGTGCCGCTGGGCACACCGCAGCTGGCATCTATGTCCACGTAGCTGCACAGCGCTGCGTCAGCTGGCTCACCTTTGTATGAAAACCCCGCAGCAGTGCCTGCCGTGCTGGCTTGCTGCTGGCTTGCTGCGATGCTGCTGCTGGACTTGACAGGGCCTGGTGCATGAGCCATGTCCCTGCCAGTCGCCCCTTGCGAGGGAGGCAGCGGGTTGGGCTGCAGGGTGTGTGCTGCTGCCAGCTGGATGCCAGACAGCTGCTGTGTCACGCAGGCCAGGCCTCTGCCTAGGCCCCCTTGCTGCTCAGGAGCTGCGTCCTGCTCCCACTGCACACTGACATGGTCAGCTGAGGCCGAGGATCTACTCGACTGGGAGAGGTGGGAAGGCACATCTGCATGGAAGGGAGAGCTGGACTGCCTGTAGAGAGCAGTCCTGGGCTCAGTGGCACGGCGGGCACATGCGGGGCTGCCTACCTGGCCTGCTCTGGCTGCCCCTGCATGCTCTGATGGCATGGCTGGGCCAGCAGCGTGCCCTAGCTCTGACTCCTGTAGAGCAGCTCTGCTGCCGCTGTTCAGCTTCCCACTGGAGCTCTTCAGCCAAAGGCAGGTGCCGACTGAGAAGGATTGTGTCTTACTGCCCATGCCCTTGCTTCCTGCGGCTTCTTTAGTAGGCAGCGTAGTAGCAGAGGGGGAGGCTGTGGGCAACTGGCTAGGTTGCTGCGCACCTGGCACAGGGGCCACCCTGGGGGCAGGGGCAATGGCAGGTGGGTTGTCCGCAAAAGAGACGGCCCTGCTAGCTGCAGCCTGCCCTGCCTTAGCCTTAGCCTGCTCCTCTGCCACAGTGCCCAGGCAGTCTGGCAGTTGAGGTGCCCCATGGGTGTCAGATCCGGCTCTGCTGTGAGTGTCGCACTGTGCCTCCCCAGGTGGCAGTGGCCCACCGGTCAGCTGCGGCGGCACCCTGCTGCTGCTGCCGCCTGGTTGCAGCGCTGTTCTGTCGCAGTCCAGGGTTCGGGGCTCCTCTGCGGTGTGCTGGGAAGGGGGAGGAGCCAGGAGGGGCTGCTTTGCTGCAGCAGGGCAGGCGCTGGCAGCGCTGCAGCAGCTGTCTGAAGCCAGGCTGCTGGCACTGTGGTGGTCTGTGCTGCACTCGGAGCTGCTGCTGTCACTGCTGCTGTCAGGTGATGCAGTGGGGGTGCACTGCCCCACCGGGGAAGCAGACTGGGAGGCGTAAGCCGATGCTGGCTCAGCGCCTTGGGCTGCTTGTGCCTGTCCTCTGGCGCTGTGCCTCCAGGCGTGTGCTGGCTGCGACTTATCTGACTGCTGGACGCCTTGCATGGGCTGCAGTTTGGCGTCCAGCACATGCAAGCCTGGCTGACTGGCTGTGTCACGATGCTGCACAGCCCCAAGACTCTGCCGCAGCACTGCTGCAGGCTGGGAAGGAGGGGTGGGGCTGTTGCTGCTGCTGGTACCATGAGGGGCAGCTCTGTGTGCTGCAGCCCCACCGCTGCTATGTGCTGCCTGGGTAGAGGCTGATGAAGCGGGCTGGTGGCCAGCCTGCCTGTCCTCCTCCTCTCTGAAGTTCAGCTGCACTGTAATATCCACCACAATGACTGTGATGTTGTCTCGGCTGCCCCGCTCCAGCGCCACCTTGGTGAGCACGCTGGCAGCAACCCTGCAGGCCCCATGGCGTGACATGCCTCGCTCCTTGCTGCGCACGATGCAACGCATGGCCAGGGTGGTGGCCTCCTGCGGTCACCAGCAGAACACCAGACACAAGTAGCGCCGCATGGCTGCTGGCATGCTGTGGCCTCATTTCAAGGGGCACTGAATCTCAGGGAGGATACAATGAGCATCACATGCACAGGGCGATTCAACAGTCAGTCTGGCGGTATACAATATTAAGCGTCCATTGGCATCTGCTGTGCAATACAATAGTGAATATGGTGCTGATGGTGATGGTGGTGATGGTGATGATGATGGTGGTGGTTTGACCGCTGATCATGGTATGACGATTAGGCTTCACTTGCTGCTTCCATCTGTGTGCAAATGGAGGCAGGTGTGCGGCTTTCACAAGTCTTTGCTCTAAGAACCTAGGGGGCTGAATACACAGCGCCTCAAACACTTTCCTCACCCTCCCTGCCGCATAAGGCTGCTGACTGCCTTACTCGCCAATGACACGCCAATGTCACTGGCTGAGCTGATGCCTCACTGTATTGCAGCGGCATGTTACCTTGCAGCTGAACACGTCCCACAAGCCATCAGTGGCCAGGACCAGCACCTCATCTGAGGGTGTGCGCTCAATGCAAGCCACCTGTGATCAACATGTGTCACACACACATGCAAGTCAGGCATGCAAGCACTCTTGGTGAAACACAGTGACGCTCATGTTGCTCCCAGCAGTTGGTAAGGCCACCAGGCTGAAGCGATACATTGACCACATGCCACAGCATGCATGTTGTCCCATGCTACAGCATGCGTGTTGTCCACATGCCACAGCATGCATGTCGCAGGGTGCATGTCGCCCATGTGCTACAGGGTGCATGTTGCCTCACCAGCTGCACTCAGGTTATGCCAGAGTAGGCCCCAGGGCACCAAACTCCGTATGGGGTGGAAACTAGCCTCGAAAGAGGCCTGCAGTTGACAGGTGCTTGCTGGATCACCACCACAGCTCAGAGGGCCTGCAAGCTGCTGCGCTTACTCGCCTCGGGTTCAGCAATCACATAGGGCCGCAGGTAGTGGTCTCCAATGGCTCGAGACATGGCCAGCATGCCCATCACGCGATGGCTGCCAGAGTTGTACACGATGCGCCCACCGGCAGCCTTAATCCTGGCCTGCTGGCACCGGGCATGGCACCAACAAGCATGTGGCCCACCACCCTGTTCACCCAACAGCCTCACTGGTACCTGGCTGCTCAGCATGGGTTGGTGGCAAGCGGGGTTCAGCTGCATTGCCACAGAGGCTCCTCTCACCGCCTCATCTTCACGGTCCGGCTTGTGGTCGCGTGTCAGTGCCTCAGCCTCTCCATTGCGTTGGATGACTGCCCGAGAATCTCCTGTGCGTGGACACACACACAACCGCTTGTCACCACAGCTTCAAGCACTAGGAGCTAAGGGGCCTGTTGCCTGCTGGTTGTCTGAGATGCAATGCTGTTCTGTGACATGTGTGTTGTTTGTAAACCAGCGTAACGAAGCACAGGGATCATTGTGAACCTGTTGTGCCAAGCAGGTGGTCAGGCACTATCACCTGGTAACCCATGAAATACAGAAAACACAGCACATCTGGCAATGAAATCCCTCACACCAAAACAGTCACACGATAGACTGCATGGCTGCTTAGAGCCTGAGATATCTGCTGACTACTACCCACCACAATGAGCCACCCAGATGTGCGTCTTGCCCACCACCGCAACGACGGCAGTGGCTCCCACAAAGTCACCAGTCTCAGTTCCAAGCAGCTCGCGGTCCGTGATATTGAAGGCAGTGCGTAAAGCATCCCCAACCTGGCGCGGACGATATACTAGTGAGCCAGTGGGCTGCACTTGCTGCACGGCTGGGCGACACTGTAGCAGGGAACACGCGAAGTGCTGGTGGAGCCGCTCCCTGCAGTGCTCTGCCACCTCAGTTCCGCCGTGCCCATCAAACACTGAAAGCACGGCCAGGTCCTCCGGTAGTGTGGAAGGGCTTCCCTGTGCATCTAGCTTACTGCTCTGGCTCGGCTGAGGGCTGTGGCCTGCCTCTTGGGGTGGTGCCAGGCCTGGCAGGTCGCACGGGCAAACTGGCAGTGGCGGTGTCATCTGAATGCTGTATGCGTCCTCCATCTGCTGCCGCTGGCCCTGCGAAGCCTTGACTCCGAAAGGCACCTCGGCCAACTTCGCATCCTCTTCTTTAAGGGCTGACAAGCTAAGGATGCTTTCCGTTAGCGTGCCTACGCCCAGCAATTCCGTAGCTTGGTCTACACGGGCCAACGCGGCCTCGAGGCTTGCCCCAGCTAAGCCTTGGCTCATCAGTTCAGCAGCGCTGAGCAAAGCTGCGCTGTTTGACACCCCTTAGGAAAGCACAAGTTCCTTGGCTTAACCATCTTTGGGTTGTCGCTGCTCTTCGCACTGCAAGACGAGGGTAACTGTGATGCCTCGCACGAAGTCACAAAAAAACAATGCCATGCATGCAACGCCCAATGACTTCAAACGACAATGCCAATTGCTGGAGTTGCAACATGTCAAGAAATGTAATAGGTACAGCCAGTTTGGGCGCCTAGCATGTTCGATGCAACAATGCGTCTGAGTTGGCAGTGTCGATGGGAGTTATTGGGCGAACAAAGTAAGTCCGGATTGGAGGATGCGACAATATACATGGGCGGTCTCTTCCCATACTTCCATACCCCAAGGTGTCACCATAGAATAGGACCGATGCACTAAGTGGTATTTCGTGGAGTTGCAACATAGGTCGGCACCTACCCAAGCACGATAAAAGGCACAGCATGCACATCAATTAGCCAGTACACGAGTGTCTTGCACGCTAGCCTCTTCACCCTACGATCCTCCTGGTACACCAGATTTACACCATGTCAGCGCCACTCTGGGGACCCAGTATGCAAATGTGCACGGGGATGGCCTATGCCATCATGCTCAGAATGGTTGTCGTTGTCACTGTCACTGTCGCTGACGAAGCTGCTTTGATACTCGTGATCGTTGTCGATGAGAGGGGGCAACGAGCTCGCGCAAGGGTACGCGGCCTCAACGTCTTGCACGCGCGTGCCACACTGCACCGCGTCCGACAGTGTGCCTCGCGACGCGGACCCGTCGTCATGGGGGGCACCGACTTGCGCTGCACTTTGGACTGCAGTCACTCCATCATCGCTCGCACCCACAGACGAGGGCAGTGGCGCCTCGGGAGCGAGGGCGGTGCGCACCGGACGCCGCCCGCCACGCTTGAGCCGACCATGCGTGTCGATGGCAGTCACCGCGCCTGCCACAACGGAGCCCTTACTGGCTGCAGTCGTCAGCGGGCCTTTGCCGCTCACTACTCGCCGAACTCGCCGGGTAAGCGTGCGAAATGGGCTACTTGAGGAGGGGGCCAGGTGGTGAGTCTTCTCTGTGGGGTCAAGGTATGTGTTGCCCTGCAAAAGTGCAAGTGCAGTGGGCGGTCGGCTCTTCAGGCAGGCCAACATTGGGTAGTAACATGGAGAAGGTCAACCACTGAGTTTTCTGACCATTGTGCAGTGCATTGTAGTGTAGTGCAGTGCCCTGGCCCTCACCCTGCCCTTTCATCACACTCCCTACCTGAAGTCGGTCTTCGAGAGCTTCCACCTCTGCTAACAGCATGCGGTGCTCCTCGTCATTCCCGATTGTCTGGTCCGGAGGCAAGTAGAAACGCGCCGTTTCGCCCCAACACGAAGGGTCCCACGCGCCTTCCTCCTCGCCTCCGTTCACACCCCTCGCGGCTTGTCCAACCACATGCTGCGCGGGCAGTAGCGGCTCGGACTCTGCCGTCAATTGTCCCACGGCCTGTCCGCTGACTCCGGCCGGCGTGCGACCATCGCGTGCAACAAAAGACGGGCCGCGCCTGCTGCGCGCAGTCAGTGGGGTGCCGGCTACACTGCTGCGGCCAGCCTGGTCGCGGCGCTGGCCCGTCAGCTCGTCCAGCAGGTCGAGGTCGCAGGCATCTCTCAGCGACAGCACCTGAACAAATGTGAGATGCTCAAGTCCATCCTCTCCTCAGTTGTTGCCGAGGGGGCAATGCATATGATCACGCAGAGTGTACCTATGTATTGTGCCTCCACCACCAAGCAACAGGTGGGGGCTAACAGCCTCGCTGCCCACGGGTCGAGGACAGGGTCAGGGTCAGGGTCAGGGTCAGGGGTCAGGGTCAGGGTCAGGGTCAGGGTCAGGGTCAGGGTCAGGGTCAGGGTCAGGGTCAGGGTCAGGGTCAGGGTCAGGGTCAGGGTCAGGGTCAGGGTCAGGGTCAGGGTCAGGGTCAGGGTCAGGGTCAGGGTCAGGGTCAGGGTCAGGGTCAGGGGTAGGGTCAGGGTCAGGGTCAGGGTCGACACTAACGAGGACTGGACCCTGTGCCAAGACCCGCTTGCCTGCCAAGGCCGCTTGAAGAGAGTGTTAATGGAGCGGTGAAAGAGCACGGACGCCAGCAGGGGCAGCAGCAGGAGGGGCGCAAACCTGCATGGTGGTCCATGCATGGCGGAAGCATGGTGACAAGACCGCTCTGCCGGCTGTCCAGTCCCTTAGGGCTGGTGGATGTGTGCCTTCCTGCTGCCGGCCCCAGGAGGACCTCAGGACCTAAGGTCATGGCACCTGAGTGAGGGGCATGGGGACCACCCTTGGCTTGCATCAGGCTGGCACCATATTCACCTGGCCACTGCCCAGTCATGAGCACGTCATACTCAACATCACTTGCTTGTGTGTCTGTATCTCACTCTCCTATGCCTCGTGTGTCTCAATCAGAGCTCTACAGCCTCAGAAGCTGAGCAGTGCTATACAAGGCGAAAAGAAAATACTGCTGAGCACCTGCTAGATTCCTAGGCATCCAAGCAGCTGACAGGCCCGCGTACTGTGGCGTTTGGTGTTGAATAAAAGCTCAACAGCCTGAGAAGCTGAGCACGGGCAGGGTCAGGCGCAGCAGCCCAGCCGCTTACTTGAAGCGCTTGATGCCCAGGAGACCCAGCATGGTGATTTGGGCCATGTACAAGCCGACCATGACCTGCACGCCATGCATCACACCCTTGGACTTAAAATCACATGATACACCATACATGACACCATGTCACACACGGCATGCTATATGCAGCCAGATATTTGTCCCAACTGTCAGACATAGACAATGGCTCACTCCCATCCCTTTGCACACACTGCTTACTCTCTGCGCAGGTACGGGCGTATCCACTGTTTATTTAAGAGCCAACCATTCATCCCAACTGTCTCAACTGTCATGCACTGTGGGAGCTCACTCCCATCCCTCCCATCATGTGTACTGTATGTGTAATAATGTAATATGTATAGTATGTGTAATAACTCAGTCATGGCAGCTTGAATCATGGGCATGGTGGATCAGCACCCCACCCTCCATTGCCAGCAGCAGTCCTCTCCGCATCAGCCACGTGTATCGGGCAAGTGCTGTGTACAAATAACTGACTGTGTCCAATCACAGCAGGCAGGCCGTGACCCTCTCTAACCTGCTGCACCGCCTGTATGCCACTGACTGTGTCAAGTCACAGCCAAGCAGGCCTGAGTCAGGGGCAGCTTGCCCGCACACCCTAGTAGAGGGCCAGCCTTGTGCACACCCTAGTGCAGGGCAGTGACCCCCCCACCTGACCTGCAGCACCGTTTGTATGACACTGACTGTGTCCACTTACAGCCAGGCAGGGCTGAGTCATGCAGGGCAGCCATGCAGGGCAGTGACCCCCCGCCTGACCTGCAATACCGCCTGTCGCCACAGCTTGCCGCCACTCTCGTAGCTGCGGCGCCACACGTAGACCTGCTGATAGCGCTCGAGCAGCTGGTTCACACTGCAGGGACAGGCGGCAGGCAGGCAGGCAGGGCAGACATGGCAGCAGCAGCAGCAGCAGCAGCAGCAGCAGGAGGAGGCGCCCCACAAGGCCAGATATGCCCCGCCCCCTCCTCCTCCCCCCCGGCCGCACGGGCCACTAGCCCAGCAGAGGGGTCTCTGCCTCCACAACAATGGCGGGGCACCAGCAGAGAGCAATGATGGAGGACGATAGGGATGAGGCCCCCTGAGCAGAGGGTACACACCAACACCAACCTGGTGACGAGGCGGGCAGGCGGGCAGGTCAGCAGCTGGGAAGCAGCTGTGAAGCAGCTGGCACAAGGGGACGAACATGTCCAGGCACCCTCATCACAGAGTGATTGCTGCCAGGGCTGGCCTTTAGGAAACACCCCTCACTGCAGTGTGACTGCAGTATGAACACCCCTAACTTCCCTAATTACCTCACACCGGGCAGGTTCTGTATGGGCAGTGGGCTGGCGCTGTGCAGCATGTTGCAGTACAACGTGGTGCAAGCGGTGGGGTTGTGACTCACGTGAAGTACAGCAGGCCCGCTGGAGTAACGAGCGGGTGCACGCATGCAAACACTAAGGTGAGGAGCACGATGATGGTGTGGTTGGGCAGCAGCGGCCCAAAAGGCATTTCTTGCAGCGCCCACAACCGGCAGCGGGCACGGGGCGTGGCAGCGAGCCGGTACCTGCAGTGTCAGCATGCAAGTCCTCTCTAATGCCTGAAAACAATATAGAGAACAAAATTACAGTAACAATGATGACAATAATAATGATAGGCGAGGTAGAGGCGATTATCTAGTATGTCTGAGAACCGCGGCTCGTCAAATATACAAAAGCGTACCGCGCGGCCCGGCAATCACACAAAAGCGTACCCCGCAGTGAGTTGTAGACATCGAAGCGGCTTAGCAGCAACGTCGAAGCGCTCTATTTGTCCATCCCCAACGAGCACGGCCTGCCCAAAGCCCGAAGCTTCTAGTCAACATGCCAGCCTGGCAATCTTAAGTATACATTTCAGCCTAGCAACATGTCCGCTAAACTACCACGCTTTGTCGCATTGGCTGCGTTGAGGTTTCTCGGGTGACTCGCGACTTGCAGATACGACGTACAAGCCATACATGCAACCAGCACACTCGAGACTTGCGGAACACGCGGGCCAGCTGCTTACAACATGACACGACCCTGCATTTTGCATTCACCTTAAATCTATAACAATAATAGTAATGACAATGATGATGATGATAATAGTATAGCATAGCTAGTGATCACGACCTCAGCGTAACCCACCCGCCTGCTGCTCTCCCTTGGCACCATGCACCTGTGCTTGTGACCCTCAAGTCTATTTTTGGCAATCTGCCCCTCCCCGCCTCCCGCCTCCCCCCTCCCGCCCCTCCCGCTTGCACACCTGCTTGCCTGCCCGGCTACCTACCAGCGTAACCAACCTGCTTGTGCCTGCCTGTCTTGCTGCACGGTGTTTGATCTGGCGGCTCGCACCTGATGCAGAAAATGAGCAGGCCCCAAGGGCGCAAGAGCATGATGGGCTTGACCACTAAGGCCTGCGGCACATGCAACAGATGAGGGGGTTGATGGCAACAGGCGAGCGGGCGGGCGGGCGGTTGGGCAGGGGGTGGGAGGCAGTGGGTTAGCCAGTGACACAAGGGAAGGGGAGGGTGGAGAGGGGAGTGCCATGGCTGTTGCAGAGAAGGTTTGGGGAAGGCGATCCAACTCAGCCGGCAAAAGCACACTAATGGTTTGCAGCCGTCACTCAGCATCTGATTGTCAAAGAACAGGGGCAAGCGATTGTGAGGACACAAGAGCCTTGGCAGGGACAGGTGAGTGCATGGATGATGACCCACATTGAAGATGACGTATGTGATGAAGAAGGAGGCAACCTGAGGCGCCCCGGTCCCCAAGACGGTCAGGACAGAAGTAGGGCTGCAGGGGCAGGGGTAGGGGCAGGCAGGCAGGCAGGCAGGCAGGCAGGCAGGCAGGCAGGCAGGCAGGCAGGCAGGCAGGCAGGCAGGCAGGCAGGCAGGCAGGCAGGCAGGCAGGCAGGCAGGCAGGCAGGCAGGCAGGCAGGCAGGCAGCAGCCATAGAGACACACAGCCGAAGCAACACATCTTGCCCCTGCCCCTGCCCCTGCCCCCCAACAGCCGCCATATCATTAGAATGTAGAAAACAAAGCAACCCATGGTCACTCACTTTTGTGTAAACTGCACGATTTGGTTCAGAAGGGTGCCTGCCACAAAGGATGACAGAAACACGGTTGCCACCTGCAGCGCTGACAATGTAGTCAAAATGAGCTCACCAGGCTCATCAAACCACAGCTTGGTTGACAGTAGCATGGTTTGATTACCAAACCAGTGTTTATTAATAGATCTCAATGCGACAGCCTCAGCCTGACTGCTAGTTCCAAGGCCCACCCATTGAAAGGGTGGCTAAAAGAAGTCAGGCACGGATGCTAAGGTCGCAAGCTCAAACCCCAGCTGACACAGAGATGTTTCGTAGGCTGATGAAGAGGACACGAGGGGGTTGCACCGCACTGGCTTGCACTTTGCGTGGCTGCACGCCGGAAAAGAGAGGGGGCTTGGCAAAAGGGGCGGTTTCTGTGTGAGGCTTCTTGTGGGTATCTTTGCAATTGCCAGTAAGATGAGGGGCCTTAGGGGAGGGGCAGTGTGTGGAGGCATAGGGGAACAGCGGGAAGGCGGGGTTGGAACCAATGGAAAGGAGGAGGAGAAGAAGAACAAGAAGAGGAAGAAGAAGAGGAGGAGGAGGAGATGAAGAAGAAGAGGACTACTCCGGCCGAGCTAGTGTGCACTAAGGGAGGAGCTTCCGCCTGGAGGGGTACTCAGCAAGCTGTGGCAGCAGCAGCAGAAGGAGCAAAGAAGCAAAGAAGCAAAGGAGCACGCCTCACCCTGAAAACAAATAAGCTGATTGTATGTGTCTACCTGAGAAAGGCACACAGCTGATTCGAGCTGTGTGTGCTTTTTTGCCAGTGGTCAGTATATGGCATAGCATGGCATGGCATGGCATGGCATAGCATAGCATAGCATAGCATAGCATAGCATAGCATAGCATAGCATAGCATAGCATAGCATAGCATAGCATAGCATAGCATAGCATAGCATAGCATAGCATAGCATAGCATAGCATAGCATAGCATAGCATAGCATAGCATAGCATAGCATAGCATAGCATAGCATAGCATAGCATAGCATAGCATAGCATAGCATAGCATAGCATAGCATAGCATAGCATAGCATAGCATAGCATAGCATAGCATAGCATGTTACTGTCTGCGCACCTGGAAGATGAAGAACAGCGTGGTAACCTGGGCATCCACCCCGCCTTGTGACACGCGGCTGCCGGAGCGGGTGACCATGGTGGCCAGGATAGGGGGCATGATGAGCAGCAGGATGCGCAGCACAAGGCCCGGCAGCAGACCTGACAGCAAGCTACGAGGAGCAGGGGGGAGCGTCAGGGGCTGGGGCTGGGACTGAGGCAGGGGTTGGGGCAGGGGGATGGGGATGGGACTGGGGCAGGGGTTGGGGTTGGGGCAAGGGCAGGGGTTGGGTCAGGGGCAGGGGCTAGGTGCAGGCAATGGTGGGAGGGAGGCGGCAGCGGCTGGCAAAAAGAGGCATGGATGTAGTGGCACAACCTTCACCCTTCCACCAAGAGTTTCGACATCCACCTCCCTCTCCCCTTTCCCTTCCCTTCCCCCCTTCACCTACTCCACCCTCCACCTCTCCAGTAGGGCGCCCCCCTCTAGCACACCTTCCCACTACCCACCCCGCCTCCCACCCCCTCCTTGCTCCCTCTGCTCTCCCTCTTTCCCTTCCGCCCTGCTCTTCCCTCAGCATGGCCCCCTGCCCACTGTCCTGATCACAGCCAGGGGTGTACCTGCGCACCACAGGGATCGTGACCAGCACCTTGAGCACAGGAATCCTCTCCATGCGCTGGACCTGCACGCAACCAGATTACAGCCAGGCAGGTGGTAGGCAGGCGCGGTGGTAGGCGGGCGGGCGGGCGGGCGGGCGGGCGGGCGGGCGGGCGGGCGGGCGGGCGGGCGGGCGGGCGGGCGGGCGGGCGGGCGGGCGGGCGGGCGGGCGGGCGGGCGGGCGGGCGGGCGGGCGGGCGGGCGGGCGGGCGGGCGGGCGGGCGGGCGGGCGGGCGGGCGGGCGGGCGGGCGGGCGGGCGGGCGGGCGGGCGGCGGGCGGGCGGGCGGGCGGGCGGGCGGGCGGGCGGGCGGGCGGGCGGGCGGGCGGGCGGGCGGGCGGGCGGGCGGCGGGCGGGCGGGCGGGCGGGCGGGCGGGCGGCGGGCGGGCGGGCGGCGGCGGGCGGGCGGGCGGGCGGGCGGGCGGGCGGGCGGGCGGGCGGGCGGGCGGGCGGGCGGGCGGGCGGGCGGGCGGGGCGGGCGGGCGGGCGGGCGGGCGGCGGGCGGGCGGGCGGGCGGGCGGGCGGGCGGGCGGGCGGGCGGGCGGGCGGGCGGGCGGGCGGGCGGGCGGGCGGGCGGGCGGGCGGGCGGGCGGGCGGGCGGGCGGGCGGGCGGGCGGCGGGCGGGCGGGCGGGCGGGCGGGCGGGCGGGCGGGCGGCGGGCGGGCGGGCGGGCGGGCGGGCGGGCGGGCGGGCGGGCGGGCGGGCGGGCGGGCGGGCGGGCGGGCGGGCGGGCGGGCGGGCGGGCGGGCGGGCGGGCGGGCGGGCGGGCGGGCGGGCGGGCGGGCGGGCGGGCGGGCGTATCCGGAGGTTGGTGGGTAAGGGGTATACCTGCAGCAGAGCCTGGAGGGCGGACACCGGCACCACGTACATCAACACCACGGTCCAGAAGGATGCCCACATTAGACGGCTGCGCATCTGTGGTTGCGGAGATGGTGAGCAGCATGGGAGCTGGTGGTCAGAGCCGGGGGGAGGGGAGTGGGGAGAGAGGGAGGAGCTGGGTGGAGGTATGCAGTGTGCAGAGACATGCAGCCAGGGGAGGGGGAAGTGTGAGGGGGTTTTGCCCAAAGGGAGGGGGTAGGCTTTTCCCACAGGCTTGGGCAGGGAGGGGGAGCTGAACCAGGAGCAGCAGGAGCAGGGAGCAGAGGGTGTGGGTGTGGGGTAGGGGTAGGGGTAGGGGGGTGGGTAGTGCGGGGGGCTAACTGCTGCAGTGAGTGCAGGGACTCACAATGGGGTCGCTCACCGCTCGCTCCCACAGCCGCCGTGCAATTTCGCTTATAAAATACAAATACAAAAATAATAATAATACAAATGGCGTAATATTAAACAGAAATGCTCATAGTGGGGTTGCTCACCGCGCGTTCCCACAGCCGCAGCCCCAGGGCCGGCCAGGTCAACTCCCCTGGCTGCGGTGCTGGCTGCACCCGCCACACCTCCTCATCATGACTCAGCAGGCAGGTGGCGGCCAGGGCAGCGGCACGGCGGGACCTGGGCAGGGGGAACAGCAGCAGCAGCAACAGCAGTAGCAGCAGCAGCAGCAGCAGCAGCAGCAGCAGCAGCAGCAGCAACAGCAGCAACAGCAACAGCAACAGCAGCAGCAGCAACAGCAGCAGCAGCAGCAACACGCAGCAGCAACAGCAGCATCAGTAGCTTCCCTGAGCCCCTGCAGGCCCCTCCCTGAGCCCCTGAGCCCCTGAGCCCCTGAGCCCCTGAGCCTTCCCTGTAGCCTTTCCTGTAGCCTTCCTGAGCCTCCCCCTGACCTCCCTGAGCTCCCTCGAGCCCCTGCACCGCCTCCCTGAGCCCCTGAGCCCCTGCAGCCCCCCGACGCCTCCTTGTCAGCCTCCGGGGGTGGAGCCGCCTGGCAGGGGCGTCCCCCTCCCCCTCCCCTCTCCCCCCTTCCCCCCTCCCCTAACCAGCCCCTGGCAATTGAGCTCCCGTATTCCTCCCCGCCCTTTCCTGATCTCCCCCTCCCTCTCCCTCCCCCTTGCCCTTCCCTTCCCCTGCGCCACACCTAACCACCAGGTCTGCGTAGGCCCATGCTGCTCCACATCCCACCCCACACCCCTCTCCCCTCCCTCCCCCTCCCTGGTCCACCCCCCCTCCCTACCCCACCCCTCCTCCCTTCTCGCTCAGCCCCCTCCCCCTCCCCCTCCCCCTCCCCTCATGCACCCACTTGAACGTCACAATCGCGGAAGGCAGGAAATGGGATGCGTCATTTTCATCAGTGTCCGTGACGTCCTGCGCAGCTGCTCCTTTCCTGACCCCCTGCTGCCCCTGCCCTTCTGACCCTCCTCCCCGCCCCCTGCCCCTGCCCCTGCCCCTGCCCCTGCCCCTGCTCTTGGCCCGCTGCTGCTGAGACTAGTTTGTGGTGAGTAGGCAGCAGCACGCCCATTGCCCGATCAGGCCCCGGAGCAGCAGCAGCAGCAGCAGGTAGGTGTGGCTCCTGCTGTGAGGGGGGGTGGGGGTGCTTGGCGTACCCCACACCCCAGCCCAGGGGGTCGAAGTGTGGCCTGAGGTCTGGGCTACCATGCTCAGGGCCATGGCCAAACACAGGCGTGTGCAGCAGGCCAGGCACCGCCCCTGCCTCCCCCCCGGGCCCCCTTGGCCCCCCCTCCCCTCAACGTCACCACCACACAGGGTGGGTCCCTCTCAGCCCCCAGCCCTTTGCTGCGTTGGTCCGGGTCACGAAAAACCCGAACCGTGCTGGGGGTGGTGGGGAGGGAGGGAGCAGCAGGGTCGGCTGGAGTGGGGGGGGTGGGGAGGCTGTGGGCGGGGGGGGTGAGCTCTGCGTGGTCAGGCTTGCGCAGGGCGTCCAGCCGGGTCTTGCACTGCTCCAGCAGCCGGGTGCGGAACACTAGGGCGTCCACCTTGAGGGGCTGGCTGCCGTACAGACTCACGGCCCAGGCGCCGATGAGGGGCGGGACGATGCGCATCTGGGGCAGGGGGCGGGGGGAGGGGCCGTGAGGGTGGGGGGTAGGGGAAAAGGGGCAGGGTGGGAGGGGGTACTCAGCAAGCTGTGGCCGCAGCAGCAGCAGCAGCCGTTGGTAAGGAGTCGACACGTGACAAAGGGAGGGCAGGAGGGCACCGGGGTGTGCTAGGAGTGTGACCTAGCCCCAGCACTAGGCCTGGGCGGCTGTCCTGACCTTGATGCGGCCACGGTGACTGCCCCTGGCCATGCGGGAGCCGTACTGGTCCATCAAGTCCTCCAGCCCAGTGCTTGCTGCCCGGTAGGCTGCCGCAGCCCCACCTAGCCGCCTCTGCAGCATGGGCCAGATCAGATCACGTCAGATCACATCCCATCGTACAAGATCAGGGTGTGTAAGATCTTGTCGCCTTGCCAGGTCAGGTCAGGTCAGGTCAGATCAAAGAAGATCATGTCCGATCAGATCAGATCAGATCAGATCAGATCAGATCAGATCAGATTGGTGGGCTGCTGAAACGACACATGGCAGGCAGTCAGGGGTGCTGCACCTGGCTTGCCATGCGAGGTGGGTAGGTGCATGCGAGCCAGCTACCACCCTAGCGGACCCCAGCTGACCCTGGACTGACCCCCTGGGCTGACCCCATAGCTGACCCCAGGCGATGCCTGGGAGCTAGCTGAGCCCCTGGCTGCCACCCTGGCTGCCCCAAGGCAACCCCAGGCGACCCCAGCTGACCCACTACTAGAGCCACTTAGGCTCAGCTGACACCCTGGCTGCCCCCCATGGTCCCCACATGGGTCAACCCATGTCAGTCGCTCACATGGGTCCGCAACACCACGCAGCCAGTGACCTCCTCCTCCCCGTACAGCTGCTGCAGCTCCTGGACAACCATCTCCTGTGGCAACCCAGTGCAACCCAATGAAGCAGCAGCAGCAGCGACAGACCCGGCAGCTCCAGACCCAGACCCAACAGCAGCAGCAGCAGCAGCAGCAGCAGCAGCAGCAGCTCCAGACCCAGACCCGGCAGCAGCAGCAGCAGCGGCGGCAGCGGGAGCAGCGGTGACAGCAGCAGCCATGGCAGCACCAGCGCCAGTGAAGCCGCCGCAGCAGCAGCAGCACACTGGCACTAGTGCTGGCCCACACCATTTTGCATGCGCTTGCATGCACTTGCATGCGCTTGCATGGCGGGCACTCACTGGGAAGGTGAGGCCCTGACTCATGGCTGCTTCAGCCCGTGACCAGCCACTGAGGCGTTGAGCGATCTCAGCCACTGTGGTAAATTCTTTGGACGCAGCAATCGGGACATCCGCCCCATGGGCTGCCCCTGCCCTTGCCCCTGCCCCTGCCCCAACCCTTCCATCCACTGCACCTCCGCCCCCCGCAGCCGCCACATGACCAGCGATGCCTTGAGGGTGGCTCTGTATGCTTGTCCTGTGTCTCATGGTTGAGGGCTGGTCTGAGGCACACGGCCGTGGGAGGCCAGGTGGGGCTGCTGCCCGCCTGCTGACGGCGGTGGTGCCATCCCCAGCATAGCCCCGCTCTAGAGGCACTGCAGCCGCAGCTGGTCCTGCTGCTGCTGACCTGCACACCAGGTGGGCAGGGCTAGCCTCGGCGAGGAGGGGCCGGGGGCCAGGGTGCAGGCTAGGTCTATGTCCTGAAGCACCTGACGTCTGGGCTTGAGGGCCTAAGAAAAGTCTGGGCCTGAGGGCCTAAGGGAAGTCTGGGCCTGAGGGCCTAAGGGAAGTCTGGGCCTGAGGGCCTAAGGGAAGTCTGGGCCTGAGGGCCTAAGGGAAGTCTGGGCCTGAGGGCCTAAGGGAAGTCTGGGCCTGAGGGGCAAAAGGGCACTGAGGGTGGGATGATGTGCACGAGAGGATGAGGTGGGCAGGAGGAGGAGAGGTGGGCCTCTGCAGGAGGGGGTGGGCAAGTCTAGTCCACTAGGTGCAGCCAAGCCCCAAGTTGTATGGGCCTGAGGGCCTGAGGACTAAGCCTTTGGGCCTTAGGCTACAAGAGCACATAGGGTGGGATGGTGTGGGGGGGAAGGGGAGCCGGCCTCGCTGTAGCAGACTGAGCAGGAGGCAGCAGGGGGTAAGTCCTTTGTCTAACAGGCCTCAGGACTAGGCCTCGCTGGAGGAGAGTGAGCGGAAGGCAGCAGCAGGGAGGGAAGGAGGGAGCAGCAAGGGGCACCCCGGCAAGGGGAGGGGTTAACGGGCGAGAGGCTCACTGACCTGCCACCACCCTCCCACTCCCCTCGTACGCCCCCTTCTCCTGCTGATCCTGCGCAGCGGCACCACACAGGGGGGTAGCAGGGACATTCACACAGGTTGGATTACATAGGTCGTGGCGAGGGGCACCGACTCACAGGTCAGCACATGGGCTGCGAACCAGGTGAGGGGTGGTGTGCTGGTGACCTAACACCCTCCACCCAGGTAAAGGAGATCCAGGGAGATGGGTGCAAGGCAAGGCATCACACCTGCCTAACAGCATTTCTAGGCTCCTGCTCATCTTCCATCTGTGTTGCTGTTGATGTCGATGGTGGGTTTGCACCGCAAAGACGCAAGCCTGGTATGGTTGCTGGGCCTTAACACCTTGCATCTGTGCTCTGTGCCTCTGGCTCCAGCAACAAGGTGAGGTGCACACAGATCTGATCGATGCTGTACACCTTCACCCACTTCACGGGTAGCTACAAGACGCAAGAGGGTGGAGGCAACATAGTGTGTATGCAACTACCCCACTCCCCACCCACCCACCCGCCCGCCCGCCCGCCCGCCTGCCCGCCCGCCTGCCCGCCTGCCTGCCCGCCCACCCGCCCGCCCGCCCGCCCACCCGCCCGCCCGCCCGCCCACCCACCCACCCACCTCTGCTGGCTTCACCCCTTTGGCAGCCAGCACCAGGAGCAGCAGCAGCAGCGAAAGCAGCTTGTTGGGAGGCAATACTCTTGCCAGTAGGGTCACTGGCAAGGGTGGAGGGCTGGGTGGGGTCAGGGGCGCCACACAGGCTGTGGCCAGGGCTACTCGCTGCGCTGGAGGCCGCGCTGGAAGGGTAGCTGCCCGTAGGATGCGATTCCAAGAGTGGCTGCGTGAACTGCACCATCGCGGCGTCAGACGCCCGCGCTCTGTCGTGACGCGGGGATTGCACCGAGCCGGACGCCACGTCAGACGTGCGATTCGGCCCGGACGTCGAAAGCTGCCATCCGCGTCCTGCCGCCGGTGTTGTGCTGTCGATTGCTCCGCTGCCACGGCGGGGCGATGACGGGGCGGGACTTCCGGGTACCCACACCAGGCCCACGCCGGGATCCGTTGCGGGTGCGATAACTGCCACGTCACCAGGCCCGCGCTCACACGATGCTGTGGCTGATCGCGACTGGCCGGGTGCTGGGCGCCCGGCCGGCAAAGCGACGCCGTACAAGGCCGCGGTCTCGACTGCCTCACCAGGGACGCGCCCGGATGTATGGTCGATGGGAACAGAGCTTGCTGGATCAGCCGTGAGGCCATGATTGCTGTGGTACAGCGACTGGCCAACCTGGCTTTGTGGAAGTGGGCTTCCTGCGACAAGGCGACACAGCTCTGAGCGGTAGAAATGAGTGCTCCATTGTTGCTGTGCTGTGCTGTGCTGTGCTGCAGCACCTATGAGGCTACTTCCACGCCCACAAACCTGTTGAATGCCCCTACCTAGCACGCACTGCAGATGTGGCAGCTGTGAAGTGGGACACGGGGCAGGTGTGACAACTTCTTACTTGTGGATGCCAGTCTCGGCAAGCTGGCGGGTCTGCTGGGCGTGTTGCCTGTGGTCTGGGTCACAGACGCAGAGCGGCTGTCCACGCCTTGTGCCTTCTTGGTGGCGGCCATGCTGCGCTTTCGCTCCATGCGGTACCTAAACACTCCATGCAGGCTAGCTTCCATGTGGACCCATGCAGGTGTGGGGCAGGGGCACACTGCGGCCCACCAACACTACCACCACCAAGAACAGTCCATACCACAACTCAAGATGCTACAGCAGAGAGGTGGTGAGCTGTTGGTTGAGTGTTGCTGTTGGTTTGCAGCTTTGGCTGAGCCACCAGCCTTAAATGGGTGCTAGGCATAGTGTGACCGTCGGCTATAGCAGGCTGTCCTTCACGAGTACTCGAAGCAAAGATCTGCTGCTGCCTCGCCCGCCCCGCCCCGCCCCGCCCCGCCCCGCCCCGCCCCGCCCCGCCCCGCCCCGCCCCGCCCCGCCCCGCCCCGCCCCGCCCCGCCCCGCCCCGCCCCGCCCCGCCCCGCCCCGCCCCGCCCCGCCCCGCCCCGCCCCGCCCCGCCCCGCCCCGCCCCGCCCCGCCCCGCCCCGCCCCGCCCCGCCCCGCCCCGCCCCGCCCCGCCCCGCCCCGCCCCGCCCCGCCCCGCCCCGCCCCGCCCCGCCCCGCCCCGCCCCGCCCCGCCCCGCCCCGCCCCGCCCCGCCCCGCCCCGCCCCGCCCCGCCCCGCCCCGCCCCGCCCCGCCCCGCCCCGCCCCGCCCCGCCCCGCCCCGCCCCGCCCCGCCCCGCCCCGCCCCGCCCCGCCCCGCCCCGCCCCGCCCCGCCCCCGCCCCGCCCCGCCCCGCCCCGCCCCGCCCCGCCCCGCCCCGCCCCGCCCCGCCCCGCCCCGCCCCGCCCCGCCCCGCCCCGCCCCGCCCCGCCCCGCCCCGCCCCGCCCCGCCCCGCCCCGCCCCGCCCCGCCCCGCCCCGCCCCGCCCCGCCCCGCCCCGCCCCGCCCCGCCCCGCCCCGCCCCGCCCCGCCCCGCCCCGCCCCGCCCCGCCCCGCCCCGCCCCGCCCCGCCCCGCCCCGCCCCGCCCCGCCCCGCCCCGCCCCGCCCCGCCCCGCCCCGCCCCGCCCCGCCCCGCCCCGCCCCGCCCCGCCCCGCCCCGCCCCGCCCCGCCCCGCCCCGCCCCGCCCCGCCCCGCCCCGCCCCGCCCCGCCCCGCCCCGCCCCGCCCCGCCCCGCCCCGCCCCGCCCCGCCCCGCCCCGCCCCGCCCCGCCCCGCCCCGCCCCGCCCCGCCCCGCCCCGCCCCGCCCCGCCCCGCCCCGCCCCGCCCCGCCCCGCCCCGCCCCGCCCCGCCCCGCCCCGCCCCGCCCCGCCCCGCCCCGCCCCGCCCCGCCCCGCCCCGCCCCGCCCCGATCTGCTGCCCTGGCCCCACCTGCTGCTGAGGACATGGACCATGGTCTCCAGACCATGCGTGGCTGCATAGGACGCCCGCTCTGCAGCAGCCTCCAACGCCTTCTTCCAGCTCCTGAGCAGGAGGCATGCCACAACAGAATGCGTGAAGGTAGTTGCCACAACATTACTGGCAGCGCTGCTTGCAAACGTGACAGGCAACACGAGTGCAGAGATGTTTGTGCCAGCAGGAAGGCAAGGGGGTAGCTCACTCAGGCAGCTGACAGTTTGACAGACAGCCTGACAGAGGGGTCTGCTTGCCAGCTTGGCAAAGGGTTAGGGTAAGGGTTAGGGTTAGGGCAGCCTGCTGCTGTCAGGGTTAACAAGACCCTAACCCTAATCCTAACCCTACCTGACCCCTAACCCGAACCCTAACCCGAACCCTATCCTCAACTCCTAGCTCCGAACTCCCAACTCCTAAGCCTGATCTAGGGGCCTGCTTGCCAGCTTGAAGGATACCATTGTGACACTTAGAGGCTGAGGGGCGGCGCAGCTCCTCTGTCATATAGATGGGGCATGCTGCCTCATTGATTCTGATGTGTATTCTCTGCAGAAGTGTGTGACATGTGACAGCAGACGTCCATATCACTGGCATCTCACTTTGGCAGGAAGCGTAAGACGGTCGCGCCCCAGATGAAAGACCTTGCAGCCGTCAGCAGTGTGCCACTGGGTGTGCCGGGAATATCGGTGATAAGCACAGAGCGCGCCGCTACAGCGGACGCGGCGGAGCCGGCGTGCGGGTCGTGCTTCCGCACCACACTTCCGATATGTGTGACACTCTCAGCCGCTGTCCCACTGAAGCTAGAGCGCGCGGAGGATGCTGCCGTGCGTATGCCGGTGCCGGGAGCGGCGACGGAGGAGCGCTGGTCGAATACGCCAGCCATGTGGGCAACGCGCAATGCAGCCACTTCGCGGCACTGGCGCCAAAGCAGCTGCGACCGAGCGCCAGGCACGACAGGCACTTCAGCGCAACGAGGGTGGGTACACCAAACGGCAAAAGAGGTTCACGAGTGCCGTACTGGCCTCATGATCGCGGTCTGCCTGTGGTTCCTTTCATGCCTGAGCTTCGCACCCTGACATGGCCAGCCCCCATGCCATGCCAGTGCTGGTAGTTCGTGCTGGTGCTGGTGCTGGTGCTGTTGTTTTTCTGACAGCCATGGCATCACCTTCATGACCAACGCAGTGAGCAGGTATATGCTGCCGAGGTGCACCCACAGCCGCCGTGACCCCGCTCTGACATTTGCCTGCATAGTATGACGCACATCCAGGTCACACACCCATGAATGGCCGTGCGAGCAGCAGCAAAGTAGCACTCACACTGATGTACATTGATCTGACACCAACCCCTGGGTTAATGGTATTCAGGGTTGGTCTCAACTAGCACTGCTGAGGAGTTGATATGCGGGCGAGGATGCGGTGAGGGTGAGGGTGAAGGTGTGGGTGTGGGTGTGGGTGTGGGTGTGGGTGTGGGTGTGGGTGTGGGTGCGGGTGCGGGTGCGGGTGCGGGTGCGGGTGCGGGTGCGGGTGCGGGTGCGGGTGCGGGTGCGGGTGCGGGTGCGGGTGCGGGTGCGGGTGCGGGTGCGGGTGCGGGTGCGGGTGCGGGTGCGGGTGCGGGTGCGGGTGCGGGTGCGGGTGCGGGTGCGGGTGCGGGTGCGGGTGCGGGTGCGGGTGCGGGTGCGGGTGCGGGTGCGGGTGCGGGTGCGGGTGCGGGTGCGGGTGCGGGTGCGGGTGCGGGTGCGGGTGCGGGTGCGGGTGCGGGTGTGGGTGTGGGTGTGGGTGTGGGTGTGGGTGTGGGTGTGGGTGTGGGTGTGGGTGTGGGTGTGGGTGTGGGTGTGGGTGTGGGTGTGGGTGTGGGTGTGGGTGTGGGTGTGGGTGTGGGTGTGGGTGTGGGTGTGGGTGTGGGTGTGGGTGTGGGTGTGGGTGTGGGTGTGGGTGTGGGTGTGGGTGTGGGTGTGGGTGTGGGTGTGGGTGTGGGTGTGCGGGTGGGTTGTTTGGAGGGGCTAAATTCACCCACCAGCGCCATGCGATCAAAGTTGCTGAACACGAACGCAGAGCGCCGCTCATCGTTGACATCCCCCACATGCCCCTCAGGATCTGACCACCCTGCCTGCAACAGCAACAGCAGCGCAAAGACAGGCCACAGCAGTACCAGCAGTTTGCCACAGGTCACATCAGATGGTGGTGATGAGTCATCTCAACAGAGCGGCGTGGTTTAGTTCAGACTCAGCTTTGTAGCACACACACCAGAGCACACAGGGGTTGGCGTCCAGCAGTGCAGGGCAGCACACACCCAGGGCAGCTAGCAGGGCAGGACAGCCAGCAGGCACGGGCAGGACAGTCAGCAGCTACGGACCTGCTGGTTCAGCAGCGAGTCCAAAGCGTGGCCCTGCAGCAGGCAGGCCATCACTCTCAGCTCACCAACCCGTAATCATGGGTTGCCAATGACACGTCTGAAACACGCGGCCCTGTAGTTCCACACTGGCCAGGCACCCGCCTTGCGTTCCAAGGGCATGGCACTCATGAGCAAGCACGTTTCTCATCACTATCATCACTTTACATCCTTGCAAGGCCGTAGCTACAAGCACACACAGCGCTGCAGGTCCGCAATCACAGCTGCATTCGAGGCATGGCGGCGCCACATACCCGTACCCCTATACATACCCTCTACATAGACCTTAACCCTACCTTCTACTGCTGCTCGATATGCCCTTACTCCCCTGCCCTGCCCCTACCCCGCCCTACCCCTACCGCCCTAGAGCTCATGCATGCGCCCATGCGCCCATGTCATCTTACCGACATGTTGACAGGCAGGATGACGGCACAGCACCATATGGACAACAGGAGACTCAGTCGCATCCCTGCACACGCCAACATCACACTCCAACATCACACTGTTGTCATAGTGTCATCACACTGCTGGAACGGGGGCGGGAGCGGGAGCAGACCAAGCAGCGCCCATCCTGGCCACCTACATCACTGACGGACATTGTGCAACAATGGTGATCACAGTGGGTGGTTGACCACAATAGGATGCTGTGTTGGTGGGGGTTTTAAACATCACTCCTGTCACTCTTGGGAGTAGCAGCAGCAGGAGCAGCAGCAGCACTGGGGGGACCCTTCACCACAGACCTTCGTATGGTCATGGCCAGGCTGAGACCCCGCTGCCCTTACCTCACCCAACACTTCACACCCCACCCAGGTTCGAATCCTGCTGGATTCAAAACCCAACACCCCACCCAGGTTCAAATCTTTCTGGACCCAAAGACACCACCCACCCAGATTCAAAACTCTCAAATACACCGCCACGTCCAGGCCTGCGACCCGGATGACGTCCCCCTCACTCATCCACCACACTGGCCAAATCCAAGCCAGGACAAAGCGGGGCAGGTGGGGCGGCCGGGGGCGGCGATGCCACACATCAGCAGCACCCTGGGCCCCTGGCCCCATGCGGGCCACGGTGGGGGCTGCCAGCCGGCCGGGTAGGGGGCGTGTGCTGGGTCGCGGTGAGGGGTGGTTCAGGAGAGGTGAGGCAGAGTGTGAGGAGGGGGTGCGCAGTGCCGGGGTGGAACCTGAGGCCAGGGCAGTTGGAACAGTTGGAGCAGTTGAAACAGTTGGAACAGTTGGAGTAGCTGTGGCGGCAAGGAGGGGGCAGGGGAGGGAAGACGGAGGCTGTGGTGTGGGCCATAGAAGCAGCAGCAGCTAGGCTGAGCAGAGTAGCTGGGCTGCGCTTTTCTTTGTGAGTGAAGCCTGAGCATATCCTACTCCTGCTCCTGCTGCTGCTGCTGCTGCTGCTGCTGCCTCTGCTGTTGCTGCTGTCGCTGCCGCCGCTGCGGGTGCTCCCACCACCAGCCCCGTTATGGATCCAACTGTTGCGTATTAGCAGCGGCTGCTGATCCATTCGCTAGGTGGCTTGGTGCACGATGAGGGTCTGGGGCAGGGCTGCATTGGGGCAGGCAGCTGGCAGGCGGTATGCAAGGCAAAGGCAAGCTTGAGCGCTGAGGGCACCTGCTGTGGAGCTTAGGCCAGGCGAGGCCAGGCCAGGCTAAGCCAGGTCAGCAAATGTCTAGGGCCCAGCCCAGCCCAGCCCAGCCCAGCCCAGCCCAGCCCAGCCCAGCCCAGCCCAGCCCAGCCCAGCCCAGCCCAGCCCAGCCCAGCCCAGCCCAGCCCAGCCCAGCCCAGCCCAGATGCCACATACCATACCCTACCTGCTGTGGAGGCAAGTCAAAAGCTGTGGCGTACCTGTTGTGGAGGTAATCGGGAGGTGGCCTTCAGCTAAGGCTCACCTGCCATCTGGGGGTGCCTCGCAGCCAGCGTGGGGTCTTCTGCTGCTGCCATGGCAGCAAAGGCTGCTAGCTCTGTGGAGTGCCTGCGCCGCACCTTCTCACCCCGCTGCCGGAACCTGGGCAGCAGGCAGGTGAGGGAGGGAGGGTGGCTGGCGAGGGTGAGGGGGCAATGGGGCAGGAGCAGGGGCCAAGGGAAAAGCCAAGGGGGGCGGTGGCAGCTGTTGAACAGGAAGAGCCATGTTTACTGCGAAGAGCTATGTTCCAATGGTTGCATCGCGCTCTGATTTGATCGCTTTGCAGGCTGCATTATTGCCCGCATTATCGCTCATTGCATTATCGCTCATCGAGCTTTGAACAGCGAGCCCCGACCTGAGCTATTGCCTGACCCTGTCCCCTGTGTGAGTAAATGAACACAATATCAGTGGGCATACGGGCCAGCTCCAGGGCGGTATGCAGGGGCTGTGGCGGCAGGGCTGTGGCGGCAGGGCTGTGGCGGCGGGGAGGAGTGTAGTAGGGGAAGGCATGCGGTTCCTACTCTAAAAGCCTGCTGACAGGTGGATGTTCAGCGAATGCGGCGCGCGCTGCATGCCCATGCTGATGCTACGCCTGATCTTTGTGTCAATGCTGTAGGTCTGTGTTGAAGCTCGCCATGTCTGTGTTGTTGTCCAGTGAGTGTGTCACAAACCCAAATCAGGGTGCAGCTGAGCTCATGGCCGCCTGCTTGATCTGCTGCCCCTGCCCCTGCCCCTGCCCCTGCCCCTGCCCCTGCCCCTGCCCCTGCCCCTGCCCCTGCCCCTGCCCCTGCCCCTGCCCCTGCCCCTGCCCCTGCCCCTGCCCCTGCCCCTGCCCCTGCCCCTGCCCCTGCCCCTGCCCCTGCCCCTGCCCCTGCCCCTGCCCCTGCCCCTGCCCCTGCCCCTGCCCCTGCCCCTGCCCCTGCCCCTGCCCCTGCCGTTATTGTCGCAGCTGCTGCCGGTGCCAGTGCTGCTGCTGACGACCAAGACTCTTGCAGTTCCAAGGGCCGGCCACTTGTCCCTTTGCTGCGTGTCTCAAACACTCATGGTCTCCAGCCTCCAGGGTTTCTCGTCTGGGTCACACCTGACCTGGCCCAACCCTGGTAGGCTCAGCAGTGCTGCAGCATTGCCGGTGGCTGTGGCTGGTAGACGTGCCAGTAGATACTGCTGCAGCCGCCGGGACCCTGCCACACTTGCATCCCAAGCAGGTGATCCATGTACAAGTGTGCTACAACACTGCCATAGGGTGTAGGACCGGGGTGAAGGTTCCAGTGGCTATGGCTGCTACCACAGGGACCCTGACTCAGCTGCGACCAGAGGGATTGATACTATAGTACAAATGGCCTACAGCTAGGTGATGGGAGACTATGTTGTGGAGGCCCGGGTGGAAGTGGTTGGGAGCGCTGAGGCTGAGGCTGAGGCTGAGCCTGAGCCTGCTGTGGTCTTGACTCAGCGGTGTCACTCAGCTGATGCCCTGCGTGCCCACCTGCTGGGCGCATAGAACTTGGCGGTGAAGGGGAGAATACGCAACAGGGAGAAGGTGATCAGGCAGACGAGAGCGATTGCCACATCCACACCCAGGGTCACAAATACAGTCTTGGTGTCGATGGACGCCTCAGCCAGGGGTAGGAGGGGCAGAAGCAGCAGCCAGGCAGCCTGTGGCCGGTGTGCAAGGCGACGAGTTACGGGCCCCCTGCAGGCTACTCCGTTCGTTTGATCCGCGCCCGCCAGTGAGGCCCCCCTCTCAACCTTTTCGGGTGTCGCGCGCACTGCAAAGCTGTCGCAAGAGCAACTTACTAGCCAAGCTCCGCCTGCATTTAGGCCACCTCGTCTTGCTCCGCTGCTCATTGTGACGGAGCCGCAGCTGCAACACCCTGCTTGCGACTGAGCGCACCGCGGGGACGTCACTGCGCCGCTGCACTACTTTGTTTGCGCGGGCTGTGGCATGTTTGCGGCACAACTTTCTGCGCGACAATCCGCGACAATTGCATCATGAACCATGGGGAGAACCATGATGCTTTCGGATTCTTGCATGAAGACAAGACAGCCATGTAGCCAGGCCCCCTCGTCCCTCACTAGGGCCTCCATTCGAGCCGTACCACTAGGAACCGCTAGGGTTCAAAGCGGGACTACTCAAATGGTGTTAAGGGGCTATACATGTGGAGTATACCTAGGGTACGCCCATAGAATTCTAGGTGGCTCGGAAACCTAGAAATTTTTCCTGAGCCTAGAAACCTAGAAATAGAACTCTAGGTTGGCCGGCTGGAAACCTAGAAATTTTTCCTGAGCCTAAAAACCTAGAAATATAATTCTAGGTTGGCCGGTCGCTCCTTAAGTATACCCAATGCACGTGGTGCATGGTGATGACAGTGGATGAGTTCCGCACCAGCCGTGAACAGCCTCCAGCCCTGTGAGAGGCGGCTGAACCGCAGCAGGCCCACCAGGTCTGCAGGCTGGAAGCCCCGAGCAGGCCAGGTGCAGGACCGCCTGTTGCGGTCAGCCTGCAGCCAGTGGTCTGAGCACCAGCGCGGGGGCTCATGTTGTGCCCATGGGTGAACCAGGCCCCCCCCGGAACCTTGGAAGATGGGTGGACAGGGACTGCAACACAGCCCTCCACCTCCAGCGGTCAGGGCAGGCCCCATGGCGCCCAGTGGAGCTGTGCTGGTGGCCATATCGAGCAGCGGCTCCTGTCCTTGAGAGGGAGTACCCTGGCCTGGGCTTCAAGAGGCTGCGATACTGAGTGATGTGTACCAACTAACAACTAACCCCAACTAACAGGAAACCTACCCCTGGTAATCAAAACGACGCCGCGTCCCAGCCACGTGGTCTCTAATTATGCTACGCACATCCCCGGATAGAGTCCTATGTCAGCTACGGGGTGAAGCGTGTTTCATTAATTCCCGTGCATTGTGCTGAGCGCAATGGCGGCTCAAATCTTAACATTCAAGTTCATGCGTGTATTGCTCATGCGGGCCTCGCCGCGACCGACCGCCGCGACCGACGTGGCCAAGTGGCCCCTGCAAACAGTCAGGGACAGTCGCCGCAGTAAAAACGGTAATCACGGCATGCCAAACAGATGCAACTGAGCAGTACAAGGTGTGTAGGCCATTGCTCTGTTACCTTGCTGGGCAGGTTGGGTCCAATCCCTCACGCCCGCCTTGCGCTTGCGTGTCGAGCTCGTGCTCATCTCCGTTGTTGGCCCCTGCTGCTCCTCAGGTGCAGCAACAAGTGGAGGGGTGAGCAACCCTAGGGCTGCACTAGCACCTGCTGCCAGCTACTGCCAGCCAGGGGTGTGCAGCAGGAGGGGGGGGCAGGTCAGGGGCGGCACCCGCACCAGCTGCCTGCTGCTGCAAAGGGGGTGCAGCAGGAAGGGGGGGCAGGTCAGGGGTGGGAAGGGGTGGGAGGGGGTTTGAGGGGGTGGCGGGGCAGTGAGGGGGCTGGGAGGGGGTGGGAGGGGCTGGGAGGAGGTGAGAGTGGGTGGGGAGGGGTGGGAGGGGGTGGCGGGGGTGGGAGGGCAGTGAGGGGCTGGGAGGGGCTGGGAGGGGTGGGGAGGGGTTGGGAAGGGGTGGCGGGGTAGTGAGAGGGCTGGGAGGGGGTGGGAGGGGCTGGGAGGCTTCTGCGGGGGCTGGGAGGTGGTGGGGCTGCAAGGGGGTGCGGTCGGAGTAGGCTAGTCAATTCTGCAGAGTCGGGTCACGCCAAAGTAAACTGCGGCGGGCCTGATTTGATTAATTGCCGTGCTTTCTTTTCCAGCAGCTGTGTCGTAGAGTTACGAACAGAGTAATGACTCAAAATTCTAGAAAGTCACAGTGGTCAGCTTACAACATGCCGATTTGTGCAAGGAGGTACTTTTCTGTGTGACTGGCTAGAGAGAAACGTACCTTCCACATAACCCTGCGCGTCTGATGCAATGTCCAGTCATTACTAGCCCCTCGACGGTCTTCCGACGCCGCCTGCACCAATGAAAGGCTCGCGGAGCAAGCCTGGCGGGCTGTAATGTGATTGTACTTAAGGCTCGATGCCAAGCGCAGTTCGCTCATTGGTGCCGCTACTCACCACTAGAACAATAGATAGTGAGCAGCTGAGGTGTGTCCGCGCTCGCTTGCGCCGGCATGGACTCTGATGCAAGGATTAACGCGCCGCTTGCCAGTAGATGCGGAGTAATTCGCAGGTGCCATTGCAACAAACGCTACCGAAATCGGTGCACTTTGTAGCGAGTACTTGCATGAAGATTACCAACCCCATGTTGGGGACTCCTGGGGCCTGTTCCCAAGTTTCGAGCAATTCAAATGCTCCATTTGCTCCCAACCGCTGCATTTTTTGGCCGTGTGCAAAACTGGCTGGCGCGATGCGCGGTCTGACCCCATACGATTCTCCTGCACCCCTGTAGATGCTTGGGAAGCGTCTCAGCAGCGCAAATGGACGACTCGTGGCGACCCAACCGTCGGACCCAACCGCCGAGCATTTCGAATTTGCTGACCCCTTTTTCTAAAATTGAGAAATAGGTATACCAAAACTTGGGAACAGGCCCCTGAGCAGGCTTGTGAAAACTGCAGATTTTCATTCAGATTTTCAATGAAAATTTTCATCTGAAAATCTGAACGTATTCACTGCACATCTGAAAGTGCCGGGTGCTGCCCCCGGTCAGATCGCAGATCGGGTGTTGCAGAGTGTTTGGCTTGGCTGTGATTGGCTTGGCTGGCGCCAGCGCGCTACAGCCACAGCGGAAGAAGCGAAAGCCAGAAAACGCCACAGATGGCGGATCCACGGACAGCATGGACGGCTTGCATCTTTTAAAATGGCTTGCATGTCTGACCTTAGGCAAACTAAGTATTTCTGCATTTCAAGCAATGCAGGCCTACAAACAAGCCGCGTTTATAAGGATAGGCTGAGAACCAGCGGCATCCGCTCAGTTTCACTGAAGATGAAACTCTTTCAGCTGTCCAAGAGCATGTGTGTCATGCCAACGTGTATCGTCCCACCCTCGGAAGTGGGTTGGAACAGGGGAGACATGCGCTGGTGGCTGGGCTAGACATTAGAGCCGCTCCATCAACCTTACTTGCCATCCTCAAGCCAGCTCCTGAAACACACAGTGTTCATGACTCCATGGAAGCCCCAGTAGAAACAAGTAGCTACCAGGCTAGCAACTAGGCTAGCAGGTAGAAAGTAGCAAGTAGCGGTAGTAAGTAGCTACTAGGCTAGCAAGTAGCTGGTCACCCCCGCCATTGGCTGCACCCCTGATAATATCTTACTGATCCTTAAGAGTTTTACAACGAATCCTGCGCAGGGCGAGGCTAGCGAGCTGCTCGGGCTGATGTGCACCTTTGCCGGGGTCAGCGAGCTCAAATTTTTGTATTTTTGTCGGACGCCAGTATGCTGGTGACATGGGTTATAATGCTGATTAAGCTTGTAGCCTGTCCCTGCACAAGAACAGCGTGCAACTCGTGTCACGTCATCCCATGTCAAGTTGTCCTGAAAATTACATATTTCTGGCCGGATAACTCAATTAACTGTCCAACCAGGACGTCAAATGATGGACTGCCAGTTCTGTGCGGCTCCTTGTGTGGGCATTTAACTTTTCCTCAAGACAGAAACGCGTTACCTTCATGTGTGGGCCGTTTCATGTGTGGGAGGTAAACACAATTATCAGCTCAGTTTCTGCATCGCTTGGGCCTGTTCTTGCTGCTCGTGGTTGCCTGGGAGCCACAGGCACCAATGCTCTAAGCATCTTGCGCAACCTGCAGTTCCGCAAAGTTCCGCAAAGTTGCGATGTCCAGTCAAAAACGACATTCACGCCGCGCTGGGTCCAGGCTGCCTATAACAGTCGCCAAGAGTGTCTGCGAGGCTCCACGTCGCATGTTCAGGGCCGACCGCCCGGCAAATCGCTGGGGCTGGCCTGCACTCTAGTCGGGCCAGTAGTAGCTCATCGTACCAATCGGCGACCCGGGTGCAGAAATGAGAAAGTTTTTATCTCTTGAGCCGAGGGGGTGCAGCCAATGGCGGGGGTGACCAACTACTAAGCTAGCAACAAAATTGAGGGAAATAAACAACGAGTAAACAATGTGGTTTTTTCTGAATCGCGAAGTGGTCAAACAATTATTTGACCTGCGTAAATGGTGTTACGATGGACCTCTTTGTGGTCGGTGGCATCAGTGCCGACGACGCAGCCGAAAATTTGCTACGCCAGGTTGACCAACACGATGAACTGCTCCATCAAAGGGGTGGGTAGTAGGCAAGTCAGCGGGTGGCCCCACGAAGTCAGCTGTTGGGGTGGTTGGCCAGGCTGGGGCAGCAGCCGGGGTGGCTGGCTGCTCCAGGTCAGCCACTGGTGTGCTTGCCTTGGCGAAGGCTGCGGCATGGGTGACTGCTAGGGTGCTTTGAGTGTTCAGAGGAGGATGCAGAGATATGCCGACACTGCAAGCAACCACAGGAGCACCATGATTTCATGGGGGAGGTTCAGTGCCCTATCTAGTGCAAAGTCTAAAGGGTGACCTGGTGCACATTTACAGTGCCCTTGCCCAGAGGCGGTGACTTGGCTTTGACTTGGCTTGACATAGTGACATGTACACAAAATGTGTTAACCATGGAGGATTGACTTGGTATGCAAGGAATTGCTGTCTTGAATATTTCCAAGCACACCCACATTGTTAAAGTTGTGTTTTGCTACAACTTTTGCATCGGGAAAAAGTAAACAATGTTTTTTTGGGGTCGGGAACGAGTATTTAATTATAATATTTGGGGCCTCGCGAATCAAAAGGGAGAGTACGGTATGCTCCAAGTCAGGTGTTCCCAACATGGCGTTGGTAATCTTCATGCAAGTACTCTCTCAATACTGCACTGTTTTCGATAGCGTTTATCACATCAGTGAGAGACCGGTGTGTGTCCCTAACCTAGGAGTCGGGACTGTGTCCCTAACCTATTTGCTAGAGCCCTACCCTATGCACACTCTGGCGCACACTAGGGCGCGACCGATCATACACAGAGGCTGGCCTAAACCTGATAAATTTGATAGCATTTTCGGTGCTGCTGGCCAAGGAATGTGCACCGGTCGCCAAGAAGCACACAGCCATGCAGCATACGTTGCCCTCTGTGTGCTGTGCCCTTGCTCATCTTCTTTCACTCAGTGGCTGCTGAGATATGGTGATATAAAGTCAGCTACCCCTTAAACCCCAGTTTTGCAGCCAAGTTGTCTTAATGCTGATATGCTGCAACTGCAACAAATCCAAGGGACACAAGCACCTGCAACTCTCAACGCAGCTACACCATACCCCTCTGCCCCCACTAGGTCACTCAGGTCGTTAAAA
Organism: Haematococcus lacustris; assembly: GCA_030144725.1. NCBI lineage: Eukaryota > Viridiplantae > Chlorophyta > Chlorophyceae > Chlamydomonadales > Haematococcaceae > Haematococcus > Haematococcus lacustris. The sequence goes on from JASKMD010000015.1 coordinate 7,806,602, forward strand.
ACATGGGCATGAGGCTGATGGCAGTCCCTCAAAGTTGTGTGCATGGGCATGTCAGCATGCTACTTGAAATTTCACTGGCTCTTCTTCACGGCCTTCTTGGCTGCCTCAGCAACCACCTCATGCTTGAAATAGAACCTATCCTCTGCTGGGAAACGTAAGCTGGGCTGCGGTTGGGCTGATCGCTGAGCTGCAACACGCAACATTGCGGCGTCGACTGTCAAGGGGACCCAGGGTTTGAAGGCTGGTTACTGCTTGCCACCCTCCATGCTGGCTGCTGCTGCTGCTAGCATGTTATCCTTGTCTGGGGGGTTTAAGCCACTTCTAGAGTGCACGCTCTTTGCAAATGCCGCCCGACATGTATTGTTATCAGTGTTTAATTATATACTTCAAGTAAATAATTATAACTAATTACCGCATGAACCCCTGGCGCCATTTCTTGCCAGGGGCCTTCCCCTTAAAGGGGTCCACTTTGCCCTTGCGCTCCGTGACCCGCTGCGTCGTCCTCACGGCTGCCAGCAGTGCTGTCTTGGTCACCCCCACACCCTGCTGCTGGGCCCCCACCACCATGTCCCTGAGCTGCTGCTCCGCTACAGCTGACAAAACTGTTGGCCGCCCCCGTTTTGCAACCACCCCACCCCTCTTGATGACCCCGTGGAGGGTGGCATAGGGGACGCTGAACTGCTGGGCCAGGGCAGCGATGGACGGCTGTGGCTGGCCCCGCTTAGGCTTGAGGTAGGCCCGAGCAGCTTCGGAGAGCCTGCTGGCTCTATCGCCTGCGCTGCTGGAAGCCTTGGTGGACTGCCCAGCAGCCCGAGTGGTCAGTTTGGTCATTGGGGTCGGTGGTGTGCGGTGGGATCTGGGCTCATGAGGCCATAGATCAACATGATCAACCCAGCCAACGCGAATTTTGCCGCAAGGCCGCGGCCTGAGCGAACGAGCAAACGGGGCGCAAAGGCTGCGCCACATCGGGCACCTACCGAGGTGTCTAGAAGGGGCTGACTCGCGCGCGTTCCGTGCTGCAGCGGTGCAAGCGGCACCTTAGTTGCCGGGAGGGTCAAAAAGTGCGTGACAGGCGGGGGCCAGATCTCAGCCGTCGGAACGTGACGCGCTGCCCCATGCTGCCCCACACCACCAATACGCACGCAAAGGACGGTGCATGGAAGGAAGCGCGCGTGTTCAAGCGCGGAACCGGGAGAACCGCCGAATCAGGCCTATCAGATTTTGGCCACCCTCTGTGTATGACTTGCTGAGGAATTGGTCATATGACTGAATATGATGGCTTAAAGATGTGATATGACCGGGTCTGTAGTCAAGAGGACAATGTAGCAGATTGCCACACTAACCCACCTGGGAACCCCGAGTGTAAAGAGGGTTTGACGCCCTCCAAAGCAGCATCGCTCTCAGTTGCAGTTAGTAACACTCCTCTACTCTCCGTCAAATTAGATCACGATTGAGACCATGGTTAAAACCAGATTGAGACCACGGCAATGAGGTTACGGAGTTTTGCGAGTTTTGGCTTAATTATATTTCATCATATTCCATCATGCTTGATCATATGGGGTCATATCTTACAGATTATTTCAGGCGCGCCTTAGCGCACACACATCCCCTTTGTAAGGGGCAATCGTATTGTTTGTTTTGTTTTGGCTCATGGCATGACGCACATGTCACTATCGCTGCCGCTGGTGCCGCTGCTGCCACTTCCGCAGCAGGCCTCTGTCGCGCACTTGCACCCGCTCATGGCCCACTCTGCCTGGGTTAGGCATAGCGGGGCGGCCCAGCCAGCTGCTGAGCTCTCGTGGGCGGCCCGGCCCGGCTGCAATGCGGCGGATGTTCTGCGCGGCTGACACGTCTCGATCGTAGAACCTGCGCTTGATGGCATTGCTTGTTGAGCACATCAAGCCCCGGATCCGTGACCGCTGCGCCATGCTGCGCACCGGGTACAGCCACCTGCAAGGCAACATAGATCAATGCACACTTGTAAGATCCTTCCTTGTCAAACCAAGTGTTAAGTCAAGCCATGTAAAGCTTGAACGGTGCAGGGCACAGTCTAGGCTGGTGTGTGAGATGACTCCACTCATGTGATGACTCCACTCCAACTATGTAATGACTCCACTTCTACAATGCACATGCACCTGAGGTCTCTCACCTGAAGGACTCTGCCATCCCTGCACCACATTGTCTCGGGCAGAGCTGACCCGGCTTGTCCGGAACTCATGCAACAGCACCACGCGCCCGGGGAACTGCTTGAACGCCTCCCGTAGCATCTGCTTGACAGGGACACCCTTGCTGCCAATGTTGCCACTGCCACTGAAGCTTGCTGCCCCATAGGCCAGAGCTAGGGGGCGATTGTGGCAGCCGAGTTGCAGCGTACCCTGGCATCCTTGACAGTCTGCAGCCAAGGCACACAAGGAGAGACACATTGTGAGCTCAGGTCAAGTCATGGCATAGACATGCATTTTGGCACACATGCTGACGCACATACTGGTTGGGTACGGCCTACTCACCTCAGCCTAGAACGTGGCCACCGTGCGCTGCTTGCCTCCGGACAGCCGGACCCTGGCGTTGGACCAGCGCCGCGTGGACAGCTCGGCCCACATGGCCGGCCAGGTCCACAGCGTTGTGGTAGCGTACTCCCGGTACCGCTGCAGCAAGGCGGTGTAGTTGGTAACTTGCGACAGCTCATCATGGTGAGGCTTGATGCCGGCCATCCAGACCTTGGATTCCTTGGCGTGCTCCGTGATGCCGCTCTGCCGGTAGTACTGCCCCGAAGTCAGGCTGCGCCGCCACACGGACTTCACAGCGCCGGAGGGGTACCGCTCCTCGTGGGCCACTGTCGCCATGTTCGTCTTCCCTAGGTACACGCTGTCCGCGACTCCGTCAGTGTGCACCACCTACGCGAATGTCTGCCCGACGTTGGGCCGGACCGCTGCGAGGTTGGGCAGGAAGGCGTTCCACCGGTTGGCCACCTGCAGCCAACACAGCCGGCGCAACACATTTGAAGTCACCCACAGATCACCTAGAGACAAGCAACCTGCCTCAAACTATCTGCCTCCAGCAACCTGCAACAATCAAAGCATTGACTGACCTGAGCACACTCACCTCACCGTCTTTGGGCCCGGCCACACCACTCCTGAACTTCTCCTCTGAGGTGACGTCCGCTGGCAGCATGCCAGCAGTACGCATCAAGCCATATAGGGCCTGGGTGTCCAGCTTGATGTGGTGAGCCTTGCAGTTGCAGCCGGATGTGAGCGCAAAGGGGGAGGGGGGCCGGAAGGGCCTGGTGTAGCGTTGCCCCCAGCTGCCTGCCAGACCGCCGAGTCCGCCTGCCAGCTGACGTGGGCTGCCTCCAGCTTTCTGCTAATGTCCACTGGATGGCGCAACAAGCTGCCCCGGTTGACCTCGCTCTCCGGCCAGGCGTCGTTCACCACCACCACCTGACCCACCCCCAACAACCTCCGCTGCCTGGCCACCTCATCCTGCATGGCCTCAATAGGCACCCCCCCACCCTCACCCTGTTCCTACCCTCTAGCCAGGTCACCTCCTTTCCCTGCACACTCCTCGCCACCCAGCTGCGCTGACGCTCAGTCCAGACTGGACTGCCATCCACGGGAAGCCACAAGCGGCGCTGGTGCTCGTGTGAGCCAGCGATGACCCTGGCTCTAGCCAGAGCCACCCCTTGCTGAACCCTGTGGAGGAACAACACGGTGAGGTTGTTGGCGAAATTAGTCTCCAGCTTGGTGCCCACATCGTCCCCGGTGTTAAAGTCATGCTCATAGCGAGGTACATCGTTGAGGCGGGCGTGGAGACCCGGGTAGAAGGCCAGCACATCCTCCACTGCTTCGCTGGGCCGAGAGCCCCTTCCGGGAGGAGGCAGTCCGCGGCAGAGCTGCAGGTACATGTTGCAGTTCGCCACGTTCGGGACGACCGCGTCCTCGAAGACCTCCTGCCCGTCCGAAAGCAACTTGACCCACGTGAATCAGCCTCGCACCGCGAGGCCCAGTAGCAAGCTCCCGAGCAACGCTCTCATGCTACAGGCCTCCACCCAAGCCTCGAGTTGCGTGACGAGCCGCGCCTCGACCACTTCGGACGCCACGACCACTCCCGCCTCTAAACCAGCAACGCACACACCCCTCATCACGGTATGCCGCTTGCTCTTCTTCGCATGCCATGTGTTCTTGTCGTGTCGGTCCCTGCGCGCTTCACCGCTGGCCTTCTTGTTCTTTTGCGCCTGGCTTGGCTCTTGCTAAGCCTCGAGCTCGCGGTCAACTTCAATGTCCGAGGCATTACGATTACGTTTACGCTGCCTGTTTCGCTGCGTCCCCTACCAAGCTCTACGACGACATATCAATGCTTCTAAGCATCCGAAGCATTATAAGCATATATCTAAAAACGTAACCACCAACCAACTACAGCATAACACCGAGCCAATCGGTCTGCCCGCCTACACCCTGCCGAGCCCAATAGCCTGTCGCACAGTGATGTGTGCACCAGACATTGTCCAAGCTGTCCGAGAGCATGTGTTTCATGCCAACGTGTATCGCCCCACCTTCTTATTGAGGTAGGGACAGGGGCAGGGTTGTGACTTTGCGTTCTTTCATTTCATCATTTCATCATGAAATTGGTGCAATTTCATGAAAAGAATGAAAGACATGAAACAGGATAAAAACGCGTGGTGGCCGAGGGAGTTTTGACCTGAAACTTTGCACACAACCCTCTTTAACATCTGCCAACCCAATGTAACAATCAGGATACGATTTGGTGCACCACATTCACCAAAACCAAAGGTCATCAAGGATATCCAAAACCAAAGGTTAACAAGGACCCAAACCATGCATACTAAGCTGGTGAGTTACTTACTACTGCCTGATACTCACCCACCGTTGCTGTTCATGCATGATGCCATGCTATTGCCTCCCGCAACACCCCGCGGCGTCTACATACGGCACGAATGCCTTGCAACACCCCACATAAGCTGACAACTGACAACACCACCACACCAACAATAACACCACCACCAACAACAAGACCACCACACCACACCACACCACCACCACCAAGCCACACCAAGTACGGTGGCTTGGCTCTCCTACTGCTGTCCCCTTGGGGCAGGGATGGGTCAGTGTGGTGTGTGGGCATGGCATGGCTAGAGTGGGCTGGCTGGCCGCTACAACCATCACGCGGCATGTTGCACATTGCTTGTCACTACTATCACGTGTCATGTTGCACATTGCAATCAGGCTGGACATCGGGGGCCACTCATGTGCAGGGGCCGGGCACTTACAATTTTGCTCCATGTTATGCCTTGCAATCTCATTGCTGACTCCTTGATGCCGGCTGCTCTATGCCGCTGCCGCCTTGCCTGCAATCACCCAACCACTCCTGCCACACACGTGCTACCTCAAATCACGCGTCATGTTGCACCTGCAAGCAATCAACATGCCATGGACCATGCATGACCAAGGCATGGCTGTAGTAATGTAGGCTATTACCTAATCATGTTTGGCAACGCCTCCGTGGCTGGGCGTGGTCCAGTGGGATGGGGAGGGTTGTGTAAGGAAGGAGGCAGGGAAAGAAAGAGGCTGCTTTAAGCTGTTGTTGATGGCTTGGGAGGTAGTGGTGGTGGCAGGACATGCATGACCATGCATGATGTTGGCTGCTGCTCTACACGGCTGCCGCCTTGCTTGCAATCACCTACTTGCAATCACCATGCTACACTTGTCATGCACCAGCTGTCTCCAACTGCAAGCAAACATCAGCTCCGGCTCAACAAGCTCATCAAGCTCAGGCTCAACAAGCTGATTAATAAGGCCTAATAGCTAAAGGGCAATGGCTGTAGTGTCCTCAGAGCACCTCACAGCGGCTTCCTGGGCTTTTCATGGCCCTTGCAAGTGATTCTTCAACCGCGTATCATGGCACTAGCAAGTGATGTTGTTGATGAACATGTCATCGCCGCAATGGAGGCAAATCCCGCGAACCACTGCGTCCTCAATTGCGCTGTTATCCAACTGCTGCGCGGGCTGCTTGTGGCTGCACATGCGGCTGCACCTGCTGTTGTGCCTGCGGCTGTGCCTGCGGCTGTGTGCGATGCGTTTTCCCGTTAGGCTGTTGAGGGATACCCAGGCCAACCACGTTGTGCTGGAGCACTATCGAAGGGCCAGCGAACATGAGCATTCTGCTGAAGGCCACTAGTCGTCGCGACAGCCTCAGCCATCGGGCTATACTCGTGTTGCCGGGTGCTGGGGGCTACCGGGATTTCATTTGTTGTAGTGAAACGTTGCATTCTTGCACGTGAAAGATTTCAGTGCAAGGATTCAAAACTGCAAACCTGGACAGGGGAGAGATGTGCTGGTGGCTGACTAGCCATGGGACTCCATCAACCTCCGCTCCATCAACCTTACCTGCCATCCTCAAGCCAGCTTCTGTAACATCCAGCCAATGCTCGAGACTCCATTGAAGCCGCAGCTAAATGTAGCTAGCATCAAAAGTGACTGAAGTGGAAAACCATGTTCCAAGGTGCAGTGTTTATGCTCCATGCGTGCATGGCATGGCCCGGGCTCGCAGGCCTTGTTAGGAGCTTTGTAGCATACTGCATAAGGCAGCGCAGCACGGGGTGCTGCAGCTCCTTGTCATCTACAGCAAGCGCGGGCGCACGGGGGCATAAACCGCGCGATAAGAATGCGCATTGCAACTCGATTGCCTTTCTTTCCTTAACATCGTTGTACCTTGGCGCTAGTGACAATGAAAGGCGAAGTATCAAAAGTGCGCGGAGCCGTATGTTTGATAGCGCTTAGCAGCTCTTGCGCAGTATGTGCCTCATGGATTACAAGGAAGGTATCCTTTGCTTGTTGCACTTATTTCTGGTATGGTTTGGTTCCACGCAGTCGGAGGACGCCTGTCTCACGCACCTCGGCGTGTCCCAAGTGAAGGTTTCCAAGCCTGGGAGCCCCTGCGCTGTATTACCTACATTGTCAATCCCGGATGACCCCGTAGAGCGCGTCCAAGCGAACAAACGGGATGCGCATAAGGTGTTTGATGCAGGTGCGAGTACCGCGACTCGCTCGCTCGCACGCACCAGGCCGCACGCTGAGACTCCACACGCGCCTCTGCCTCCAGTACCTTTCACTCCCAGCCAGGGCGTACGCACGCCCGGCTCTGTTCCAATCACCAAGCAGATGTTCACGCCATTCTCGTCCTCCACCGTGCATGCCGAGGTACAGAATCACATGGTAAGCGACGTGCAACATTCGACTCTGCTGCGACCAGTGCCTTGGAACCAGGTGCTGTGCCCCTAATTCTTGCAGGCACAAACCAGCAGCAGTGCGCCCCATCGCAGCAACAGCAGCCGGAGCGTCGGGCCAGCGCCCTCCCCAGCAGCTCACAGTGCAACCAGCAACCAGCCGCACTCTGAGGCCACCTCCGACTACAGCCATGCAACACACATGGCGCACATGCAAACGCACATGCCGTACCAGCCATACATGATGTACCCACTGGGGTCTATGGCATACCCAGACGCTGGCAGCAGCCCCATGCGGCCTCCCAGCCCCCTCATGGGCAGCCCAGTATCCACCCCAACAGGTGCGTCTGCCCCTCCTCCCATCCTTCGCCGCAGTGCTACTTGGCTGGTCACTTGCCTCCTGTTGACAACAACTGTAAGGCCACGCGCCATCAGGACCTCAGCCTGCTGTGTGCCCTGCATGTCTGCCATGGCTATCTGCTGTTTAGTTCTTAGTTGACCGCTACCCCTACAGTGTGTAGTGAAGATGTGAATGGCCTTCTGTGGCAGCATGCTGCAGCCTCAGCCTGCACCCCGCTGCTGCTGCCGCTGCTCCTGCTTGCCTCTGGCCCTACCTGCAGCCAGCTATATGTTCCCTCAGACTCCCTTTGCCGGGGCGCACCACTCCCCCTTCTCCCAGTTCCACTCAAGCAGCTTCACAGGGCCAGGTGGGTCCAGGGCCCAGGGCTGCTGACAGCAGGGGGGAGCAACAGAGCCTGGGCGCAACAGAGCCTGGCCTGAGCCTGGGCTCTGTCACCTTGCATCCATTCTGCCCTCCTGAGGCGGTGTGATCGTAGAGTACATTTTCTTGTTTTTTATTTATGTTTTTGTATTTTGTAGTTACTGCAGCCAGCTGGCCATAGTGTGGGGATGGGCGGGCTGCGGGACTGATTTGCACACCTATTCCCACTTCTGCTGCTGCCCCCCCTCCCCACCCACCCCCTGACCCCCCTCCCACCCACCCCCTGACCCCCCTCTGCCTTCCCCCTCTGCCTTCCCCCTTGCCCACCTCCAGGTCATGGCTATGGCCATGGAGGGGAACCCAGCATGAGCCCCCAAAACAGCGGCCACTACAGCTACTTCCACCCCCTGTTCAACAACTTCCCGCCCTTCATGGGGTTGCAGTCCATGGGCTCCATGCAAGGCCCTGGCGCCCACCTACCCTTGCAAACCATGCGCAGCAACAGCAGCAGCGCAGTGCTGCAGGTCGGCGGGGCAGGGTTTGGGCAGGCAGGGATAGGGGGGGAGCGAGGGGGGCCAGGGGGGGGCGGCCAGGGGTTGCCAGGGGGCCCCCGGAGGGCTCCTAGTACCCGCCTGCCGTCTGATGTGGCCTGGCTGCCCATCTTCACCCCCCAGGCCCCACCCATCCCCCCACCGCCTCTGGGCAGAAAGCCATCTGCCACCCCTGGGGCATCAGGCAGGCAGGCAGAGGCTGCGACAGCAGCAGGCCTGGACGCAAGGCCAGGGGTGGGTAGAGCAGGTGAGGGGGAGGAAGGCATGGCTGTACATGGGTCAGCAGCTGGTGGACCCTGGAACATGTTCAGCCCTCAGCATGGGTCAGGGGGGCAGGGTGTGACGGCACAGCGCTATGGCTCCATGCAGTACCTTCCCATCGACTTCTACCTGGCTGCGGCTGCGGCGGTGTCAGGCCTGCCTGGACAAGGCTTCCCCCCCCCTCCCCACGGCAGCAATGGCATGCTGGCAGAGGATGACGGGGGTGAGGGGGGGTGCGGGGAGAGTCAGCAGGGGGGGCTGCCTAACCCAGGGGACCCCATGCGGCACAGCAGCAGCGGGGATGCAGATGCCTACCCCTCCATGCTGTCCCCCCAGCCTGGCATGGAGGGGGGTGGGGCCCAGGATCCCGGTGCAGGGCTGGGCAGCAAGCCACGGCCAGCTCCCCCCCCCCAGCACCAGCCTGCCTATCACCCCGCCTTTCACCCTACAGCACATGGTTGGCAGGCCTCCATGCACTCCCCCTCCATGCCTGGCCCTGGCATAGTAGCCCCCCCTGGCATGGCTGGCATGCCACCCTATGATGCAGCGTTCTATGAGCAGGCCTATGGCTTGGCTCTGTTGGGCGTGCCGGGCATGGCTGGGGTGGCGGCAGGCCTCATGCCTGGCCAGCCTGAGCGGCTGCCTCCCCAGGGGCCTGTGCATGGCATGCAAGGCGGCATGCGCATGGGCTCCCCTACCGGGCAAGCCAGGCGGCGGCTGGCGTCAGACCCCCAGCCTGGGCGCTTGCCTGGCCACCCCCCACCCCCCCACCCCTCCATGCCCTTCCATGCGGCCTATCCAGGCGGGTATGACGTCATGGAGATGTTTGAGCGTGGGCGGGCAGGGCAGGGGGCCCCACCCCCCCAGATGCACCGCAGCAGCAGCAGGGTAGGGTTCGCGTCACCAGGCCATGCAGGGCCACCTGGCTATGCAGGCGCCACCACCCAGCCCCAGCTGGCGGCTGCGCTCGCCATGCAGCAGATGCACATGTACATGGCAGCAGGGGGGGGAGCAGCAGGCCACCCACACCCCATGGGCCCCCCCCCGCCGCCCCATGCCATGATCCTGGGCATGGGCGCTCCAGGCGGCTACACCATGCACCCTTACATGCTGGCCATGGCTGCAGCAGCAGCAGGGGGGGTACACCCCCCAGACAGCATGCACAGCATGCAGCCCCCCCCCCCCCCCTGGCCGCCCCAGCGGCGCCCATGCAAGCATGGCGGGGGCAGGCTATGGCGGGCCAGCAGCCATGCACCCAGGGGGGGCTGGAGTCAGGGGCCAGGCCATGCACCACTCCCCCCACCCAGGGGCCTACCCCCAGCCAGGAGCAGCGGGGACCCCCAGCCCAGGGGGGTATGCCCGGCTGCCAGGGCGGCGCAGCCCTGGGGGCATGCTGGGCTGCAGCCCTGGGCTGGGTGTGGGGGGCCCAGATAGTGGCGGCAAGCTGGTGGCTCCTGGGTCAGGCACGCCCAACTCCCTCCCCCGCCTCAACGCCCGGCAGCGGCGCACGCTGCGGCGCGCTAAGGAGCGTGCCATCAAGGGCCTCATGGAGGCAGGCCACCTGCTCCTCATGCGCCAGCTCTCCCCTGATGCCGCAGCAACAGCAGCAGCGGCGGCAGCAACGGCGGTGGGGGAGGCCGGTGCCCCTGGGGGGAAGGCTGTGGGGCAGGTGGGGGGGGCAGGCAGAGGGGAGGAGGGGCCAGGGGCTGCCAAGGCGGAGGAGCTGGACCGGCAGCGCATGCTCAGTCCTGCGGGGGCGCTACGGCCTGATGCTAGAGGTGAGGAGGGAGGGGGCCGGGCCTCCTGCTGTGGTGGGGGGGGCTGGGGTCTTATGGCCAGGCTGAAGGGACTGAGTAGGATGGACTGGGAAGTGACAGGCACGCAGCCAACAGTTTGGCTAGGTAAGCAATGTGTGAGATGTGTCCCCCTCATTTCCGCCAACAAACTTGTGTGACTTTGTGATATATAACCCCCCTTGCTGCCAGCAACCCTAAGAAGTTTGAGGGCTTGGAGTGGTGGAGGTCATGCCATTATGGGGTGGGGAGGTGCCTGCCCCTTCCCTCCCGCCCCCCCTCCCCTAATGGCCCCACCGCTCTTCCTTCCCTCCCTCCCCCTCCCCTCCTGACCCCCCTCCCCTAATGGCCCCCCTGCTCTTCCTTCCCTCCCTCCCGACCCCCTCCCCACACCTCCCTGCACAGGGCCCCAAGACAGGCCTGAGCTGAGCCGGGACACCGCCAGCAGCTCCTGTGCCGCACCCGACAGCAGCCCCAGCCCCGGCACAGCAGCAGCAGCAGCAGCGGACAGCTCAGATGCGCCCATGAGCTACTACATCCATGCGGCCATGCAGGTGGCAGGGGGGTCGCATGGACCCCAGGTGAGCTGCCCGCACCCTGCCAAGCATCAGCTTGCGTCAGCCCACCCCCTCCCACTCCCTGCCTGCCTGTCTGCCGCCCTGCCTTGACACCCTGCTGACCACCAGCTGCAACCACCTTGCCAGGCTCACACCGCCTGCCTGTCCATGCGCCTTCACCCTCACCCTTACGCCTGTACTGCACAGACTCACCCCTCCCTCCTCACCCCCACGGTGTAACTCGCTTGTGCTGCCAGCCACCCCCTGCCTGCACCAGCCACCCCCTGCCTGCACCAGCCACCCCCTGCCTGCACCAGCCACCCCCTGCCTGCACCAGCCACCCCCTGCCTGCACCAGCCACCTCCTGCACCTCCCCTGTCTCCCCTGTTGGTGCCTGGTGCTGGCGCAGGCTGCTGCTGATGCCAGCCAAGTCTTGTCCAAGGTGGCCGCCGACCTGGAAGACATGGACCTGGGCGAGCTCATCACTCAGCTGTCACACAAGCGTGAGGAGGGGGTGGTGGAGGACGCCCTGATCAGGGACTTGCAGATCATACACAACCTGGTGGGCGCCTTCAAGATCCCCCTGGCCTCCCTCCCCCAGCCCCAAACCTCAGCCGCCGCCGCCGCCGCAGCCGCCATCAGTGCAGCAGGGGGGGAGGCGGGCGCAACCCAGGGGGGGGCCAGCGGGGGCACCAGGGAGCTGGGGTCTACTGGCCTGGCCTTCTCACACCACCCAGCACTCCCCTCCCCCCCACCCCCTCCCTCATCGTCACACTTCAAACAACGGCATGTCGCCAGCCTGTCAGCCACCAACTACCCCCCCCAACCTGCCCAGCCTCCCCCCTCTCTCCCCCCACCACCCAGGGGGGGCCTGAGCAGGCAGGCTGCTGCCGCCGCCCCCCCACACACCACAGCCTGGCACTCCCCACCCCCTCCCCTGGCACCTAGCGCTGCCCCCACGCTCATGTCCACGGTGCAGCCCCCCTGCCCCCCCACCTCGGTGGCGCCGGCAGCAGGCCTGCCCAGCCCCCCCTCCCCGCCTCAGGGTCGGCCCGGGCCAAGCATGCTGGTGCAGCTGACCGCCAGGGGGGAGACTGCTGCCAGCACCGGGCTGCTGCTGCCAGGCAAGGGGCAGCAGGCCGGCAGCAGCGCCACGGGCTTGATAGTAGGGAGCATGGAAGGAAAGGGGGAGCAGCAGCACCTGGGGCAAGGGCAGAGGCCTGGGCCCCAGCCGGGGCCTGCTAGCCATGCCCAGCTGCTGCGGGACGGGGAGGTGAGGGGGGTGAAGAATAACCCAGCTGCAGAGCAGCCCCCGGGGCTGAGGGGCAGCGGGGGCGGGGTGGTCATCCCAATGTCAGCCTCGTCAGCAGCAGTGAAGGTGGCAGCTCCAGTGTGACCTGTGTGACATCGCGTCCAGACACTGGTTTGGGTTAGGGTCAGGGGCGGGGCGGGGGGACGATAGCCCAGTGCTGCATGCCAACCACCATGCAGGATGCTTGGGACAGTGGGGTTGGGGTGAAGGGGGTTAGGGGTGGTTTGTGGTGAAGGTGGTTGCATGGAGAAGTGCAATAGGGCTGTGGGCTTGGAGGCCTGGGGACAGGGGTGAAGGGTGAGTGGGCGGGTATGGCGATCATTCTGTCTTCCTGGTGGGGCTCATTGTGCCTCAAGGCTGGGTCAGGCAGGCAGGCAGGCACCGTACCGTGCATGGGCTATGTCCTTAGGCCATGGCAGCAAGCTATATGCATGTGCGTGGTGCCATTGCCAGTGCCCAACGATTCTTTTGAAAGGAGTGAGAAGCCGTGAGGCTGACACCGCCTTGCGGGAAGACTTTTGTCTCGTTGTGTTTATGCCCCTATGGGTGGTGCTTGCTGGCTGGCTGGCTGGCTGGCTGGCTGGCTGGCTGGCAGCTGCCGGGTGTGGCATGGAGGGCCCTGAGGCCCAGCCATGGCAGCAGCACTCTGGGAAGCCAGCGAGCCGGCGCTGCAGTGTCTGGAGGCGAGGCTGCCAGGGGTCGGGACCAGACCTCAGCTCTGCACCCAGCCCTGTGCCCAGTCTTTCCTTCCGAACCCAGCCCTCAGCCCAGCCCTCTGCCCAGCCCTGTGCCCAGCCCTCTGTTCCACAGCGTGCCAGGTAGGGCAGAGTGGGTGCCGCCATGTGTGTGGGGCCCTGGGCCAGCCTGTCAGCTGCCTGCTGCAGGCTGCTTGTGTGGGCGTGCTAGGCAGGGGCAGGGCGGTGCACCCCTCCGCCAGCTGGGCCTGTTGCCTAAGTTTGTCGGTTCCTGGTCACAGCGGGGCACGACCTGGCTACCTCAGTCAGTTGGTCTGCTGCCTGGCATGCCACCACCCACTGACCCACATCATCGATGCCAGGCTTGCTGTCTCCATCTAGGCGGGTCTTGTTGCGGCCATGCCTGGCATGGCTGCAGGGCGCGGTGGCCTGCCCCATGGCAGCTTGCACTTGAGGAGGGTGATCAGCCTCGTGCGCCCTTCTTGCACAATGGGTATGGGGGCCTGGCCCTGCTCGCACCGGGCTCGCCACCCGCCACCTTTTACCATGCACATGCACTGTGGCTCACGGTGGCTTAAGGGGAGGTGGTTGGCTTGTCGGTTGACCCTGGAAAGTAGCTGCCTCGCTGCTGTACCTTGTCTGTCAGCATTGAACAGGTGCCTGCACTCACCTTGCCGGATGATGGTGATGTCTTGTACCGCTCAAGGTCGTTGGCTGGCATGGGAGATTTTGCATATGGTCCGGGCTTGTGGAACGCGTCATAGTAGTAGGTAGGCAACACCAACGGAGTACAGCGCATGCTTGACATGGAGGTTAATGTATTGGAGAACGGGCGGCAGGAGGGGATGCTGGACAATGGGTGCGCAAATCTTGCCTTGGGCGTTTGAACCTTGCACCTTGGTCGTTAGGAGTACCCCTCCTTGCACCATGCACCGTAAAATGTGGTAGAGTGTGGTGACTGCCTCGCTGGCGCTCAAGTGCCCGGTAGCTCTTGGACGAATGTTGCTTTCAGACGACATGTGACAGTTGTGATGTTATGTGATGATTACAATGGGTCACCCCCGCCATTGGCTGCACCCCCATGGCTCAAGAGATAACTTTCTAACTCATTTCTGCACGGATGAGGCCGCCGATTTGTGCGATGAGCTGCTGATGGCCCGAATAGAGTGCAGACAGCTCCAGCGGTTTGCCGGGTGGCTGGCCTCCAACCAGCGCCGTGTTCTGGAGCTTCGCAGACACATTTAGCAGCATCTATAGGCAGCCTGGACACATTGCGGCGTGAATGGCGCATCCCGAGTGGACATGTCAACTTTTCAGGTTAGCTCGCATTAGTGTTGCAACGTCTCAGCACGCATCGAAACCCTCTCCCAAGCTCACCTGCTGCATCGAAACCCTCTCCCGGCCTGCTCCCTTGCCCCCCGCTCCAAAGTGTCACCTTTTGTCATCAAACGGCGCCCAATCTGCAGGTCGATGGCATTGCGGGTTGGGAGCGTGACCGCGACGGCGCATTACTGCTGAACACAGGTTCGGTCCACATGTGGCAGCGATTCTAGGTTGCACACGGTTTTCTGATTATTGGTGCTTATGGCTCCTGAGCAACCACGAACGGCAAGAATAAGTAAAAAATATGCAGAAACGGAGCTAGTAACTTTGTTTGCCGTTGTGCAGGCCATAGTTGATAAGAAAAGGGGGGCAAAGGCTAGATGTGACGGTGCGCAAAAAGCGAGGGAGGTTGTGGCACAGCGCAGGGCTGCTGAGGCTGAGGCCAAGGCCCAGGCTCTTGCCGCTGAGGCTGATGCCAAAGCACATGCTGATGCTGGTGCTTATGAGGCACAGTTGCATCAGCTGCAAGCTGACCTGCACCAGAGGGAGCAACAAGTTGCTGACACCCAACGCTTGCAACATCTACAGCAACTGCTGCAGGACCTCCAGCAGGATGAACTTCAACGTAAGGAGCAGCAGGTGGCTGAGCAGCAACAGCAGCTGCAGCAGCAGCAGGAAGACATGCACCTGAGGGAGCAGCAGTTTGCTGAGCAGCAACACCAGGTGCGGCAGAGGGAGCAGCAGGTGGCTCAGCAGCAACACCAGGTGCAGCAGCAGCAGGCAGACATGCAGCAGAGGGAGCAGCAGGTGGCTCAGCAGCAGCACCAGGTGCAGCAGCAACAGGCAGACATGCAGCAGAGGGAGCAGCGGGTGGCTCAGCAGCAGCACCAGGTGCAGCAGCAACAGGCAGACATGCAGCAGAGGGAGCAGCGGGTGGCTCAGCAGCAGCACCAGGTGCAGTTGCAGCAGCAACTTTACAGGCTGCAGCAACAGCTCGAGGCACACAGTGGGGCTGAATTGCAACGCTAGGTGCAGCAGTAGCTGGCAGCACAGCAACACCTGTTGCAGCAGCAGCAGGCTGACCTGCTACTGCAGCAGCAGGTGGAGAAGCAGCTGCAAGAGGCGGCAGCAAGCTGTCAGCACCAACCACCCCCTCCCAGACCATTCTACATGCTCTCCCCATGTCCTTGGGTCCCTTAGGTCATCCATCTTCAAGCGCCCACGCCAGGACATAACACTAGCGCCCATGCCAAGGTACGTAGCAGGGGGTACAGCTGGGGGCGCAGATGTGAGGGTTGACCTGGACTATGCTACAGTGCAGAGCTGGTTTGTGTGCCCATGCAAGGTTGGCGCCAAGCCAAGCCTGGCTTGCTTGCAGCGTCAGTGTGCCGCCTGCAAGGATAGGAAGGTGGGCGTGAAGGCGGAGCGTGAGGGTGTGCAGCTGCAGTATCGTCAGTTCAAGAAGCTAGACAATGGGCAAGGCGTAGAGTTGGCCACGGTCCAAATCACGTTGGGTGAGTTGGTGGTTGGCCTGAATGACCTCACACTCCTACAATTTAGTCCCTGCGTTTGTCCCTGCGTTCTACCGACCTTGTCCGATCGGGCTGGAAATTTGATAGATGGCAGTTTTCAGAAAATAAAACATATTTTACAAGAAAAATATTTTGAAAATATCAACAGCTGTTGCGCTGTGGCCCGCAACCTATACCTGCACTCATCCCTGCACTCTAGCCACAGGGCCACAGCGCAGCCGCCTTTGATTTTTTCAAAATATTTTTTCTGAAAAATATGTTTTGTTTTCTGCAAACTACCATTTATCAAAATTTCAGCCCGATCGGACAAGGTCGGTCAACACGCAGGGACGGACGCAGGGATTAATTTGTAGGAATGCATGCAGAAGCAATTGTGGCATCAATACCTTGCCAAGCATCAGCGTGCCACCTTTAGGGCGCACTGTGCTGCTGTGCGCAACACACCGGGGCTAGTTGTCGTGTCGTGTGACTGGTTAGAGAAGCTCACCATCCACCAAGACATAGCATGTCAGGGAGCATACTGGAAGCAACGGACCATGTCAGTGTTCGTGGCATGTGCACACTACCAGGACATGGCTGGCAACTGCATGACTCTGAGGGTGGGGTGTGCAAGAGGGAGTGGAGAGAGCAGATGCTAGTGCATCCTGAACTCGTGGGAAAAGTGTGTGGGGCTGTTGTGCTGACTGATTGGGCTAACAAGCATTTTGCTGTGCCATGCCATGCACAAGACACCAGTGCCAGCCACAGGCAACGAGGCCACATCATGTTTCGGCGCTACTTGGTGCTAAACGACGCTAGGCAAGCAGCTGTATGCAGTATGCCTGAGGCTGATGTGGAGCGCATGCATGATAATGTGGAGGGGTGCAGGGCGATGCACCGCATGGTGTTCACACCTGACAGGGAGCAGCCTCAATGGGCCATGGCTGGTTGTGCATGCAGCACGTGCATGAGTGTGCCATGCCTGCCATGCATGGAGCCTGACACCACCACCCCACTTGAGCCCATGCCCATGTTTCAAGACACTGTGAAGGAGGTGAGGGAAGACGAAGAGTGTTATGCATTGTTGATGTTGTTCCATTCCGATTTGTTGCATGATGAGGTGTGCTTTGGCAAACTGACCAACAAACACTGTGAACGATATCGCATGCACATGGGGTGGAAGCGGCAAGAAGGACGTCGGGCATTTCGTCGTTCTGTGCGCAGAGAGCTGCTAAGTGAGGAGCTGGAGGCTGAATATGAGGCGGACAATTGATGTGTAAAGTGCATTGGGGTCTACTTTGGAGCATCACAAACGGCCCACACATGAACACAACGCGCTTGTTTCCTGATTACACGTTAGAAGCCCACACAACGAGCCGCACAGAACTTGCCGTCCATCTCTTGCCGTCCTGGTTAGACAGATAACCGGCCGGAAAAGTTGCCCATTTCATGGAAATTTGACATGGTCTTACGTGACACGAGTCGCACGCTTGTTGTCGCACGTTGTGGTGCAGGGACAGCCCACAAGCCACATAAGCCACTCTCAAGCACATTATCAGCACTAGCACTAGCACTTTTACACATGTCGGGGGGGTCCTGCGCCCGACAAGAAATTCAAGTTTTTGAAAAGCTGGGCCGCTGAGCGCGATGGCTATTCGCTGATCACAGCCCCACTAAGCAGGCCAATCCCGGCACAACGCGACCAGAATTCCCAACACCCTCGCCCGCCCCGGCACAGGTGCACATCAGCCCGAGCAGCCCGCTAGTCTCGCGCTGGTGAGCTGCACAGCCCTGCGCAAGAATCGCTGAAAAACTCTTAAAGATCAGTCGGATAGTTATCAGGGGTGCAGCCAATGGCGGGGGTGACCAGAGGTCAGGTGAAACACTTTCATTTTCATGAAAATCTTTTTTTCATGAAAATCCGAACAGCAGCTCGCAGGCAACCAGAGACTCGCCCTAGTGCAAACTGCCCGGGCTATAGTCGCTGCCATCGGAAGGAGCCCGGCGCTGCCAATCCCACGGGTGTCGCAGTGCCTTTCGCTTGGCTTGGCTGGCGCCAGCGCGCTGCAGCCACAGCGGAAGAAGCGTAAGGCAGGCAACGCCAGCATGGACGGCTTGCATCTTTTAAATTGGCTTGCATGTCTGACCTTAAGCGAACTGAGCATTTGTGCATTTCTTAAAGTGCAGACCTGCAAACAAGCCGCGTGCATAAAGGGAGGATGGGAAACCAGCTGCAAACGCTCATTTTCACTGGCGTGAAAGTCTTTCAGATTTTCAATGAAACACTTTCATTTTCATGAAAATCTGAAAATCTGAAAATCTGAATATTCACAACACTGGGCTAGACAAGCAAGGTAAAAAAAAGCTATTTTTCGGACGGACCTAATTGACTCTATACACCGCTTCACGATGTAAGATTGGCACGCCTTGACGCAGCGCCGCGCACGTTAGCATCGGCTCAGAGGAACAGGCCTATGTTGATTGGCTGGTCCGCGACCCCGTCCAATGTTCGGGGGCCCCGACCAGCACACAACGCTAGGAGCGCTCTATCGCTCTTATTTGCGCCCTAAAGTATGTGTGCTGTTGCGGCGATGTCCTCGGCGATGTCCAGGTGCCTACTGGATGTCTACAGTGTGTGCTACATGCTGCTTGCTAGAGGCTTGTCTCATGGCCGGGTTGAGGGGGTACGCCGTGAGGCTTTGGGCCTGAAACTTCTTCAGCAGCTAGCTGTACCACACACTCACACCCTGGCGCTGACTTGACCTCATCATGCACCAGTTCGGTCAATGGCGAGTGGTAGTGTGGGACACACTGCCAAAAGCATCAAATGTATGCCAAACGTGCCAAACGCCTTGCAATGCACACCGGGGGAACCACATTGGGCGCTACCACATGTAGCGAACGGCTCCTCGAAGCCTAGCTCGCCTCCGAGTACTTCTGTACTGCAGTGTGACATGGTGGGCGAGAGGGGCAGGTGGGCCTTCGCGCACACCTGCTTCAGAGGTTCGACTCCTCGGGGGAAACGTTCTAAACCCTGGCCGTGTCACGCTGTGGGAACGAAGGTAGTTAACGGTTGTCAGCGTGGTGTCTTGCACGCTACATTTTGGTTTCCGACCGACGTTGCTTAACGTTAACCTTCTTTCCTAAGCAATATGACTGCTAACAAGGAACCTCCGCCTGGCGGAGACAAACGGGCTGAGCGTCCCGCTCCAGGGGGCCAGACTCCTGCTTCCCCGCCTCCAGCGACTCCAAGCACTGCCGCTGGGGTCCCAGCAGGAGTTCCTGTTGCAGCTGGGGCGCCAAATACTGGCACGGCACCTGCTGCCAACAACACGCCCTCTCTTTCTGCCGCAGCCCCTGTTTTCGCAGACGTCGAGAAGATCACAGGCCTGCAGCCCGCTCAGGCGCTGGACTTGCTGAGATCTGTTCTGACTTCTCTGAACAGCATCGTTTCTGCTCAGCCTCAGGCTGCTCCTGTTCCTCCTGCGACTGCTGCTGGCGTTGGCCCTCTCTCGTATGCGGGAGCCCTGACAGCTGCGCCCATCCTCCCTGAAGTCGGCACTTCTGCCGCAGCAGCTGCAGCTGATGAGATTCAGCGCCTACGCCAGCAGCTAGTGGGGGTCACTGCGCATCTGGAGGCTGCCCAGAACGAGGCTGTCCGCGTGCGAGCTGAGCTCTCGGAGATGGAAAGCCTGCAGGACCGCCAGAATGTGGTGGTGAGTGGAGAGCAAGGTGTTGCAGCCATTCGCAGCCAGTCGGACAGGCCTGTTGTGAACAGAAACAGTGGCACGTCTGCTGCGTTGCCTGCTCCTGGTGCTGCGCCAGCCTTATCAGGCACTGTTGCACCTGTGGCCCCGTTGTCGGGCAGACAGACACCTTTGTCTCAGGTTGCACCTCCTGCCAATGCGACACTTGCTGCGCCAGTCCCTATGTCCAGGGTTAAGATCCCAGGTCCTGACAAATGGACGGACCAGTGCCTTGCCACTTCCCGAGTAGCAGAAATCTTCTGTGAGGATCTTGAGGTGCATTGTGCATATCTGCGCATAGACCCTGCTGATGCCCTGCCCAATTTCTTGACAGGCAAGGCCAGAGAAGTATGGTACCCAGCAACCAGGAATGCTCACATTCTTGCCCATGGCTCTAGGCCAACATGGGCCCACCTGCGTGCTTCCTTTAAGGAAATGGCTGGTGATGACCTGCGCAATGAGTCAGATGTGCACCGCAGGAAACTCCTGGATCCCAATGCCTTGCGCATGTCAGCAGGATCCACTTTGAATGCTTACATTACTGATTTCAGGAACACTCTGACGGTGGCAGGTTCTACCTGCATGGCGCCAGCTATGCTGGTGGCCACCTTCATTAGGGGGCTCACATCTGAGCTGCAGTCCTCGGTGGTGCATGATCTTGCCCTGATGCGTGACCCCACCCTGAACGATGCCATTCAGGCTGCTGTGAATGCACAGAAGGTACTGTTTGCAGTAGCTACCAACCATGTGGGACGTCGCCCACCTGCTCCCCATGTGGCTGCCTTTGTGCCCCCTAAGCAGATGAACCGCCTCAGGACTCCTCCTGGCCTTGCTGGAGGACCACCCCCTACTGCCCCTCGTGGCCCTTACTGGGACGTGTCCAGCAGCAGCAGCAGTGGAGGCCACCGTGGCAGTCGCCACAGCAGCCAAGGTGGGGGTCGCCATGCTGGCCGTGCTGCCCAGGCTCCCCCTGCCACGGCCCCTGTGTGCCCAGCACCTGCTGCTGGCGGGTCCACCCTGCCAATTCCTGGCTATGCGTGCCATCACTGCTGGAACCCCAACCACTTCTGTGACTACTGCAACCTGAAGCACCTGCCAGCAGATGAGGCCCGCCGGGTCAGCGGCTACCCCCGCCCTACTTCCCTGGGACCCCCTTCCCGCCATGCCCACCCTCCTGAGGATCTCCCCCCCCGGCCCCAGAAGCGAGACCGCAGCCCTCCTGGCAAAGGGGGCTGGAAGCAGCAAGGCTCCAGGGGTGACCGGCGCCGTTGAGGCTTTGCCCAACCAGTGCGCCAGGCCTGTGTTGGTGCCTGTGGGGCTGTGCCAGTTAAGCAGGCATGTTTGCCAAGGGACAGTGCTGCAGACGACAGTGTTTTACACTTCTCGTTCTCTGGCAAGGTGAATGGTAGGAATTGCACCATGCTGTTTGACAGTGGTGCAGCAGCAAGTTTCATCAATTGTGCAGCTGTTGAGATGTACTCTCTGAGTAGCTACAGACTGCAGCAGCCTAGGGAGTTTCAGGTTGCAAATGGCCAGCCTGTCATGTGCACACATGCATGCACTGTACAGCTGCAGGTCCAGTCTTTGAACTGCCAAGTATACTTATTAGTTATGCCAGAGATGTTCTCTGCTTTTGATGTGTTAATGGGTAGCGACTGGTTGCAGTCCAATGGTGCTTTGCTGGATTACCTGGCGCGTACAGTGACCCTGCAGATGTCAGCTAACAAGACTGTGCTCAAGTGTGAGCCTGCAGCGCCAATTCTGGCCCCACACTGTGCCCATATACTGGCCAAGCATAGTCATGCTACAGTGTCAGCTAAGGTTGCCTACAAGTGGTTAAGAAAAGGAGGCCAATCTCTGGTCGCTCTGATATCTTCTCAACCCGTCAACCTTACCCCCCCTCCAGCAAATCTGCTGTCCGTGCACCCTACCCCTTCTCCAGCAAATTTGCTGTCCAATGACCCTGTCCCTCACACTCAATCAACAACCTCACCCCCTGACACACCTATCAATTACCCTACCAACATCCCCCATGCTGTGGCAGCTCAGCTGACAGCGCTCATATCTGAGTTTGAGGACGTCTTCGCACCCTTCAACAAAATGCCCCCTCAACGTCCAGTGGGACATACCATCCCTCTTCAGCCTGGCTGTAAGCCACCAGCTCTGCCGTCTTATAAGATGAGCCAACCTGAGCTGCTGGAGATGAAGAAGCAGGTTGCTGCCTTCCTGGAACAGGGCATCATTGAGCCGTCATCCTCACCCTATGCTGCCCCTGTCCTCTTTGTGAAAAAGAAGTCAGGTGAGTTGAGGATGTGCGTGGATTACCGCCAGCTCAATAAAATTACCTTGAGGGATCAGTACCCACTGCCTAGAGTGGATGACCTGTTTGACAGGTTAGCTGGTCGCACAGTGTTTTCATCACTCGATCTACAGGCTGGTTATCACCAGATTAGGATCCCTGATGAGGATGTGCCCAGGACAGCTTTCAGGACACCTACTGGCTTGTACCAGTTTAAGGTGCTTTGCTTTGGCCTTACCAATGCACCTGCCACGTTTCAACGTGTTATGAATAATGCTTTTGCTGATGTCATTAATGACTGTGCCCTGGTGTATATTGATGATATACTCATCATGTCCAAATCAGTTCCAGATCACTTCAATCATCTGAGGAGAGTCTTGGAGCTGCTCAGGAAACATCAGTTCCAAGCCAAGCTGTCAAAATGTGAGTTTCTCAAAACTGCCCTGAAATTTCTGGGTCACATTGTCAGTGATCAGGGTATTGCTGTAGACCCTGATAAGGTGAAATCCATCACCTCTTGGCCAGTGCCACGCAGTTTAACTGCCATGCAGCAATTTCTTGGTGCTGCCAATTTTGTACGCAAATTTGTACACAATTTCAGTGCTCTTGCAGCACCGCTCACTGACCTGACTGGTAAAGCAGGCAATGAGTTTAGCTGGCATAAATGGCCTGATGACAAATTACAAGCTTTCGATGCTCTCAAGCATGCAATATCTAAAGTACCTCTACTTAAAATACCTGATACCACTAAGCCTTTCCAGGTATATTGTGATGCCTCTTTGCAAGGCGTTGGAGCTGTGCTCATGCAAGAGGGTTACCCTCAAGCTTATTTAAGCAAAAAGCTGATTCCAGCTGAGAAGAATTACACCACTGGAGAGCAGGAATTACTTGCTATCATTACTGCGTGTAAAGAGTGGCGCTGCTACTTGGAGGGTGTCCCTTTCACTCTGTATACAGACCACAAGCCCTTAGTGGCTCTGAAAACACAAAAAGTCTTATCAAGACGCCAAACCAGATGGTTAGAGTTCCTCTCACGGTATAATTTTACCATAGAATACCTGCCTGGTGATACTAACCCTGCTGACCCCCTGTCACGCATACCTGATGCTCCTGTCACAAACCCTGTCATGGTTATGACCAGGAGCAGGAAACGTCTTTTGGAGGGGGAGGAAGCTACTGTGCAGCAGCAGCAGCCAGTTGTGCAGCAGCCGCAGCAGGAGCCGCAGCCACAGCTGGTGCTGGAGCAGCCTTTGCCCCCACCCCCTGTGCCTTTGCACCCTCTGCATGCTGTCAATATGACAGAGCAGCTGCTGGCAGCGTATGCAGCAGATGAGGCTTTTGCCAGCATGGTGGATCAATATGATCAGGATCAGCATGGGCTGTATCGCACCAGAGGAAGAAACCAGATAGTGGTCCCTAACTGCCCAGAGCTCAAAACCAGGATATTGGTGGAGATGCATGATGCGCAGTTTGCAGGTCATGTGGGCATTACCAAAACGCTGGAGCGTATCTCCAGGATGTTCTGGTGGCCCCGCATGAGGTCTGAGGTACGCCATTATGTGGCCAACTGTGATGCTTGCCAGCGTAACAAATCTGTTAATACTAAACCTGGAGGCCTGCTCACGCCTCTGGCCATACCCTATGATAGATGGGAGTCTATTTCAATGGACCTAATTACTAAGCTACCTCCTGGTGAGCATGGCTTTGATGCCATTGCCGTGTTTGTAGACAGGCTATCTAAAATGGTGCACTTTGTGCCTTGCCGTGAGTCTATGAATGCTGAGAGCTTTGCCCGTCTCTTCATTGACAATGTGTTTAAACACTATGGAGTACCCAGAGAAATCATCTCTGATAGGGGCTCCCATTTTACTGCTCATTTCTGGGCGTCAATTATGACCATTCTTGGTGTAAAGGAATGTAAGTCTAGTGCCTATCATCCACAGTCTGATGGTCAGACTGAGAGGTACAACCGTACCCTAGAGGAAATGCTTCGCCATTATATCTCACCTGCTCAGTCTGACTGGCCCTTCTTCCTATCTCTGGCTGAGTTTGCTGTCAACAATAGTTGGCAGGAGTCCATCCAGTCCACGCCCTTCTTGG
Source organism: Haematococcus lacustris (assembly GCA_030144725.1). Classification (NCBI taxonomy): domain Eukaryota; kingdom Viridiplantae; phylum Chlorophyta; class Chlorophyceae; order Chlamydomonadales; family Haematococcaceae; genus Haematococcus; species Haematococcus lacustris. The sequence goes on from JASKMD010000015.1 coordinate 7,830,711, forward strand.
TCAATACTGGCCAGTCACCTCTGACACCTGCTCTGCTGGAGCTGCCTGGCGAGGTGTACTGCCCCACTGCCAGGAGACTGTCTGAGTGGTGGCAGAGCAATGTCAAGCAGGCTCGCCACTTCATGGAACTGGCTCAGCGGCGGCAGGCCTATATGGCCAATAAGGGACGCAAGGAAGTGGAGTACCACACTGGTCAGTTGGTGCTTCTTAGCACTAAGAACCTCAGGATGAAGCCAGGTAAGGCTAAGAAGCTGCTGCCTAGGTTCATAGGACCTTTCAAGGTGCTAGAGCATGTAGGTCCTGTTGCTGTTCGCCTAGACCTGCCACAAGCCATGGCACGCATGCACCCTGTGTTCCATGTGTCTCTTCTGAGACCCTACACCAGTGAGCATCCTCACTTGCCTCCTCCTGTGGAGTGGTTGGATGAGGCGCCTCTGTATGAGGTGGAGAAGTTGCTTGCCCATCGTGGCGTGCGTGCTGGTAAAGCACGAGGCTACTTAGTCAAGTGGCAGGGTTATGATGACTCTTACAACACATGGGAGCCAAGGAATAACCTTGTGAACTGCCTGGAAGTGTTGACTGCATATAATGCAGTGCATGGTTTGTCCTAGCATCACTAATTAGTGTTGCGAGTCCTCGTGTTCTCACGAGGGCGGAACGTTTCCTCTTTGGAGGGGGAGGAATGTAGCGAACGGCTCCTCGAAGCTCGAAGAATGTAAGATTGGCACGCCTTGACGCAGCGCCGCGCACGTTAGCATCGGCTCAGAGGAACAGGCCTATGTTGATTGGCTGGTCCGCGACCCCGTCCAATGTTCGGGGGCCCCGACCAGCACACAACGCTAGGAGCGCTCTATCGCTCTTATTTGCGCCCTAAAGTATGTGTGCTGTTGCGGCGATGTCCTCGGCGATGTCCAGGTGCCTACTGGATGTCTACAGTGTGTGCTACATGCTGCTTGCTAGAGGCTTGTCTCATGGCCGGGTTGAGGGGGTACGCCGTGAGGCTTTGGGCCTGAAACTTCTTCAGCAGCTAGCTGTACCACACACTCACACCCTGGCGCTGACTTGACCTCATCATGCACCAGTTCGGTCAATGGCGAGTGGTAGTGTGGGACACACTGCCAAAAGCATCAAATGTATGCCAAACGTGCCAAACGCCTTGCAATGCACACCGGGGGAACCACATTGGGCGCTACCACATGTAGCGAACGGCTCCTCGAAGCCTAGCTCGCCTCCGAGTACTTCTGTACTGCAGTGTGACATGGTGGGCGAAAGGGGCAGGTGGGCCTTCGCGCACACCAGCTTCAGAGGTTCGACTCCTCGGGGGAAACGTTCTAAACCCTGGCCGTGTCACGCTGTGGGAACGAAGGTAGTTAACGGTTGTCAGCGTGGTGTCTTGCACGCTACACCACAGATGTTTCATCTTTTGCAAGTGGAATGACATGTCCGCTGGTACTGAATCAGGATAAACATAACTCGCCTCAGATTTCCCATGTGTAACGTGCAGAGCACGCTTCTATACCGATAGACCGTCTTGCGTGAATTGCGAGGAAACTGCCATGGAGCGGAGTTACAGAGAAAACCTCGTGAGAGGGCTAGGGCTTAGAACGGGGCCCCCTGGAATCGAACCAGTTGTCCTCACAGCAGCGCTGCTAGGCTTTAACCTGCCCTACTCACTCGGTACACAGGTGTCGCGGGCAAAGGGGAACGGTGTCGCTCAAGGCTCGCCGTTACATTCACCCCCCCCAGAAGAGGTCCGTTCCGCCCAAGGAGATCCAAGGACTCGCAACCAATACTGCTTACTGAGGCTAGTGTGAACCATGATTGGGTAACACACATGATAGCCAGGAGCATGATAGCTCAGGTGCAAGAATGCAACCATCCAGCCAAAAGGCTGCTCACACACACAGCACAACCCATAGCACACCACAGCACCGTAGCAGGAACACTAATCAGGCTGGGTCTTCACTTGAGACAGTGGATGGCATTGTACTCAGCCAGAAGCTTGTCACAGCCAGTCAGGTAGGCTCGTGGCTCCCAGGTATTGAAGGAGGCGTCATAGCCTTCCCACTGGACCAGGAACTCCCCATCCTTTCCTGCACGGACGAATCTGTGGTCAAGCAGACGCTCAACATAGTACACAGGAGTCTCATCCATCCATTCCACAGGAGGAGGCATGATGCCCACGTCACTGCCAAAGTACTTCTTGAGCAGTGACACATGGAAGACAAGGTGCAGCCTGCTCATGTTGGCAGGCAGAGTGAGCACTCACGATAAACAAGGACAGGTCGCGATTGGACCGACCATAGCTCATTGGAAAGAGGAGTAGAAGGCCGTTCGAACGGTACAAGTCTTACGCTAATCCGCGCAACCGTTGCGACGCAAATTGGCCGCGAATTTGTATTACTCGCTATCTGTACAGATACGCTAAGTAGCTATCTGTACAGATGGCTGCATAGCTATCTGTACAGATAGTCAATAGCATCTGTACAGATTCTTCCTTAGCTATCTGTACAGATGCCCCTTTCAGCTATCTGTACAGATGCCTTTGAGCTATCTGTACAGATGCCTCTGAGCTATCTGTACATATGCTTCTTTGCTATCTGTACAGATGCTTGCTTTGCTATCTGTACAGACGCTTGTTTTGCTATCTGTACAGACGCTTGTTTGAGTATCTGTTCGGACGCTTGTTACATATCTCCTTGTCCAAACACCCCGCAACACCTCGTTACAACCCCGCAAAACACATGCATTGACGCTTAAACACCCCGCAACAGCTCGCAACATCCCCGCAAAACACATGTATTGACACCCAAACACCCCGCAACACCCCCGCAAAACACATGTATTGACACCCAAATACCCCGCAACACCTCGCAACACCCCCGCAAAACACATGTATTGACGACCAAACACCCCGCAACATCCCCGCAAAACACATGTATTGACACCCAAACACCCCGCAACACCTCGCTACACTACTCATATACACATGTCTTAGTGCACCATCACCCCGAGACACCTCCCTATGGGCACGCTAAGCATATGCATTAATGCATCAACGACTTGCAACACCTCCGCATAAGGTGACAAGGTGACAACACCATACAACACCAACAATGACATCACCATCAACTACACCAACGACAACAACAACAAGACCACCACACCACACCACACCATGGTGACAACACAAGAACACAACGACACACAACACCACAATGACAACACAACAACATCGCAACAAGACAAGCATATGCATTGATGCATCAACGACTTGCAACACCTCTACATAAGGTGACAAGGTGACAACACTATACAACACCAACAATGACATCACCAAGCTATCCTTGACCCACCACACTACCATTGACGCCCACCTACCACACCTACACCTATGCCATGTCGCACAACAAGCACGGGCTGACAACCACCCAAGTGCTCCACCATCAAGCTATCGTCCCCCTTGGAGAGGGATGGGTAGGGTCATTGCGGTGTGTGTCCATGGCATGGCCAGGGTGGGCTGGGTGGCCTGCTACTACTGGATCCCACTCCAAGCTGCCCGCTCCGTGTTGCCCGCTCCAGATTGCTACGCCAAGGGTAGGGTAGGGAGAGGGTTGCTACGCCAAAGGTAGGGTAGGGAGAGGGTTGCAACGTCGTGCGTGCGTTGTGGGGCGGGGGGTGGGAAAGGGGGGAGGTAGGTGGGGTGGCAAACTTGGAGGTGGTGGGACAGGGATGGGAAGGGGGAAGGGGGGGGAAGGGGGGTAGGGGGAAGGGGGAAGGGGGAAGGGGGAAGGGGGAAGGGGGAAGGGGGAAGGGGGAAGGGGGAAGGGGGAAGGGGGAAGGGGGAAGGGGGAAGGGGGAAGGGGGAAGGGGGAAGGGGGAAGGGGGAAGGGGGAAGGGGGAAGGGGGAAGGGGGAAGGGGGAAGGGGGAAGGGGGAAGGGGGAAGGGGGAAGGGGGAAGGGGGAAGGGGGAAGGGGGAAGGGGGAAGGGGGAAGGGGGAAGGGGGAAGGGGGGGGAAGGGGGGAGGGCTGACCGTGGGACCTGCAGTAAACAAGGAGCATCGTTGCGGGTTAGGCTGGGCAGCGGACCACTCATGTGCAAGGGCTGGCCACTCACACTTTGCTAGCGCCACTTCTATACCTACCTGGCAGCGCCTCCATAGCTGCAGCTCCTGGCTGCTCCTGCGCTCCATGCGCCTGCTTGGTAGGGTGATGGAGGAGGTGTTTCTTGTGGTAAAGTGATGGAGGAGGTGGTGGGGGTGGGAATGGGGGTGGGGGTGGGGGTGGGGGTGGGGGTGGGGGTGGGGGTGGGGGTGGGGGTGGGGGTGGGGGTGGGGGAGGGGGAGGGGGTGGGAAGGGGGATGGGTGTGGCCACTAGAACCTGCAAACAACAACAAGGTCATGACAGGCGGTCAAAGTTGTGAGGTTGGGGTGAGGGATGTGAGATGATAGGTAGGGGTAGGGAGGGGAGGTGACGGAGAGGGCTGGGCCGGGCCGGGCATGACAGGGCTGGGCTGGGCTGGGCTGGGCTGGGCTGGGCTGGGCTGGGCTGGGCTGGGCTGGGCTGGGCTGGGCTGGGCTGGGCTGGGCTGGGCTGGGCTGGGCTGGGCTGGGCTGGGCTGGGCTGGGCTGGGCTGGGCTGGGCTGGGCTGGGCTGGGCTGGGCTGGGCTGGGCTGGGCTGGGCTGGGCGGGACGGGACGGGGCGGGGCGGGGCGGGGCGGGGCGGGGCGGGGCGGGGCGGGGCGGGGCGGGGCTGGGCGGGGCTGGGCTGGGCTTGGGGACTTATGCACACCTACGCAACGCAATTGCTCAACACCAAGACAAGGGACAGTAATAGAAGGGTGGAAACTAGAGCGGTGCTTAGACTCACCCATTCTTTCTTGTTGCTTCCTGGTTGTGGCTTGCTATCGATGCCAGCTGCTCCTCGCTGTTGCTCTCGGCTTCATCTTGTGGCTTCTGCCCTTGGCATCTGCTGATGGCTGTGGCCTCTAGCTGTTGAGAGCTCCTGATCACTCTTGGCTACTGCTCATGGTTGCTCACAGCTACCTTTCCCTTGTCTCTGCACATGCACACGTAGCGCATCGCATGCCACATATGATGCACCCCCGATTGGGATGCGCTCGTCGCACCTTTGTCGTCGTTATTCCTGCTCCCCTTGCTTTTATTGTTCATCGCTCCGCTGCTCCAGGCTATTCTTGCTGCGCCTCCTGGCTACGACTCCTGCCTATTTCCTAACCCTACTAGCTGCTCCTCCTGTTGTGATTGTTCGCGTATGGTTGCGAGACTGAAGGTTAAGGCGAGGGGTCGCGAAATCGCGAGTCACAACGCTTAATGTAGGCCACTTGTTGCTGATCGTGGCTATTTATTAGATCGGACGCTATGAGGCTGGAGGCTGACTACGTCGCGACTTCAAGCCTAATTGTGAGGCTACTCGTAGCTGATCGTGGCTCCTTTGAGGATTGGCCGTAGTATGCATGCGGTTTGGCTGCATGGTACTTCAAATGCCGAGGTGCGCGTCTGTACAGATAGCGACCGTCATCATCTGTACAGACGCACACCTAGGTAACTGTACAGATGCACCTTCCTATCTGTACAGATATTACCCTTGCTATCTGTACAGATTAAATCTTGGGGCATCTGTACAGATAACTGTAGGTGTATCTGTACAGATGCTTAATACTGCCATCTGTACAGATAAACACCCCATGCATCTGTACAGATACACCTATAAGTATCTGTACAGATACCCCATGTCGGCATCTGTACAGATTTTATCCTTGCTATCTGTACAGATGTAATCTTGGGGCATCTGTGCAGATAATTATAGGTGTATCTGTACAGATGCTAAAAATCGCCATCTGTACAGATAAATACCCTCGGCATCTGTACAGATAAGCACTCAACATCTGTTCAGATGGTAACTTAATGCTATCTGTACAGATTTACCTATAAATATCTGTACAGATGCTCATATCTGTACTGATATCCCAAAATAATCTGTACAGATGACAACAATTGGTATCTGTACAGATGCAAGGAAGGAATCTGTACAGATGCCGCATATCCTTGGGGCCATCGACATGCATCTGTACAGATGGCAGGCCCATTAGACGGGCATCTGTACGCAAGGGAGGGGAAACCGATTTGTAAACTCAAAACTACGCTTCCTAGTAGCGACGGCGGCGGAAACGGGCAGCAGCACGTGAAGCCTCGCACGAAAAGGAGCAGAATGAGCGTAGAATCGACCCAGTCGCTTCGGCAGACCCAGGATGCTGCGATGACTGAGCCAGCTACAGGTAGACGTAACCCTGTACTGACCACTGTCGTTATCCTGGTCTTGCTTTGCACTGGGTGGAGCTGGGGTGCCCTCGGGGGTTGGCTTACTGAAGCCGCCCCCGACCACCTGCCAGTCCACCTAGAAGGCCCCTGCGTGGGAAGCCGTGCTAGCAGGAAGGCAGAAAGCCTTGCCACACACGAACTCTATCAAACAAAAACGTCAAGAGCACCGTGGTCCGCGGCTGCAGGCCAACTCGCTGGATTCAAGCTTTCTGCCCCCCAGAGTCTGCATGATGACCTCGCTGCCTACATGGCGGCCACGACACTGCTTCCCACAAAGACGCCCTCGGCTACCCGAGCTCTGGCAGCCTACCGCACGTCAGCAGGAAAGCCTCGCTCAGTTGCCCCGCACCCCAAAGGCCAACGCAGCGCAGATCCCAGATGCAACAACGTGAACGAAGAAACAGCCGCGCAGATGGTGGCCAGCATGTTTGACGCCTACCCAGAGGGACGTGTGCTGGGGCCCGCAAGCGGACAGCTGAGCAACCTCAGCATGATAACCCTCCGCGACGTCCACTATACAGAGGGCAACCTCGCAGGTATGCAAACTGCAATGATGCTACTTAACGCCTATGTTTATCAGCAAGTTTGCCTAGTTTGCTGCTGCCATCCCACACCATACGCCGCCACCAGCTGCCATTGTCACTGTCATCTAGCAGAATATGCTACAAACATAAGGGAACACCCACCATGGCCACCACAACATGGCAGAACAAAGAACACATGCGCAGGTGTCTTGAGCAAGATCAACAAGCTGCTGAGGGTGGAGCTGTTGCTCAAGCTCTACAACCTGGAGGTCTCAGAGCCGTACACAGTGGGCACTCACAAGGCGGTGGCCATCACCATCACTGCCAACCCCAAAGACGGCAACCACACTGCAGCCATGCTTGGCCTGCTAGGGGAGGTGATCACCGCTGGAGGCACCTTGTCCGCCATCCCCTGTGTGCAACAGGAACAGGGCGGGACCTCCTCCCTACTCATCAGCAGGCCCCTGGTGGCATGCACTCCTCCTACCACTGCCAGCATCCTCATGTCAGTGCAGATGGACGCCAACTCCACCATGGCCTCGCCCACTGGCAGGGCCGTCAGCGTGCTTGGGGCGAAGGGGTCCGCAGCCAGCAGTCTGGTCAGGGCAGCGCAGTATGCAGTGGTCAAGGGCAGGAGCATGCCTGACAGCAACAGGGTGCACATAGCTGACCCTGCCTTCGTGCTCTGCAGCACTGTGACAGCTGCCGTTGAGGACGGCAACTACCTCAGGGTACAGTTTGCCTCGCCAGCTGTTGCTACCGCAGTAGAGAGGGCTGGCCCCATCACGGTGGAGGCCACAGAGGCGGTCTGCATGACTTGGACCCCAGCAGCCAGCAGCCAAGCCAGGGGGCTGGCCACCAGGGCAACCTGCATTGACCTAGGTGTCAGCACCAACTGCATTGCTGTATGCCTGGACAAGCAAGACGGGCTGGCCAAGACGGTGCAGCAGATTGGGGAGGCAGTCCAGAGTCTGTTTGGTGCCCCCCTTGTGCTCAAGCGCATCAGTGGGGTGGGTAAGCCCCAGACTGTAGCGGCGACCGAGGTAGAAGGGCAGGGAGACAGGGGGGTGGCACACTTCTTGGGGTTGAACACCGCCACAGGCACAGTCGCCCTGGTCAGTGGAACTGACTACATGATGAAAGCCAGGCGCGGCAGCAGGGTGTTCCTCTGCCTCATGCCCACTAGTGTCGCCCTCTCAGCAGCGGTCATCTGCACCCTAGCGTCCAGGGCCGCCAGCCTGGATACCATCCTCAGGGACACCAATGGCCTTGACATTACGGGCAACATGAGTGGGGGCAGCTTCAGCGGGAGAAGCGAGCACCAGGTGGGCAGGCTTCACCGCCCCGACTCGCAGGATGCTGTGCACCAGACGTCCACCGCGGCCTGCATCACCCTGGCAGCAGCCCACGTGTTGCTAGGGGACCTGGACTCTAAGTACAGCACAGCGGCGATCCAGCGCAGCATGGAGGGGGCAGCAGCTGAGCACAGCAGGGCGGGCAAGATTGCCTACAACTCCCACGTGGAGGCGAAACCATCCCACCTGGATCAGATCTTTGCAGCTTGCACACCCCTCCTGGCAGCAGCAGTGGAGTATGCCTCGGACCCAGCCAGCAGCGCAGCGGAGGAGCTGCGCACCACCATGCGGGTTCAGGTGGAATCCATCCACGCTATCATCGCTGACGCCCCCCCCCCTCCCGCTACTACCCACCAGCGTCAGCTGCAGCTGGGCCGTGGCCGCCATATGGCGGCACAACAGAACAGTCGCCCTGCCCACACCATGAGCAAGCAGCCTTCCAGCACCTCTGCTGCCACCAGCAAGGGGTCCCGCCCCACGGGAGGCGCTAATGTGGGGGCAGCAGCCCCTGCCCCACAGGAGGAGGGCACGAGCCCCAAGGACACTGGCCATGAGAAGGTGGGAGGCAGATGGGAACAAGGGATCCTACCATACCCACATCCCCACCCCCAACCGAACCGTCCTTACCACCGCACTACTACGACATCACCACACCAACACACTACACCCACTCCGACGACCACTCCACAACCCACTACACACCCCTTACCCCCTCCTTGCACACTGCCCATCCCCTCCTCGCACCCCCCCAACAAAACCATGTACTCCACCAACACTACCTCATGCCACAACACACTGAACGCCATGTTGTTGCATGTCACATACAGACCCCGCCGCGCCCAAAGCGCAAGCTCTCCTCGGGATCCAGCAGGCACCTGCAACAAGACTTCGAGGCAGCGGGAGACTCTGCGGCCCAGCACCACTAGCCTAACGGTAAGCACATACAGCCCACCACTCCCAACCCAAACCCCACACGCTTCTCACCAACTGGTGGATGGTACGCAGCAACACACCAGTGACCTTGAAGCGCCACACATGATGACACACACCGCAGCCCCACCTACTGCCCCACCTACAGACCCAGCTGCTGACCCACCCACTGACCCACCTGCTGACCCACTTGCAGCCCCACCTGCTGACCCACCTGTTGATCCACCTGCTGACCCGCTTGCAGCCCCACCTGCTGACCCACCTGCTGACCCACCTGCAGACCCACTTGCAGCCCCACCTGCCGACCCACCTGATGACCCAGCTGCTGCCCCACCTGCAGCCCCACCTGCTGACCCACTTGCAGCCCCACCTGCTGACCCACCTGCTGACTCACCTGCTGACCCACTTGCAGCCCCACCTCCTGACCCACCCGCTGACCCACCTGCTGACCCACCTGCTGACCCACTGGCAGCCCCACCTGATGACCCACCTGCTGACTCACCTGCTGACCCACTTGCAGCCCCACCTGCTGACCCACCTGTTGATCCACCTGCTGACCCGCTTGCAGCCCCACCTGCTGACCCACCTGCTGACCCACCTGCTGACCCACCTGCTGACTCACTGGCAGCCCCACCTGATGACCCACTTGCAGCCCCACCTGTTGACCCACCTGATGACCCAGCTGCTGACTCACCTGCAGCCCCACCTGCTGACCCAACTGCTGACCCAGCTGCAGCCCCACCCGCTGCCCCTACTGTGGCCCCACACGCCGCCCTTGCCACCCCACCCGATGCCCCACCTCCTGCCCCACCTGCTACCTCACCCTCGATGCAACACACTGCCCCCTTGCGCAGGAGGACGGAGAGCCTCACGGCAGGGACCTGCTGGAACAAGAATGGGAAGGAGTGGCCGCAGTGCCTTGGGCACTCCATCGACTCACACAAGCAGATAGAAGGGACACTCCATAGTAGGGGTGGACACTTGGAGTTATATCATGAATGGCTTGCACCCCTCGTTGCCCCTTTGCCCCGAGTGGGCACTACGCCACATACTTGCAATGTACCCCATGTCGATAGGCTGGATGTCAGCAATCAACAACGCCACACGGGTAGAGCTATCAACCAACTGAACCAGATAGTGAACCGCCTCCTTCTCCTCGCGGTAGGTATATCCATCCTTAATACAGGCATCCAGCACCGCCGCAAACCCACAGCTGCAGAATCCAGACAATGCCTTAGGCGGCACCGCAAACGACTAGGCTCCTACAGATGCACAACACGAGCCATCGGGTACAACCTTATGACCGGCCTAGATGGCACCCTAGCCGCCTCTAGCTCTATCAGCAAACTCGCCAACAGATTTCACCTCTCCACGCATGGAGCTAAGGACGGGCGCCCATACACAGCCTACCAATACAACAGCACCCATGTCTACTGTTGTTATCAAACAACTACAGGCGAAACTTGTTGGACCACATGCACCTTTAACCCCCTAGCCGCCGCACGGGCAGTCTACGTGGCCTGGCTTCTACTAGCCGCCGGGGACGTGGAAGCCAACCCAGGCCCAGCTATCAAACATTTTAAACAAGATACAGACAGCTCCGCGTGTCAAGTCTACTCCCTGAACAATGCCGCGGGGCATGAATGGGTCACCATGCAAGACATAGACAACTTCTATGAGAACAGGCTCCCCCGGATAGCTGATCACTTTGAGCGCGGCGCTTGGCTAATGGCACGAGGCGCTGACGGTTATTCTGACGAAGTCATAGAGATGTACTTACATACCCACTACGGCCTTGCAGTACAGAGCGTTGCCCTACTCACCCAACCCAGTGACTGGACCAACGACAACCTTGGGAACCTTGCCGGCCAATACGGAACACACACTTTCTTGTGCAAAAAACCGGGCCACAGCATGGCCATGAAGTGCATTAACGGCGCTTGGTACCTACTGGACTCCATGGAAACGACAGCCAAGACCCTCCGGCATGTCCCTACCGCAACCAAACGGAATGTGCACCAACTCTTTGTCATCACGCCCAACACCCGCTCAAGGGAACAGATACGCCGGTGCGAAGAAAAAGGCATCAACAACATTATCAGCCATATGGAACAACCAAGCAACCACGAGCACAACACCACAGCAACCGACCCCACGTATACACCGGTGCAAAACCCTACACAAATCTACATGGAAGGGCAGTACGAAGAATGCTGCCTGGTACATGCATTTAACATGGCCATGGGAAAGAAATGCATAGAGTACCATGCAGTCATCAGACACTGCAAGGATCTAGCCGAGCACCTACAATACCTAGCACAAACGGCACGGGAAGAAGGGCATGCGATTCGAACCTTTAATACTGATCACATCTACCACGAGAAAGGCAGATTCTCGTCTGACACACTGAACCACTACCTACACCGCAAACACCTTGAGATGAGTACATACCTGCACCCAGCAACAGCCTACCTACCAACCTCCAGTATCACACCTGAGGCGATCACTACAGCTATTGCAAGCACGGGTGCGACACACACTGATGCTGTTATCTTGCTATCACACCACCATGCAACTGTCCTTAAACACACACAACAAGGTTGGTACCAGCTGGACTCATTCAACCGTGTGCCAAAACCACTCTCCACACCTAACGACTGGGGACGCCTCCAAGGGAACTTGCTCACCATCTGCACAGGCAACGTGAGACACACAAGGTTCATTAGGAGGGAGATCTGGATAGCGGACCCGTTGGAGGCCACTACCGCTTCAGCACTAGCAGCCCACTTCCAAGATCACACTGACCCGATAGATCTCACAGAGATCCTCGCCACAGCGCCCGAGACCACCATTGAAACTGACAACAACACCACAATCGACACCACGCGCGGAATTACAATAGAGGACACTCCCTTACACGAGGAACCCGCCCGGTCGAGACAGCGCCGGGACATTCCCACTGTTACCCTCCGCCCGCCAACTCTCCAAGACAAACCACGTATCTATCGAACCGCCACGACCTCCGATACCAACACTGGCCCGTCCACTAAGCGGGTACGAGCCACCAAGGCTCACCGCAGCGACACGCATACACAAACCCTCATGCACCGATACCTCTGCAAACCCACTACTGGAGCCCATACCACAGGGCTAAACCCAACCATAGACAAGACACCACAAACCACGCCGGACAGCGACCCTAACACGAGCCAACACCACAACCCCCAAACCGAACTACCCCAAGCAACCCTCAATCGACAACACATCACCCTCACCACCTTCAATGTCAGAGGTCTATGCAGATCTAGAAACGAAGTCCTGGACCTGGTGCACAAACAAAGCCCCGACATCTTAATCCTTACAGAGACTATGACCCAACCCAAAAGCAACAACCCCAGCTCTGGCTGGTTGAAGAGGGTTATGCCAAATTATACCGTCCACCGACACGAAGGCCACAGTGAGGTCCTAATCGGCATCAGACACGACCTAGCTATCCAGCTGCAAATCACCATGCTGCCGCCGTGCATAGACGCAGATGTAAACACCCGATGCGTCATCCTCAGCCTCCACCAACAGCAAAGCGAAGAGCTCACTATCGTCGCCACGTATTGGCCCTCGGGGAACAACGACGACGCGATCCCACTAAGGAAGAAGATGCAGGACCACATACGAACAACCGCTGGACACCTGCCCGGCTCACTCATTCTAGCGGGAGATATTAACGCCACGATGAAAGCAGAGGACCGCTCTGAACACACCGAATACCCACAAGACCAAATGATGAGGGAGTTCGCCACAGAGCTGCACCTATCCGAAGCCGACCCCGGCGACCGGGCCTGGACCTACCAGCAACCACACTGCAACAGCCGCATTGATGCCATCCTGACGCGCGATGCGAGACAAGGCCCTGGTCATCGCACGCACGTCGATACACACGCGTACCTCAGTGACCACAGACCGCTCACCGCCACACTGACCACAACCAGACTGGGCATAGATCTAGCAGCCACACATCAACCCCTTGAACACAGCCACACCATTCTCACCACCCCAATCACAAACAAGGATAGGGAAGCATACCGGCTTGAAGTGCAACAACCCAGCTCAGGAGCCCCACAACTGCATTCACAACTGACAGCATACCTAGCTCCCATGTACACAGACGCTATCCACTTCCTGACCACACTGGACAAGGCCAACCCACAACAACCACAGCGCTTGACAATGGTGGCAGGCCTCCCGGCTCGAGAAGCTGTCGACACCGCAGCCACCATGCTCACAACGCTCCTGGAAACCTGCAGGGGGACTGCCATGCAGACATGCAACACTAAGACCTTAACCAGAGGAGGCCAGCATTACCAACGCCGGAGCATGTGCAAGATCAGACTGGAACTGGGGAAAAAGCTCAAAACCACAAGGAGCCTTAGTCGGAAAGCTAGAATGTTGTACAAACAAAACGGCGTCCACCCGTCTATCGACGACCTACTCCCAGAGACAGATACAACAAACGCGGAGGTAAGGGAGGCGGTACAAGCACGCCAGGGCGATGGTACAACCGAAAACTACGTGCAAGCCGCGCTCGCCCAGCTGACCAACTCCTACCGCGACCAAATCCACAAACTAGATGACGACGACTCCGCACTCGCCATTGCACAGGCGCGTCTCAGAATGCAACACCTCATCAGCACCCAACCCAAAAAAGCCAACAAATACATACTGCGCCCTTCTCGCACCGACCACAAAGGACTGCAGGCACTAGCCGACCCCGATACCAAGAACATCTGCACCGCCCCGGCCGACCTCAACCGGGTTATCACCGCCGCCTACAGGCAAAAGCTCACGCCGCCGACCCCCAAAACCGGTCACTACACTAACACACAGACCAGAAACTATCCCTGGACTCGCCCCAAAGCTGATGACCCCTTCACGTTGCACACCTGCCAAAATGTACACTGGCTGCACACAGCCATCATGGACAAAGCAGGATTTCAAGAATGCATCAGCAGACTGTCTGGTGGCAAAGCGCCTGGCCCAGACGGCATTGAAAACGAGATCATTAAGATGCTGCCATGGGAGATGAGGGACACCATACACCACCTGTTCATCATCATGTGGGCCACTGGCTGCACACCCACATCATGGAAAACCAGTGACACCTGCCTGCTCTACAAGGACAAGGGCCAGGAAACAGACCTCAACGCCTACAGACCTGTTGGGCTGGCCAACACCATCTACAAACTCTGGACCAGCCTCATAACTAGGGCGCTGTACGAGTATGCTGAAGCTAATGGGATGCTAAGTAACTGCCAGGCAGGCTTCCGCTCTCATAGGGACACCACACAACAACTCCAAACGCTGGTCATGGCCCTTGAAGACGCCAAACTAGCTAAAGTAGATATCTACGCGCTTTTGGTCGACTTCACTAGTGCCTTCAACACCACTTGCCAAGACAAACTGCTGTGGATTATGCACGACTTAGGCTTTCCAACCGACGCTACAGATGCGGTACGGGACCTCTACACGGGGGCAACGACACGCTTTAAAACTCCTTACGGTCAAACAGACCCGGTACCCGTCGACCGAGGCACCATCCAGGGCGACTCCCTGTCACCTTTCCTGTTCCTCATCTATATCGAACCCCTCCTGCGCTGGCTCCAAGTAGGAGCGAGGGGGTACAAATTCAACTCCGACACAACCGACAGCGCCGGGCGATTTACAATCGGCAGCATCGACTACGCAGATGACATCGCTATCCTGTGCAACTCAATCAGCAATCTACGCTGCCAGGCCGACAAGCTCTCCGCCTACTCGGACTGGGGCCACCTCATCATCTCCCACAGCAAAACCCTCGCCACAGCGGCGCTTCACAAAGCGCACCAATCCGGCAGGTGCAGCACACTAGCGGACGCGGAAAAGCAAGCCCGCAGAGAACTGCAACACGTGCATTTGCAAGGGAAGCCCGTCACCTACCTCGAACCAACCGCCCCCTTCACCTACCTAGGTGTCATACTTACCATGACGCTCAGTTGGAAGCCACAACACATAGCCATGGCGTCACAACTCAAACAGAAGCTAGACAGACTACGACGCTCATTTGCTAGTGCCAGACAAGCCATCCACATCATCAAGACAGCCATCATCCCCAGCCTGGCCTATAGCTTCTGCGTAGTCCCATGCACACCGGGTGACCTGGACCTTTACGACAAAGCCATTAATCAGTGTGTTAAGAAAAAACTCAGACTACCACTAGGCACACCCAATGCCGTCATCAGGGAGGACATCGATAAGCTCGGCCTTGGCATAAGCTCAACAGCCAAAGAGTACCATGCCAGAAACACTACAGCCCTCTTACACAGCCTCCAGTCCACAAACACCATACATGCCCACATAACCAGATGCATGCTACACAAACAGATCACCTGGCTCTACGCTCAAGCTGCCAAGCAAGGACACCGCATGCTCAATATGCTGCGACATACCCTACGCGCCAGACAACTCCTACACGCTACCACGGCGCAGCTCACTGCCACCCAGGAAGGACAAGAACTCTACCCCAAGGAAACCACACTACTTGGACAACTCATCACACAGAATACAAGCCCCCTTCCACTTGACATAGTTAGTGCCTGCATGACGTGCCTCAAAAGCCTAGGCATCCGACATGCCACAGAGATCCAACATACCATCGCTGGCAACACCTACATCATCTCAGGAGTGATGCTTAAAGAACGCTTCCACAACAAGGTCAGACAAAAACATTATATCGCCCTCAACAGACTAACGACCATGGCGACCCAGGACAGATGCCCAACCACAACAGAAGCGAAGGCCATTGCCGCCAAACGAGACACCACCCTAGACCTGCCCGCTGCGCAAAGACTCATTAAACCATGGGCCGCGGGACTGACGGAGCTTGCACCAATCAACGTCGAAGAAGACACAAATCACCGCTACGCTGATATCAGGGCATATGTGTCTGTCAAGCAGCCCACACCGTACAACCCGACGCACGTGACCGCACAAGCAACACAACCGCCCGCAGCCCCGGAGGCCATCAGGAGCAGCTCACGGCTGCTAAGACGAGAGAACAAAGAAACACAACCGCCCCCAACGACGCCCACCCGACCCAAGGCGGGCACGAAACGGAATACTGAGGGCAGACAAATCCAGACTATCCCGAAGGACATAGTGCGCATAGTTGGCCTAGACCTCCCAGGACTCTCCAGCTGGAAGGTGGATAAAGCCTGCCGTTGTCAACCCAAGGACCTAGGCAGCATACTAGGGGCCATGTACGGCCACCAAGAGGCCATCACCAGCATAGATGGCTGGCACTGGGACGGCATCAATAAGGAAAGTTATTACAAGGTGCATTGGAAGCCCACAGTCATAGATAGATGGGCACTACACCTATGTGCTAAAGAAGGCTACACACCCACACACATAGAGACCATCAGTAGGGAAGAGGCTAAAGATGTATGCACTTGTGAGCTGTGCTGGCTACCAAGAGGCGACTGCCCCACGTGCCACAACTGCAAGAGGGCCTACCACCCAGCCTGCCTCGAGATAGCCCTCCTGTCGGGACACAAGGAACCAGGCTACTGGCTGTGCCCCATATGCAAGTTTGGAAACAACGAGTTCAAAACGACTATGCGCCTGTCAGCGCACTCGGACCTCATACGGGTACACTGGCGCCCCACCCTCGAACCGGCACCCCTCATCACGGCACACCTGGACTACCTGGCGCGACGCAGCGAATATGATGAGGAGAATAAGAGGATACAAGAAGCTAGATACGCGCGGCCCGATTCGAGGCTGCCAACACACACCCGGCAGGGTCTGCCGGACCCGCACACTTGGCTACCCCGGTGCACCAACCTACACACGAAGGCCACCTTCCACACGTACCCCATCAACCCGCAGACGGACATCGTCGGGACGGGCAAATGCGAAACCTTCCTCCAACTGCACCCCCACATGACCGCCCCCGCGATGAGCTTCAGCACGGGGGAGCCCATCATGCCCAAACATGACCTAATGCAACACGTAACGGTCCACGACGAGTCGGGCCGCACGGTAGGCCTCCTGACCAAACAACAACACCAACACCTACACGCTTGGTTACAACACACACCACACACACGCAACCTGGCCACGGAACTGGTGGCCCTCCTAAGGAGACAGGACAAACAGAGCAGCCACCACCCCATGAGGGTAGCACAAGACAAAGCCCTTACCACCCTACACACCACACGAAGCTTTCCAAGTACCGTCCAAAGATGGGCTGACCCACTCACAGTTAGACCAGAAACCACCACCTATTGGAGCCCTAACACCAACGACACGGCCTTTGGGGCACACCACAACTGCCTACTGGTACGCCACACTGGCTTATCCACATGGAACGTACCAGCTGATGATGCAGTAGCCCTGAAATGCGTCAACCATGCTATACACTCAGCAACACAGGAGGAGGCCATGGCAACCATTATGCTGATCCCTGGCAAGAAGGGCATCTCTTACCCCAAGCACATCGACACCCTGAGACGCTACCCAGAGTACTGCCAGCACCTGGCAAGCATACCCCTCAACAATACCAACTGCTCCAAACTCGGCAAACACGCCACCCTCCTCGTCTACGTCATATGGAATGAAGCAGGGCAACTACTCACTACCAAAGGCAACCCACAAGGATGGATAGCTAGCACAGCCACTGCCCTACATCCGGACCGGGAGACACACCCGTACCATCACAGACCCAATAACCAAAAACAGCCAGCCACCCTCCCCAGTGGCCACAAACAACACCTCCGCCTCCCGCTGGACAGGGCTCTACCCACGCCGGGGCACACACGCAGCCAACACCAGCTCACACACCACTCCACCACGCTACCACGGATGGCCATCACCGAATGGACCACAGTAGCGTACACTGACGGGAGCTGCATTAAGACATCCGAGCCAGCCCCGGCACGCGTCGGGGCGGGGGTCTATATTCCAGAAAACAACGCCCTGATTACCATTGCACTGAACGACCCAGAGAACAACACCATCAACAAGGCAGAACTCACAGCGATACACGCGGCACTCAAAGCGGGGGCTAGACGCATCGCCACCGACAGCCTCTGCTCTCTCTACCAGATCCGCCGAGCCCTCGCTAACCCGATGTCCCTCATCAATCATAGACACAACGACATCCTGACGGACATCGCCACCCTCATCATCGACAGCCCCGCCGCGATCCAATTCTTCAAAGTCAAGGCCCACACGGGCATCATCGGAAACGAAGGCGCAGATGCCCTTGCTAAGCACGCAGCGCTACACCCGGAGCGAGCCAACACATCAGGGTACAACCCGACCGCACGAAAAGAGAGGGACATCTGGCTAAACAACGGGAATGACGGCGAAGCCCTAACGCCACTGCCGGACTGCCGCCACAGCGTGCGCGCACACATACACAACAGGCACAAGCTAGGGCTCGCCAACCAAGACAGCATCTACTACCAGATGACCCAAGCTATTACCAAAGACGCGGCTAAAGGAGCGGGCGAAAGAGTGATGACAGACACGTCCATCTCCATCCCCGCACAAAGAACCGCCTTACTCTACCGCACCGGAGGGCTCTACAACCAAAAGCTAGCTATGCGTTGGAAGAAGGCGACAGACGACCTCTGCCCACTCTGTGGGGAGGCTGACAGTGCCACACACCTCCTCTCGGGCTGTAGCGCGACCCTACCCCTCGTGCAAGAAAGGCACAACGGGGCCGGCCGCCTCATCGCCAAAGCCATCAGCAAAGGAACCCTAGGCGGGTGCATTCGGTTCGCGGACACCGGCAGCTGGGAGAAGGGCGCTAAAGACAACCTCGACCTCCCTAACGACACACTACATACAACACTACGGGCACTTGGCCTCACGCCAACAACGACAAAAAATACCACCAGACCAGACATTCTCATGGTGACGCCTACAAAGAAGACGGACAAACGTGGCAAAGCCATCAAAAAGGTCACGATCATAGAAATCAAATACTGTGCGGACTCAAGATGGGCAGAACAACTGGACAAGGCTCTCAATCAACACACGCAGCTGGCACACACCATACGCATGGTAGGCCACATGGTCGAAATACGACCAATTCTACTAGGAATAGGCGGCATTACATACGAAACACACACACGCCAACACCTCCTGGCCCTTGGGGTTACCCAAACCAACGCCATCAAGCTTCTAAACAAGCTCACGAGACATGCAGTAGAGGCAGCCCATTCCATTGCCAAGAACAGCTACAGGCTTCGTGCTACTAAGGGGGGGGGGGGTTAGGGGGTCCGTTGCCTCACGAGCTTCATGGTGGGAGCAGGCCGCGCCCCAGGCGGTAGCTCCTCCCTTAATGCACGCCGGTGAATACCGGCGTAGTCTTCTTCTTCTTCTTCTTCGGGCATCTGTACAGATTCCCAAAAAGGGGGGGGTACCTTGCGCGCAGATTGTTATATCTCCGCAACCGCTGCGAGTTAGGACTTCAAGAGCGAGGTCCCCCTTAAACTCAACGATCCATCGTCCTATCGGAGCGGAATGTCCATCCGATGCAAAAAAGACAGTCGCGTCGGCCTTATTTATCGTGAGTGAGTCTGTAGGCATTGGCATTGATCTTAGCCTCAACCACGAAGGGTCCTACATACCGTGGCACAAACTTGCGGACCTTGCCTGTCTTAATGCGCAGGTTCCTGGTGCTCAGCAAGACCTGTGCACCCACCTCAAACTCCACGTCTTTCAGACCAGTGTCAGCATGACGCTTGTACCTGGCCTGAGCATCAGCCATGTGCCGCCTTGCATGGGCAACACCTTCTTTCCACCACGTGGCAAAGGCATGGGCAGAGGGACAGCGGCCGCCATCAGGCAGGTCACGCAGCCCAGGAGTGACAGGGCTCTGGCCTGTGTTGAGGAAGAAGGGCGTGGAGTGTATAGACTCCTGCCATGAGTTGTTGACAGCAAACTCAGCCAAGGCAAGGTGATCAGGCCAGTCAGCCTGAGTGGGAGAGATGTAATGACGAAGCATTTCCTCAAGTACACAATTGTACCTCTCAGTCTGACCATCACTCTGTGGCCTGAAGGCAGTAGACATATTAGTCTTCATACCCAGCAGCTTTTTAACAGCATGCCAGAACTTATTATTATAGTGTGCACCACGATCGGTGAGTACTTCAGCCGGAAGGCCGTGTGACTTGAATACATTGTTGATGAACAGCCGGGCGAAGGTCATGGCATTCATGGACTCCTTGCATGGCACAAAATGCACCATTTTGCTCAGGCGGTCAACAATGACACAGATGGCATCATAGCCGTGGGTCCCAGCAGGCAGCTTGGTCACAAGGTCCATAGACACATGTTCCCACCGATACCCTGGGACAGTCAGGGGCCTCAACAGACCACCTGGCTTAGAGTTGGAGGACTTATCGCGTTGACACGCATCACATGTCCCCACATAGTCCCTCACATCAGCACGCACAGTGTTCCACCAGAATACACGTGTGACACGCTCTAGGGTTTTGGTCATTCCCACATGGCCAGCATAAGCAGCATCATGCATCTCGTGCAGAATGTGCTCACGCAGTTCAGGCACATTGGGGACCACCACTAAGTCCTTACCAGAGATCCGCCAGAGACCGTCGGTGTCCTAGTACATTCCAGAATGATCAGCTTCGGCAGCAAACGCAAGGTCCTGCTGGTATCCTAGGTTCAGTTGATCAGAAAGTCCCATAGGAGCAGCTGGAGCCGCAGGATACTGCGCTGTCTCATCCTGTGTAACAGGGGTCTCAGACCCTATCGGGTCCAACATGGCTTCAACACACGTGGTATCTTTCTCAAATTGTGACAGAGCAAAGGGGGATTTCGCACTGATGGCAGCCGGGGCAGCGGCACGAAGGCCAGCCTCACGAGCTCCCCCCCCCTCCAAAGAAAGCTTGGCCTGCCTCCTGGTGGTGACAGCACACACCGAGACACTTTCTGGAGAATCGTGCACAATCCGGGACAAAGGGTCTGCAGGGTTCACAGTGCCAGCAATATGCACGAGACTGTATGAGAACCTGCTCATAAACTCTACCACCTGGCCTGGCGCCTATATAGCACTGTCTGGGTAGGCAAGGCAACCAAAGGTTGGTGATCGGTGAATAGAGTGAACGGCACGCCTTTTAAGTAGCAGCGCCATTCTTTGCATGCTGTGACTAAAGAGAGGAACTCTTGTTCACCAATCGTGTAGTTGATCTCAGCAGGTGACAGCTTGCGGCTTAAATAAGCCAGTGGATAGCCATCCTGCATGAGGACAGCACCCAGTCCCTGAAGGGACGCATCACAGTAAACCTGGAACGGTTTGGTGTGATTGGGTAGGCTCAGCATGGGAACTGCAGCGATGGCAGCTTTGAGAGCATTGAATGCTGTCAAAGGTACCTCAGGCCTGTCATGCCATGGAAAGGACAGACCGCCTTTACCACAAAGATTTGTGAGAGGTGCAGCAATATTGCTAAAATTACAGACAAACTTGCGCACATAATTAGCAGCGCCAACGAATGACTGTAATCTCTGGAGGGACTGGGGAATAGGCCAGTTAGCAATTGTTGAGACCTTATCAGGGTCTACAGCAATGCCTCCAGCAGTGACCAGATGGCCTAAGAATTCAAGTGTATAATGCATAAACTCACATTTAGATAGTTTAGCATACAACTTATTCTTACGCAGCAGTTCAAATACTTGCTTGAGGTGCAGCAGGTGATCCTGAACTGACCTAGACATGACAAGGATGTCATCCAGATACACCAAGGCACACTTACCCAGCACAGTAGCAAAGGCGTCATTCATGACCCGTTGAAATGTAGCTGGAGCGTTGGTCAGCCCAAAGCACAACACCTTGAACTGAAAGTGACCTTCAGGTGTGCGGAAGGCCGTTTTAGGCACATCCTCAGGAGTGATCCTGATCTGGTGGTAACCAGCCTGCAGGTCTAGGGAAGAGAAGACTTTGCAGCCAGACAGCTTGTCAAACAAGTCATCAATGCGAGGCAGTGGATACTGGTCACGCATTGTGATCTTGATGAGCTGTCTATAGTCAATACACATTCTCAGTTCACCTGACTTCTGACCAAACAGGACAGGAGCTGCATAAGGAGAAGAGCTTGGCTCAATCATACCTTTAGCAAGGAGGTCCTGTATCTGTTGCTTCAGCTCGTCATGCTCAGGCTTGTTTAACCTGTACATGGGAGTGGCTGGAGGGCGGTTACCAGGCTCCAGGGGTATGGTATGACCCACTGGGCGGTCTGGTGGCAAGCCAGTGAGAGGTGTGAACACATCACTGTATTCTGCCAACAGAGAATCCAGCTGTGCTTTGATAGCATCAGGGAGACCATGAGGGGTCACCTCAGGTTGAGTGATAGTTGAACCATCAGGGCTGTTAAGAGCCACAACGGCACAACTGCCTTCTCAACCACCTTGCTGTCACCTTGGCAGTAGCCAAAGGCATAGTATATCAAGGCGGCTGCATGGTGTCTGCTCACTAGGCCAAAGGCAAAGTTGATGACAAGATGCCATGTCTGCAAAAAACCACATGTGCTCAATGGCATAGCGCTGCACAACTAGGTTGTCAGCCACAAGCATAGTAGCAAGTGTGTACAACATGACACCATGTGCATGCACATACCATGGAAGCATGTCATGCATACCATTGAATGTCTTACCCATAAGGGCTGGACACATGACCATACATGAAATGGGCTCATGATGTAGCCTACAAGCTTGTTTACAGCACAAGAGCTCCATCTGAGGTCATCAGAGCAGCTCTGAGTGCATGATAAACACCAAAGTGTCATGGTGACACAATGCTAAGATACGCTTTAAATGCGAATGGCAAAGTATGACAGATGTTTGCATGGTAGACCTGATGATCATAACAAGCTCATGCATGACAAGATATCCTTGTATGCGAGCAGTGCGTCAAAGCACAACACATGGGTCACATGAAATGGTCGAAGTTGACACTAGGTTAAGGGTGACAAGGACCATGGGTATCCTGATCAGCAGAGTGCCACAGTAGCAAGACGACAACGTCGAGTAACACATTGCCTTGATAAGCAAGTATGCATGGTGCAAGCAGATGCTTATGGCAGAAGATGACACTAGGTACCACGCCGCACCAGGATTATGGTTGTCCATGTGTAGAACTGTCATAGACGTTGCCATAGGCTGCCAAAGAGGTTGCACCATTGGTAATAGGCGTTGCCATAGGCTGCCATAAAGGTTTTCATAGAGATCATAAAGGACCTGTAAGAACACCCGTACTTGGAGCAACCACATTAGCATGGTGAGTAGAAGGCAAAGGTCAGATATGTACCATAGCCATCACCAAGGCCATCAGCAAGCCTAAGGGCTTGAGGCTGTCAGCAGCATGTACTAAGCATAGCACGGCTGTAGCATGGCTGGCAGCGATGGCCAAGCATATGCAAACCTGACACATTCAGGGCTGGCAAAGGACTAGTTGTGCGCACATTGAAGTTGTGCACAACAAACACAGATGCGTACAACATGCATAGCACGTTGGCAGCGTACCACCAAGGTAGTTATCTTGTCCATCTGCTTGAATCCACGATTACAACGTGTTGTCTTTTGTTCGGTCTGAGCCAGAAGCTTAGACACAACCTGCAGCCGCTGAAAAAGACATGCAGGCTTGAAGGACTAGAGGAGGTGCGACAAGCGCTACAAAACGAGCCTGCCAGAGTGCAATGAAATGCAACAAGGCGCAACACTGAATCTGCCACAGGAACCTCATTTCGCGAGAGTAGCCTTTAGGAGTAGCCATCGTCGGAGGGCGAAATGTGGCAACTACGGACAAATCCGTAAAGGGGTCCAGACTGTCAGGCAGAACCGGAACGACCACCTGGCCCCGATAATGGTGGGCAGCGTTGGCTATTCGCCTCCACTGTCAGCGTTCTCCAAAGCCGAAGCTCCACTAGCGTGAAAGCCAGAAGTCAGCCGAAGACTGGAGGCATGATGCCCTCGCAAACGCAAGTCTGGTCGGAAACCAACTGTAACGTGCAGAGCACGCTTCTATACCGATAGACCGTCTTGCGTGAATTGCGAGGAAACTGCCATGGAGCGGAGTTACAGAGAAAACCTCGTGAGAGGGCTAGGGCTTAGAACGGGGCCCCCTGGAATCGAACCAGTTGTCCTCACAGCAGCGCTGCTAGGCTTTAACCTGCCCTACTCACTCGGTACACAGGTGTCGCGGGCAAAGGGGAACGGTGTCGCTCAAGGCTCGCCGTTACACCATGCCAGGGCCTTTTCGCCCCGAATGATGGCCTTTCCGGCAACCCAATGTAGAAAGAACAAAAGCAATGAAGCTACTCCTGCCGTCGGAGTCGGCGATGGACCTTTCGGTCGATTTGAAGCATTTTAAGCTATGCCCCATCGCTCGAAGCGAAGCCTTGCTGGGTCCGCTGTAATGGCTGAGCGTATAGCCATTGGTCGTGCTCCATGGACCCGCACTGCTGGCTTCATCGCTAATTAAGCCCAGGCAAGGCAGCCCAGCCCAGCCCAGTCCAGCCAATGTGCCCTTCACCATACTGATGCATGCGGTGTTGCATTGTTGCCTCCAGACGCTCAATGATACCAGATAGGAGGGTTCGGAGCTTGGGCATTATTAACATCCACAGCTTTGCGGGAGCTAGGAAGCCGAGCTACCCAGTACAACCGACTGAACGGACCTGGCCAGCGAGAGAGACGGGCCCCGGCCTTAGCCTTTATACGTATGTGTACCGCTCCCTACAACGACCTTGTTGCGTGGACACAACTTTAGGCCCAAACACCTGCGAGCCTGAGCTTCGATGCCGCTGACTTTTCTAGCACGCTGAAGGTAGCGGTGCAGTCGCGGTAGCAAATGGTGGTCTGGATGTGGAGAACAGCATGGTACCCAGTTTTCCCCTTGCTTGTCGAGCCTGACCAGAGGCAATAGCCGCAGCGGTCTGGATAGGAGCAGGGAGTTTGGGGGGGGGGGGGGGGGGCGGGAGACTTCGAGGGTGGCGGCTTGACCTTGGCCAGGGACTTGCTGCAGGGGGTGATCTGGTGGCTCAGATGTGTGTACCAGGCACTGGTTGAAGTTCAGCGGGAATCGGGACAGTGGCATCACGCGGCAGGCCCAGGCTACGAAGATCTGGCTAGCCAAGGTGAAGCCGCAGCTCACAGCCCTGTCAAAGGTCAGCAGCAAGCCCAGCTCGCTGGCCTCGTACCGGCGGTTCGCCGACACCGTCCTGGAGACGTACGACGCCATGTGGAGCGAGGTCTCGAAGAAGCGCTGGGCCAACGCCAGCTTCAGGCTGTACTGTGGCAAGAAGCGCGTGGTGGCTTCGTTCTGGGCCAAGGTAAGGCCCAATAACCCTAACCCACGAGCTAGGCAGCCTGGCCAGCTGCTGCTGTTGTTGCCTCTGTTGCTGCTGCTATACCTGACCTAATGTGTCTTGCTATATGTGGCTGTAGGTCAACACGCAGGCAAAGAAGCTGTGGCCGGACCGCATCCTGGCCCTGGCCTATGGGGCAGCTGGCTTCAATGGCAGCGGCACCATTGGCTGCAGGGGTGTCCCTGTCAGCCAGATGCGGAAGGAGGCAGTGAAGCAGTTCAGGCCAGAGCGTGTGGTGCTGGTGGACGAGTTCCGAACCAGCCGGGTCAGCTCAGCCGACAACACCCCCAGTGAGACCCTCCTTGACACGCCGCCTGAGTCCTTCAGGTGAGGGGGTTGAGGATATGGGGTTGTTGGCAGTGTTGGGCGGTGGTGGAGTCAAGGTGACTAGGTAGGGTCAAGATGAAAAATCTTACAAATGTGCATTGCCCCATGTGCCCATGCAGGTGGCTGCGGCCAGTGAAAAGCATGGCAAAGCGTTCCCAAGTCCGGGGCCTGATGTGCTTAACAAGCATCAACAACATCACCAGGTAAGCATTGACCCAATGCTACAATTGTGCATGACATGAGCATATCCCACATGCCATGACACATGAATTGACGTCATGCAACTCCCACACCATGTGCAGGTTCTATGACCGGGACGTGTCAGCCGCGCTGAACATCCGCCGCTGTGCAGTCGGCCCAGGGCCTCGTCCCACTGAGCTGTGCTACTGGCCTAACCGCCAAGCCATGCCAAAGCCAGGCCAGCCAGGCCAGGAGTGGATGGAGATACCCGACAAGCCCCTGTTGCTCAAGTGGCAGCGCAAGCTGCAGCAATAGCCAGCTACAGCTCAAGACAATCCCAACATAAAAAACCCATAAAACCCCTAACAAAGGGGTCGTATGTGGCACAGGCGCAGGCATTGGCACAGGCACACACACCAGAAGGCTGAGCTGAAGTGCGCATTAGGCACACTGTCGGTAGCCTTTACAATGATGAGCTCGCAGCCTTGGTTCGATTCCAACTCATGCTTTATTTTGGTGTAGCATGAGGGCTGTGGGGTTCAGGAGTTGGTTGAAGTTCAGCCGTTAAAGTCGTTGAGCACCACAACCGGGTGTGCCGGGACTAGCATGACAGTAGGGTGGGCGAGGCTGCTACCTGATGGTGGCTGCCTGTCGGCTGTACGCTCTGGTTTCAGTCCTGATTTCATTTGTTCCTGCCTCGTCCGCGGTATCCAGCCCGTGCAGCGCACTGTGTAACCAGCAGTTAGCGCGTGATGCGCTAGAGCAATTGTATACCGCACTGCGATCTAATGATGGCAATTGGCGAAGCCAAACGGACTTCTGCTTATGGCCTGGCGTATCCTGCTGCGTGGAGGCATCCGTGCAGACAGACTCCGGTCAACCCGTGTGCGGAGCAGGTTGCAGCGCAATGCCCACAGCTGTCAGCCTCGCCGATTTAGGATTAAATGGGTCACTCAGGTTGGCAGAAACTTGGGGACATCCCCTGTCTTGCTCTCTTCTATCCCTAGACCTCGGGCAGAACCCACTGCTCGAGGTGAATGCCAAGGAGGGAGCACTTGCTTCTGACAGGCGCCACCTCCAATGCTGACTGGGCAGCTACCAACCCCTGCAGGCAACAATCCCGGACGCTTTCTCCCAGCTCACAGCTCTGACCTACCTTAATATGGAAAAGTCCGGGGTGCGCTGGGTGTGCAGGGGGCGCGCCAGCCAGCGTCTGCCTCCTTAACCAAGCCAAACCCCCACCCAGGGTTATGACCAGTCATTCGCCATGCCACCTGTGCCTTGCCCCTCCTTGCTTGCAGCTCCAAGGCAGCCTGCCTGCCAGTCTGTCCGCGCTGTCTCAGCTGACATTCCTGGGCCTGAATGAAAACCAGCTGATTGGGCCAATCCCTGATGCGGCCTGGGCCGCAGGCATGGCCAGCCTGCAGTTCTTGGAGCTGTCCCGCAACCAGCTCACTGGCAGCTGCCCAGCAGCGCTGCTGGCACAGACCAGGCTTCGCAAGCTGGATGTAAGCCACAACCGCTTGAGGGGGTCGATCCCTACCTCTTGGGGGAGGAACAGCAGCAGGCAGGCAGGCGGTAAGCAGGGCATGGCACATGCCCATATCAGGGCATGGCACGCTTGGGGACTCCAGCCCATAGCTATGCTGCACAGCTGAGTCTGGTCACACCAATCTGCTGAGGCGGACTACATCATCCAGCACCCAGCCTGACTATGTCAACCTCTCTTGTGTGTTGAACTGCGTCACCACTCTTAACCCAACCAAGTCACAGCGCTGATTGAGCTTGATTAGACTTCATCGCTGTCTTCATCCTGACCAAGCCACCGCACTGATCACAAAGTTAATCAATGCTGCTTGGCCTGTGGTGGTGACCTCACCTGCCGTGCTTCAGCTGTATGCCGGCTCCATGCAGTGTCAGGTGTCAGGTGTCAGGTGTCAGCTGTATGCCGGCTCAGGTGTCAGGTGTCAGGTGTCAGGTGCCGCATACATCTCATGGCGTGCCAGGCCATCCCACCCAGCAGAGCAGGAAGGACCTGCTGTACCACCGGTGCATGGCCACACAAGCTCACCTCCACCCCTCCCTGTCCATCCTGACCGCACATCACCTGCTTGTCTGCTGTTCATCACCTTCACTGCCGGCTCATCTGCCTACTCCTGGACCTGCTCCTGCTCCTGCTGCATTTGCTGCCTGCTGCTACACCTCGCCATGACCACACACCACGATGCCTTGTCCCGCCTTCCCTCTGAGAGTGCTGAATCCTGCTCAGTGCTGTGCCCCTGCTCCTGCCGGCACCCACCCCTCACCTCCCACTGGGGTGAGGTGCCCCCCTCCCCCCATAGAACCACCAGCTCACTCTCACCCATCCCTCCATCCAGCATTGTTGTGAGCCTCATTCCCTTGGGGGAAGAAACAAATGAATAAAGAAATAGATATAAACCCCAGCACACCCTGCCCCTGCCTGTCCACTGCCTGCAGCCACGAGCTCGTTGAGCTGGCTGGACCTGAGTGGCAATCGGCTCACTGGCACCTTCCCACCCAGCCTGACAAAGCTGTCCATAGACTTCCTGGTGCGGGCCACTGAGCTCGAGGCCTAGTCAAGACTGACACAGCCAGCCAGGACTGACGCCTACACAGGATCCACCTGGATCCAGCGGGAAGCTGCAGGGCGCGCCTCAGACGCAGCTTGCTAGTGCTCCACTGCCAGGCCTCATCTGCTGTCAGCGTCCAGCCTGCCTGCCTGCCTGCCTGCCTGCCTGCCTGCCTGCCTGCCTGCCTGCCTGCCTGCCTGCCTGCCTGCCTGCCTGCCTGCCTGCCTGCCTGCCTGCCTGCCAGCTTACACTGACCCAGTTGCCCTCCAGACTGACCACCTGGCTACCTGAACCAGCGGCAACTCCCAGCTCAGCGCTCCTCACATTGACTGCACCCCTTCACAACCACCATATGCCCTGCTGCTCCTCACTGCGGCACTCCTCCCCACTGCTCCTCACTGCGGCTCCTCACTGCGGCTCCTCACTGCTGCTGCAGGACCTCAGCGGCAACAGCCTGCATGGGCCCCTGCCTACCCTGACCACCATGCCTGTCAGCATCCTCCGGCTTGGCAACAACCAGCTGAGCGGCACGCTGCCAGCGCTGAGCACCTCACTCCGGGTGGGTGTGGCGGTGGTGGGAGGCCAAGCAAACCTTCAGCCTAGGCCTAGGCAAACCTTCAGCTGCGGGGGTCCAGTACGTCAGGTGATCATCAGTGTGGAGGTGCAAGGGAGGGAGGGTGGGAGGGCGTCAGCCAGGCGTCTGGGTAGGTCCCCTGGTGCTGGTGCATGCAGCCTATGCCCATGTCTTGCACCACAGTGAGATGTAACCTGGGCACTGAGCGACAGTGTGACCAAAGTGCAGCACAAGTGTGACCGCCAGCTCCTCCATACCCACGAGGGTCTCAGTAGCGAGCAAGACCCCGAGCGTTAGAGCGAGCACTCTACCAAGACAACAGTGAAGAACTCTACCCAAAGCAAATGCTAAGAAGGGTCTCACACTTCAGTTCATAGACAATGTGCAAACACTGGAAGGGCCTGGCTGACATGACTGAGACACACACTGCCTTCCACAGTCTTTGTCTTGGAATGCGCTTCCTTGTCACAGGAGCTGGTGTTGAGGGGCAACAGGTTCAACGGCGTGCTGCCCCAGGGTCTGAGCCGCATGCTGTCGCTGCATGCCCTGGTGCTGGCAGGCAACCCCCTGCAAGGTGCGTGCTGCCAGGTTAGGCTTCCCTAACCGCAGCCTGCTTGTGGCCTGCTGCTCACTGCCCTGCTGCCCACCGCCCTGCTGCCCACCGCCCTGCTGCTTGTAGCCTGCCGCCTGTTGCCCTGCCGCCTGCCGCCTGTTGCCCTGTTACATGCAGGATGCTGCCTGTTGCCTGCTGCCCACCGCCCTGCTGCTTGTAGCCTGCCGCCTGTTGCCCTGCCGCCTGTTGCCCAGTTACATGCAGCCTGCTGCCTGTGGCCTGCTGGCCACTGCCCTGCTGCTTCTGGCTTGCCACAGCACGCATTGCTGTGTACCCCCCTGACTATGGGAGCTTGCAGGCGCCTTGCCCGACAGCCTGGGAACGCTGAAGGAGCTTTCCCTGGTGGATGTGCGCAACACCAGCCTGACCTCCACAGCCCCCCTGGGCGCTGCTGGTGATGCCCTGCTGCCCACCTGGCTTGCATTCGAGACGTGAGCAGCACATGCCCATGTGCCCCACACCCTGCCTGCCTTGCATGGGGAGGCTGAGGCTAATGCATGCATGATGAAATATATACTATGTATTGAATTAGGCACAATGGGTAATACAGACTATCACACACTGTGCTAATGCAGGACTATCACATTAGCCGCTCCCCCTTTCTCTCCTGCATCCTAACACGTAGCATGGGGGATCCTGATTTGCCATGTTCTGCTGGTGTTTATGGACGCACACACATACTGCCACACAGCTTCTTGCACCCTTGCCTGGCTCCTCTGCCATGCACCAAAAGAATAATGGTGTTGTTGGCGTCTGCCATGTGCTGCTTCAATGCAAGTGATGCCCAGGGTCACTGCGCCCTGCTTCCACCCATGGACGAGTCAGACCTATCACTTGCATCAAGGCAGCTTCACACACCTCCATGCACCCAACATGCATTGCCGCCCATCCTGGCAGCATGCACCGCATGCGGCCCCCCTGGGTCGATGCCCTGCTCAACGCCCACAGATCCTACTAGCCGGTGCTGCAGGAGCGTGGCAGCAGGAGGAGCGGCCTGCCGATACCCTGGTGCTGCAAGTCCTGTGCAGGAAGTACCCTGTGCTGGACACGGTGGAGGCTCAGCTGATCTGCCCCCGCATCTTGCCTAGGAAGGCCGCCCTGCCAGGAAACATCCCTGTGCAGGTGGCTGGGGCGGGACGGGGCAATGCCACAGGGGGCCACAATGGGGGCCACAGGGGGTGCCACACTGTCTGCCTGGCTGGGCTCAGCCGCTGATGGTCACACAACTATAACAAGCCGCACTGTTCCAGCCGTGCTGCACCCCTTCACCCCGCCAACCCCTTCCGCCTCAACCTGCTGCCCTGCTGTGGATGCGAGCATGCGCCTGGGCTGGGGTTTGAACCCCGCACCCACTGACTCGCACGCCACCAGGCGGTGAAACCACTACTGTGCTCTAGCAACAATGCGAGAGGTCTTGGGCTCAAATCCCGCACCAGACGGGCCTCCAACAAATACCTGTTGGTGAGCATATTGTGAACCCTCATGGCACACATGTGACTGCAGGTGCTCCTCCCTGCCACCTACTACCGCTACTGGGGCTGCAAGTGCGCCTCTGGCTTCCTGCTGCAGCCCTGCAGCAGCCCCCCATGCAATGCAAGCGCCTGTGTGGCAGAGGTGGGCTGCAGGCTGGCTGACCAAAGCTGGATGCAAGGTTCATGCCGCATGGGCATATGACGGCAGTGATCAGAAAATGCCTGCGAGCTTACTACTGTCAAATGAGATACGCATGTTATGCATGCTGACCGTTGGCATGCTGGTGTGGTCAAGGACTTTCAAGGCTCAAGGACTGAACAAACACAGGCGCAGACACTGGTGCTTGCTACATACATGCCTATCCTGTCTCCTCCCCTCCACACCTCCACACCTCCGACCCCCAGACACTGGTGCTCACTACATACATGCACAAATACCTTCCGCGACATACAAGTCATTCAGGGTTGAGTGCCCTGACATGGCTCCCAGACTACTGGAGATGTGGCAGCCCTGCCCTTGTGAGTAAGACATGGCTCCCAGACTATTTGAAATGTGGTGGCCATATCCTGGTGGCTCTGCCTGCCAGTGATCAATAGCCTTGTCGTAAGGGAAGGTCTTGAGTGACGTGGGCATAACAACATGGCCATTGTGCGCACTCCAAAACAAGGTTGCTATCGAGGCGCCCTTCTTTGGCTCTGACTGCTTCATCCAACCCCACACATGGCCTCACGATATCACTGCATTAATCTTGTTTTCAAATTCTACTGTTTGCCAACCACTGATGAGAACCACAACTATGGATGTGTCAATGCAGCAAAGGCTACCATTTGAGTAAATGCATCATAAGCCTGCAGTCGTTGGAGTAGAGACTGCGCCTGAGTTCACATCTCATCCCCATGCACCCCAACACGTGAGAAGTCTTTTCATGTTGTTCAGCTGCGTGATCCGCCCTCTGGCACTGACTCCACTGACCTGACCTGACCTGACCTGACCTGACCTGACCTGACCTGACCTGACCTGACCTGACCTGACCTGACCTGACCTGACCTGACCTGACCTGACCTGACCTGACCTGACCTGACCTGACCTGACCTGACCTGACCTGACCTGACCTGACCTGACCTGACCTGACCTGACCTGACCTGACCTGACCTGACCTGACCTGACCTGACCTGACCTGACCTGACCTGACTTGTTGCCTGGCAGGAGCCATCCACAAGCAACAAGGCAGCATCTCTTCCCTGGTGGAGCATCCTTCTCCTCGTGCTGTTGCCAGGCGGACTTGCAGCAGTGGCCCTACTCATGCTCATCTACTCGCGCCGCCTGTCGATCCTGCAGGCAAGCTCCTCTCACTGCCTTCCTTGATAACCTCATTATGGGCCACCTGCCTGTCCTGTCTCCACCCCTCCACCCCTCCACCCCTCCACCCCTCCACCCTGGCTTAGGGTTGGTAGCGCACAACTGCCAGTGACAAATGGCCCTGCATTGCCTGATTACTCATATAATGGTTGCTTTGTTACTCGTGCCTGCTGCCAATGTGCTGCCGCTGCTGCCCACCTGCTGCTGCCACCCCTCCAGCCGCTGCTGTGCTGCTGCAGCTGTACAACATGCGCAAGCGCGGACCACCCGGTTTGAAGGGCTCAAACATGGTAGCTCTGGTGGGTGGGGCGGTGGACAGGCTGGCGCCAGACACCAGCAGCAGCAGCAGCAGTGGCAGCAGAGGGAGCAGCAGAGGCAGCAGCAGCAGTGGCAGCAGAGGGAGCAGCAGAGGCAGCAGCAGCAGTGGCAGCAGAGGGAGCAGCAGCAGTGGCAGCAGAGGAAGCAGCA
The DNA here is from genome assembly GCA_030144725.1 of Haematococcus lacustris. Classification (NCBI taxonomy): domain Eukaryota; kingdom Viridiplantae; phylum Chlorophyta; class Chlorophyceae; order Chlamydomonadales; family Haematococcaceae; genus Haematococcus; species Haematococcus lacustris. The sequence goes on from JASKMD010000015.1 coordinate 7,863,872, forward strand.
GCAGGGCGGCAGACCGCGTGCGCAATGAACCTACCACATCACTGTTGTCTTCACCTCACCTGCGCCTCACCTTCTAGTGTGCACCAGTGTGCCCATGTGACTCATTGTCTGCCTGCACCGCCCGCCCGCCTGCCTGCCGGCTGACCTGCCTCAGTGTTGAGCTGCAGTGTTTTTGCTGTGTGCAGGTGATGACGGATGTTGAGGGGAGCACAGAGCTGTGGGAGTGGGACATGGAGGTGGGGTGGGCAGTGCTGGGGTGGGCTGGGCTGGGGGGTTCCTGCATTTTGGGCATACCTTATATCAAAGAGTACCCGTAGCCTATCCGGACACCCTGTTTGCCGCGTGCTCTTGGCTCCTGACAGAATGAGCCTGCATGACTGCCTGACCTGACTTGACTTAGGGCAGGGGGTCCCCAGGGTGGGGTGGGCAGTGCTGAGGGCAGGGGTCCTCAGGGTGTTAGAGGCCAGCAGGCTAGAGCGATGCAGGTCGGGGTATAGCACATCCAAGTGCTGCCACTGCTGTCAGGCTACCTTGACTTTGTGCTGTGCAGACAATGTCTATGGCCATTGACATGCATGACCGCATCCTGCGTAAGACTATGGCCAAGTGGCATGGGTATGAGGTGCAAACCGAGGGTGAGTGGCTCTGGAGGGCGCAGGGTGGTGCAGCACACATGGCGCCGCTGAGTAGAGGGCGCATGGCATGGCGCTGCAAACAGGTTGACAGGGAAAGTGTGACAGGGTAGGAAGGCTACAGGGACAGATGAGTAGGTTTGACACCCCTACCCTCACCTTCACCCTCACCCTCACCCTCACCCTCACCCTCACCCTCACCCTCACCCTCACCCTCACCCTCACCCTCACCCTCACCCTCACCCTCACCCTCACCCTCACCCTCACCCTCACCCTCACCCTCACCCTCACCCTCACCCTCACCCTCACCCTCACCCTCACCCGCACCCGCACCCTCACCCGCACCCGCACCCGCACCCTCACAGCCTGTTATGCGCTGCCGATGCTGATGTAGGAGACGCGTTCCTCATCACCTTCCACGATGCCTTTGACGCAGTAGCCTGGTGCCTGGATGCGCAGCTGGCTCTCAACGGTAGGCTAGCTCCCCACCTGACTGCCCTGCCCCCCTGACCCCACCTGACTGCCCTGCCGTGACCCCATTCCTGAGCTGCCTCAATGCCTGAGGCAAGGAGGCTTGAGGCCCACCTACACAGCTAGCAAGCAGCATTGGAGTGACCGTGCTGCTGTACCACTTCCTGCTGCTCCTGCTGCTCCTGCTGCTCCTGCTGCCGCTGTTCCTCCTGCCGTATCTGCTACAGCTGGCATGCACTGCTGCGCCCACCATGGTCGTAGTCATGGCATCAGTGTGGCATCCTCACTTGTCATCATCCGTAGTCACATGGCACACAGTCCCACATATCAGCTGGGTTCAGGGCGCAGCCTCTTCTAGTTTGGGGCGCAAAAGTGTGTATGGCTAGCTTAGCCCCACAGCAGCTGGAGCTCCCAGTCTCAACTGCTGACTTTAGGTTTTGCTGAGTAATTGAATCTGCTAACTAACTTACGTAACCTCACCTGCTCTCAACTAGACGCCTACTGCTCTCTTTGGAACGCCTGATGGAACTCCCTTTTCACAGTCAGCTGAAGCTCACCGTCTGCCTCCATGCTATGGGCTCCATGGGTCACTACCTCATTGCCACACAGCTTTCCTCCCCCTTCCCATCATGCACCCTTGCTGCCCCTCCCCCTCCTCCCCCTTCCCATTATGCACCCTTGCTGCCCCTTCCCCGTCCCTCCCCTTCCCCCTCCTGCCCCTCCCCAGTCTCGTCCTCCCTTCACCTTCCCACTCCCTGCGGCCCCCCCTGCAGAAGCTGACTGGCCTGCTGCCTTGAGGGACCACCCCCGCTCCCGGCTCCTGACGCTGGGTCAGCTTCCCCTTCCCTCCCTCTCCACCCGCTCCCCCCCCCACCCACCCAGCGGCCCCCCCTGCCCCCCCTACCCCTACCCCTCCTCCCCATCCACAGCCACCCACCCCACCCAGCTAGGACCCCATGCAGACTTCGGACCCACTGCTGACCCCCTGGCCATCTCCAAGCTGTCATGGAGCAACCCACACCAACCCCCACGAGCCACAGTCAGCCCCCCCACCAAAGCCGCAAGCGCAAAGCACTTCACGCCAGACCTCACCGTCGCCAGGAGTGTGACGCCCCAAGCACGTCTGCTTCACGCCAACCACCCCACACCCTCACACCTCACCCATCAAGCCTCCCCCCGGGTCCTCTCCCAACATTCTGCGCCACCACGGAAGTCACCCTTCACCCCACCTGACATGGACCCTCCTCCACCCCCTGCCCCACCCCCTTCCCCCCCGCCCACGCTAGCCCCCCCTGACTCTGCCCCAGGCCCTCCCCCACCCCCCCACCCCTCTACCGACAGCTCCTTCACGCTAGACGCCTTTCATTGCGCTCCACATATGCCTGTGGACGGTCTGCTCCCAGCTGGACACCCCAGCCTGCCAGCCAGCTGCTCCCAGCACCACTTCCTCTCCCACCCTCCCCATGCCTTGGGGGCACTCCCAGCCCCAGCCGGTGCTGCTGCCGCCACCTCCACTGCCTACACCGCCCTGCGCTCCTACACTGGAACCTTGGACCCCTCTCAGGGGCCCTGGCCTGCTGCCCCAGCCCCCCACCACCCACCCTCCACCCACGCCACGGCCTCAGTCGCTGACACTGCGAGGCGAGGTCACACCTTGCAGCCGCTGAGGGAGAGCCGGGCGCTGGGGTTCGAGGAGGGGTGGGTCGGGCAGCCGGCCCCTGTGCTGCCCGCTGGCAGGCAGGGCAGTGGGCAGCAGGGCAGCCGGCCTGGCAGTGGCCTGCAAGGCGGGCGGCAGGGCAGGTCAGGCTACTCCCCCCGCAGCTCCTGTCAGGGGGCGTGGGGACCAGGGGGGGTGGCCAGCTCAGTGCCTGCCTCCTCAGTGCCGGGGGATGTGGGGGTCATGGGGAGCAGCTGGGCGGTGGATGTGGATGTGGGCACCGCTGCCGGGGCCTGCGTGTCAGACATGGTGCTCCAGGTGTGCTGCAGAGGCAGGGGAGGGGGAAGGGGCAGGGCCAGGGGCAGGGGCAGGGGCAGCGGCAGGGGCAGGGGAGGAAAGGGAGTAGAGTGGAGGGATCCTTGCCATTCAGCTAGCTTGAGTGTGGTGCCATGAGCAATGCAGTGAAGCTGTTCCCTTGTCGCATGCCTGCCGCTCTCCTGACAACAAGCTCATGCGCTGCGATCAGCTGTGTGCCCTGTTCCCCCTTGCCATTCCCCAGCCTGCCTGCCTGCCTGCCTGCTTGCCTGCCTGTGCCCCCTTCCACCAGGCGCCTGTGTTCCAGGGCCTGCGGGTGCGCATGGGGGTGGCCACCGGCAGCGTGCAGGTAGTGCACCTCCACCAGGTGACAGGCAGGGTGGAGTACCTGGGCGCTGTTAGCCTGAGGGCGCACGCTATCGCTGACCTGCCCTCAGGCGGACAGGTGGGGCTCACGGCTGCAGCTGCACCCCTGCCCACCTTGCCCCCTGATCTTGACACTTGCCAAGGCCTGCCTGCCTGCCTGCCCATCTGCCCACCTTGGCGTTCACATGCCTGCCTGCCTGCCTGCCTGCCTGCCTGCCTGCCCGCTGCCAGGTGCTCATGGACAGTCACACCTGCTCCCTGGTCAGCTCACGGCTCACTGAGTTAGCGACCAAGCTGAACCTCAACCCCCACCCCCTCCCCCTCCCCCTGGTCTCACCCACGCCCTCCTGGCTGGCCCCTACACGCATCCCCTGGCCCTGGCCCTGGCGCCCTGCTCGCAAGCAGCAGCAGCACCCTGACCACCAACAGACCAGCCAGCTGTCACCCCACCACCCGGGTGCCGACAAACATGCGGCCGCCCTCCAGGTATCTCCCTCCCCTCCATATCAGGGAGGACCCCCCGCCCCTGAGTACGCTGCACCTTGACCCCGCTGCATCCCAAAGCCCCACAAGCCATGCGCCCCTCCACACTCACTCCACCACCCCCACCCCCACCGCCATCGCCACCACCCACACCACACCCTCCATGGATCTGGGTTCAAACCCTGTTCCCCCCTGCCTGCCTCACGCCCACACCCAGCCCGCCCCCACTGCCACCCGCGGGGGCCTGCTGCCGCCCTGGAGGGCCCTCCCTCCCAGACTGCTCCCCACCTTCAGCCGCCTCTCCACTGCCGACCCCGCCTCCTCCGGCTCCTCCTCCTCCCTGACACCCACCTGGCTGGCAGCCTCCACACACACACCCCGCACCCGCACCAGCTGGACCCCCCCGCACCTGCCCACAAACCAGTGCACACAGGGAGGGGGAGGAGGGCAAAGCCAGGGGAGCACCCCCTCTGCCCAGCCTGGCCCCTTGGCCCTCTCCCCCCAGCAGCCTGGCGAGGTTCAGGCCCCAGCCAGCTCACCCATGGGTGTCCAGGCAGCAAAACATAAACACGGCCTCGAGATCCAGCACAGCCAGCTGTGGGAGTCAGCGTCCGGTGCCCTGACTGGCCCCGCCCCACATACACCTCACAGGGGCCCACCGCCAGTAGGTCCGCAGTCGCTGCCCCAGGCTCTGTCTATGGGCCGAGAACTGGGTCCTGAGGTTGGGATGGCGGCTGCAGCCCCTCCCCCCTGGCCCCCCTGCCCCACGCTCCAGGGGGCGCCCTCCTCCAGTACACTGGCTGAGACACGGCTGCTGCAGTACGCCCCCTCCCTGCCCCAGTTCTCCACCTCAGGCACTGAGGCCCTGGTCCCCACCCCTCACCGCCACCTCCACACCCGCACTGCCCACTCCGTTATGTTGGCAGCGGCAGGGCTTGCCGCACAGCAGCAGACAGGCTCCCAGGCGGGGTACCAGGCGCTGCGCCAGCACCACAAGAGGCCACACTCCACTCGGCGTGGCAGCATCAATGCTGCGGTGAGTGGGGTGGATGCTGGTGTACAAGGGGAACGAGCGCACTGGGGCACCGCCTAAATAGAGCACAGCAGACTGATATGGTATTTGAATGTAATTTATCATTTTAAACATATCTCTCACATGTCTTACATCCTGGTCTGCTGACTTAGGTCATGCTCATGGACATGGGCGTCTTCAAGCTGCAGTTGGACCATGCCATCGAGTTCTCAAACATCACACAGGTTAGTATGGGAGCCCCTCCCCCTCCTCCCCTTTCCCACCCCACCCCACCCCACCCCACCCCACCCCACCCCACCCCACCCCACCCCACCCCACCCCACCCCACCCCACCCCACCCCACCCTGCATTACCTTACCCCCTCTAACCCACCCCACCCTGCATCACCTTACCCCCTCTAACCCACCGCGTGCCTACAGGTGCTACCTCCAGGCCTTGAGGATCGAGCCCACTGCTTTGCCGCCCTGGACCCCTCAAGCCAGTCTGCCCCAGGCTACCTGAACGCCCCCCACACACCCTTGGCCCCTCTGTCCACACGCCTGCTGACCTGCGGCTTGCCACGGCCCACCTACCCACCCATGACCCTGGTGTTCTGTGCCATGGAAAAGTGAGCGGAGCCAGGCAGGGTCAGGCACGGCTGGGCACAGCAGGGCTGGGCACAGCAGGGCTGGGCACAGCGGCAGGGCCAGACAGAGTGTAGTGATGCAGGGCCAGGCAGAACATGGGTTAGCTGGCCATGCACATGCCAAGGTGCCACTGCCTTCCCCCTGCTGCTGCCAATGGTGGACCACCGCCTGCATGGCCCCACACCTGCATGGCCCCACACCTGCATGGCCCCACACCTGCACCTTACCACCTGCACCTTACCACCTGCACTTGCACCTGTGCCCATCACCTGCAGGTTCAGTGAGATGCGGGCAGTCAACATGCTGGCCGCTCAAGAGGTGTACGACCTGTACGGAAACGTCATCCGCCGCACGCTGCTGGCTGTTGGGGGGTGAGCCGGCCCTGCCCCGCACCTGCCACCCTTCTCAACCTCCCTTGAACCCTTCCTGACCCCCTGCTGACCCCCTGCTGACCCCCCTGCTGACCCCCTGCTGACCCCCTGCTGACCCCCTGCTGACCCCTGCTGACCCCCTGCTAGCCCCCTGCTGGCTCTGGCTGCAGGTATGAGTGCCAGGAGTTCAACAGTGCCTACATGATCGCCTTTGAACACGCCGCTGATGCTCTTGAGTGGGCGTTGATGGTGCAGGAAACTATGATGGAGGTGGGCTCTCACACCTGCTATTCACACTGTTCACACTACTTCAGCTTGCTCCAGCATCTCACACCAAGCACATGAAGTGAAGGCCAAATGTGTGAGAGCATTGTATGTTTGGCCGCACTCGAACCATTCACATATCACACGCTTCATAACAAAAAAAAACCAACCATCGCAGTTTGTTAAGGACAGTGTCACACTTTGCAAGTGTGCGCCACGCTGCTGCTGCTGCTGCTGCCCACCTTTCTGGCAGGCTCCCTGGACCCCGGCCATGCTGTCCCTGCCTGGGTGTGCCACCAGCCTGTCCACCGAGCAGCCCGGCCTGCTGCTGTTCCACGGCCCGCGGGTCAAGGTCGGACTCTACCAGGGCACCCCGGTCAAGGTGAGGGCACCAGGGTGCACTGCACTGGTGTGCACAGGGCAGGTCAAGGTCAAGGTCAAGGTCAGGTCAAGGTCAAGGTCAAGGTGAGGATAGCAAGGTGCACTGGGGCAGTGTAGCGGCGCAGGGCAGCCTGGTCAACGTCAGGGGGAAAGCGGCCCAGTCCAGCGCAATTCCGCTCATCGCACAGGAAGCCAGTCCCTGCATCCTGTGGCCTGCAGCGCGCTGTGTAAGCTGAGCGAGGTGTGGCCTTCCCTGATACCCCTGCCCCTGCCCCTGCCCCTGATGCCCCAGGTGGTGCCTCACAGCACGACAGGGAGGGCAGACTACTTTGGGCCGCTGGTCAACAGGGCGGCGCGCTTCTGCCACGCAGCGGCGCAGGGCGGCCAGGTGGGTGGGTGGGTAGGGCGGGTGGGTCTCAGTGGCGAGGTGGGGTGTACAGGCGTGGGTTGGTGCTGAAGGGGCGTGTGGAGGGGGCAAGGGGCGGGGCTGAGCGGGCCAAGGGAGCCAGGGGGCGAGGGGGCCCTTCCAGTGGTCCTTGGGGGGTCCTCAGGAGGGGAAGCAAGTCCCATCTGCCTGGGGTGTAAGCGAGGGGGAGGGGGTGGAGGTGCGCTGTGTGGCTACATGAAGAGGGCAGTGTGCCGCACACAAGCAACCCAGGGGTTTGTGGCTGCAGCCGTGTGCCGTGTGCCAAGTGAAGAGGCTGAGCATTCAGGGCTGGGGGCAGGGGGGCAGGAGTTGGTGCTAAAGTCCATGGCGTCCAGTTGATCGGCTTGTCAGAACGAGGCTCGTACTGCGCTATCTCTCCAACCCTTCCGGGTGGCCTGATGGCACTGCTGCCCCTGATCTGTGTAGAGGCCTGTGGGCATGCCTGATGCCTTACTGGCCTGATGCCCTACTGGCCTGACTGCGTCCTTGCATGGGATGCCTGCTGCCAGGTCATCGCGTCAGCAGAGCTGGTGCAGGAGGTGGTGGCTGCCTGGCTGCCTGGCTGCTGTTGGACCCTGCCCCAGCAGCAGCAGGGACAGCAGCAGGCAGGGCTCACTGGCTGTCAGCTCCTCACTGTGACCCTGGACCCTGCAGAGCTGGTGAGGCCAGTGACAGCAGGGGGGGAGGGCGGGACGGGGGGGGGCAGGGAGGGGTGGGAGGGGCAGGGAGGGGCAGGGAGGGGCAGGGGGGGGGGCAGGGAGGGGCAGGGAGGGGCAGGGGGGGGGGCAGGGAGGGGCAGAGGAGAGGAGCGATAAATTGGGTGAGGTAAGGAGAGGTGGAAGGGGCAGGGGGAGGGCAAGCAGAGGCGGGTGGGGCAGGGGTGGGTACCACATGTGCATTTACCCTGCCTGACCTTGCCCTCACCTCTGACCCTGCCCTCGCTGCCCTGTTTGCAGCCTCCTTTGCCACAGTGGGCCATGCCCCCCCCCTGCCCCGCCGACCTGAGCTCCTTAGGCCCCCCCCCCAATGTCCAGCACCTGCCCCCCCCTCTCCTTCACCACCCTCCCAGTGCCCGGCACGCCTACCCTAACCCACCCCCCCACTGAGCCTGCCGCCCCCTCCTCCTCTGGCTCACCCTCTCACTCTCTGGGCTCCAGCTCCATGGCAAGCCTGATGGCAGCGGTGGTGCAGGCACCAGGGGGCCTGGTCAGCCAGCACAGCTACCCCCCCCGCACCTCCTTGGTGGGGGGCCCCAGGCTCAAGGCTGCGCAGCCCCAGCAGCCCCAGCACACCTTCAAGCGATACCTCAGGCAAGGAGCAGGATCTCTCACCAGCACCCTGGCCGTACTGGGGGAGTGTGGCAGTATGGCAGCATGTGGACCCATGGCAGGGTGTCATTGCGGCACGGTTGCTGTCAGAATTGCTAGCAGAACTGCATAAACCCCTACCACCCTCACCCCAACACTCAACCTCAACCTCAACCCACATGCTGTCCCACGATCACCCTCACTCTCCGCTTGAACCCGTCCTTCTCACTCTATCCCCACACTCACATTCACACTCAATCCCGCGCCTCACCCGGCCCTGGCCCTTGCCCTGCTGCTGCCACTGCTGCTGCACTCCTGTCCTCTGCCCTGCCCTACGCAGCATTGGCAGCACGGTGCCAGAGCACAGCTCCACGATCTGCACCTGGACAATGCCCAGCAGCAGCCGCCACGGCCGCGGCGTGCGCCGGGTCAGCCAGGGCCTGGGGGGCGCCTTTGACCTGCGTGAGGTGCCCCTCAGTGTGGTGCGCAGCCTGCAGGTCGACCCTGGCATGCTGCCGGAGGGCAAGAAGCACCTGCTGCTGGGCGGTAGGGGCTCCGGCACTGCCCCTGACACCACCAGCACCACCCCCCTCAGCACGAGTGGGGAGTGGGGCAGGGAGCAGCAGGCAAGGGTCAGGGGACCGGGCAGGGGTGGGGTGGGCAAGGCCAGCAGGGCAATCGGCCAAGCAAAACCTGGCATTGAGTTGTCTTCGAGACTTGGGGAGGAGAGAGCAGGGCAGGCTGTGGAGGCGGCGCAGCTGCTGCCGGCTGCCCCTCCCGCTCGCGGGGAGGGTCAGGGGGCTGCCAGGCTCAGCAGGCTGGTCCCAGGAGGGGGAGGGTCAGGGGGGGTCAGTGGCCCAGCTACTGGCCAGCTACTAGCGCCAGATGCAAGCGGGGCTTTCATCTGGACCCCCCCCAAGTATGCATTCGACCTGCCAATGATGTCAGCGCGTCAGGCAGGGCTGCGGCCCCCCCCGCCCTTGTTTCGAGCGGAGGGGGCGTTTGGCAGTATGGCTGAGATCACAATGGCTCTGGACCGCATCTCCACAGGTTGGTCTCAATTGTGTTGCGCTGGATGGAATCAGCGTGGCTAGTTTGTGTTTAGCTAGAGCCTGGTGAGCCATCCGCACGTGTGGTTTCTGGGTCTTGAACCCTGTACCTAGGGCTGGCTCAAGGCTGTGCACAGTGTGTGCACTGCACACAGTCACTCAAATGTCATCATAACTCATGCGCAACAGTGCCTACGCCCTTGCCTCAACCTAAGCTTGCCTGTACTGGTGTTGCAGATGCACAAAACACTGGCGTGAGGCCCGAACAAGTGTCTGGGTGTGCATTGCCCCCTCCGGTTTGTGGCTGGAACGCGGGCCGACGCGCTTCCATGCCTTTGGGCATGCCACTCGCATCGCCTGGGCAACCGTGCGATGGTTCACGACACAAGATTTCTGGAGACGGCCTCTCTGCCAGCCTTGGCCGCGACTTCTACCGCCGTACCACGACGCAGCTGCTGCGAGGGACATCTTCTGAATGCTTTGCCATGGACGCCGCTGCCTTCTGCGCAAACAACGCCGCGCGACAAGCCCTGCACGCTGCAGCCAGCGGCCTGGAACCCAGGTAAGTGGGTCACGCCGCTACCATGGAGTTTTCACATCTCACACAGGCACTGGAAACTCAGCGAGTGCTGTGCCCCGTCGCCGTCCTGCAGCTTGGGTCCCCACAGCCAAAACAACACCAACAACAACAACAACAACGGCAACAACAACAACAACTCGGCGTCGGTGGTGACGGCGGCGAAGGGCTCGCACATAGAAATCACGTCGCAAGTAATCAGGCCCAGCCGTGCGCGCCGGAGGGTGTCCATCGCGTCAATTGCCCTCTCCGACGCGGGATCGGTCGGTGGCGGTCCAGCTGGGCAGGCAGCTGACCGCACTCCCGCGGAGTGCATCACCTCTCTGCACGAGGGCTCGCCAAGCTGCGAGCTGCGTTTCCTGAAACAGCGCAGCATTGAGGCACGCACGGGGAGCGCGAGGTGGCTCTGGGTGAAGGAGCTGGTGGTAGATGACCTGGGCCTGTACAGGTAAGGGCTGCTGGCTGCACTGGGGCCCAACCACACTGTTCTGGGACCTGCACAAGTGTGCATCGATACCAGACAACACTGCTACCTCCTTAGGACTGAGCCGGCCTAGGCCAGGCCTCCTCCTTAATCAGCCAGCTTGGCTTGTCTCTCAGCTTGCTCGGAGACATGCCTCCTTGCTTGCCTAGTCAGGTCATGCTGCTCATGGGAACGAACAGCGCACTTCCTTCAGCCTGCATGTTGCGGAAGACTTTTCGCACCGCACGTGGCCATGGGCAAGCAGGGCCGCATGCCCCAGTGTGATGCCCTCTGTCCAGCATAGCTTCAGAGCCTGGCTTGGAGCCTCCACCTTGGGTTGTGGTCGGGGTGAGGGGTTCAACATGACCACATTTCATGTACTGTCCTATCCCATGGCATTCCCGTTTCTGAATCTATCACGAGGCTATTTGGAACTGCGTTCATTAAATGCGCAGTCACTTTGGGCTAGAGAAAAGGGTTGATTCGTTGTCTGTGGTCTGGGCGCTGACGCTATGGCTGCTGACAGCGAGCAGACGTTGGAGTAGCACGACAAACAGCCTCAATCTTGGGTGGAGCTCCACATTCTCTGGCTGGGTCATGGGTTCAACCCCTCTTGGCTACCCTTCTTTATTAGATTCTGTTGTACACTTGACACAAACATGGCATCTTTCTGACAATGCCACCAATGCCAACAACCCTGTGAGGCACACAGCTTACTAATGGAGCCGACTGCATGCGTGTTTTAGAAAGGCTGAGGAGTAGGGTATCAACTGTCCCCTATGTCCTGTGTGTGAGAACTTCGGATACGGTACACAGATTACAGTTGTGTGAGGGATGATACGGTATCACACAGATTGCAGTGACGCTCAGCCTTGACCCCAACCCTGATCCTGGCTCACGCACCGTCAGAGGACCTAGACTTGGCCGCGGCTGCATGACCTCTGGCACCTCTCAACTCGTGTGGCCCACTTCCTGTGTCCCTTCCAGCTTCAACCTGCGTGCTGCCTGTGTGCCGTTCAGCTTCAAGGGCGTGGCGGACCGCCACCGCATTGTTAGTGTCAGCTCGCAACGCCTCAGCGGCCGCCACTTCAAAACGGGGCTGAAGAAGAGCAAGGGCGAGCAGGTGGAACAGGGCCAAGGGCGGGTGCTCAAGGTATGGCCTGTTTTCTCACATAGGCCTCACCCTCCGCCACCTCCTCCTCCTCCTCCTCACACTTACCAAACACTGACTCACACTTGCCCCACACCTGCACCAGTCTAGTTGGCGACAGGTCAGGAGTACTCCATAGATTGAGAGGCAAGGTGAAGGCTGTGGCTGCATGTGCTTGCCGGTGAGGGTAAGGTCAGGGTTCAGGTTGGGTAAGGGTGAGGGTGCTGCGGCTGTGACTCGTTTTCCCTCCAGGCCGTTGCACCCCTCTGCCCCACCTCAACCTGTTTGTCAGGTCTTGCTCCTCCCCCCAAGCAGCCAGTCTCCCGTACCCTGCCTGCTGCCACCAGCGCAAGCAGCAGAGCAGGGCCAGAGAGACCTGGGCCTCAGACCTGGGCATCAGATCCATCACATACAGCAGGAGCAGCAGGGTTGGGGGGAGCGGCAGGGGTCAGGGGGCCAGCAGGGGTCCAGGGGGCAGCAGGGACGGGAAACGCAGGGGAAGGGGCAGCAGGGGCAGCAGGAGGCAAGCACCTCTGTCAGCCTCTATCACCCACCGATGTACTGCGGTCCAAACACGCTGACCCTTCAGCCCACCCCAGCACCACCACCCCTTGAGGTGGCCGCAGCCGTTTGCCCGTGTCCACCCGCCCTCTCTAGAGCACAGCTTCATGGCCAGCTGGCACCAGAGTGCGCTCCGACCGCCATCACTGCAGGTAACCAGGTGGCAGCTGGTGGACCCGCAATGGTGTGGCTGCTGTTGTGCTATGCTGCCAAGTCACCAGCCGGTGTGCTGATCATGAAGCGTGCTATGCAGTGCTGACCAAGGCAGCATGGGACTGGGTTGGCATCGCCCCTGACCCAACTTCAAATCCTGGCCTTGATCCTGACTACTGACCCTGACCACTGACCACTGACCCCACTCTGACCCCTGGCCCTTACCCTAATACTCACACTTTGCTGCATGTCCTTCACTCACAGCCTCGCCTCCCGCATGCTCATGCCCGCATTTGCCCAGCTAACCCCCTGAGCCAACCGTCAATGACCTGACAATGGCATGACCTCAGCCAACCGTCACAGCCACTCTGCTGCCGCCGCTGGTGCAGGCAACAGAAGGCGCTGCCACCGCCACCCACCCCGCCAACACCACGCCTGCCAGCACCTCAGCACCCTGCGGGCCTGGCACCTCATCAAGCAGTCAATCATGCCTGGCCCCCCCAACACCACCACCACCACCACCACCACCACCTGCAGCAGCATGCTACGGAGCAGGGGCCATAGCC